>CP080484.1:6232500-6745190 GCA_020844145.1 Sarcoptes scabiei
GGGCGTGTATATAGGGTGGTGGCAGTTGATAGCTATTATCATCATCGAAATCATTATGATCGTCTATGATGTTATAATCGTTCGAGTAAGGCGATTTATTATTATTGTCATCAAATGAATTTCTTAAACTTTTTCGCGTCGAAATCATCGTTGTTGTTCTAAGCTTCGATAACGATGATGATTGTGAATCATTCGAAGTTGTTCGATCGTAAGAATCGATTGCATCAAAATCATCATTCAGATCGAATCGATCGTTTTGTTGCTGTTGCTGTGGATGATTATTATGATTATGATGATGATGATGATGTTGATGGTGATGGTGATGATCGTTGTCGTGGTGGTCGTTGTCATCGATGTGATATTGATATTTACGATTCCATTTGTCCATTCGCATCATCATCATCATCATCATCATCAATTTTTTCTTCTTGATCCATCGATTCGTTGATGTACTAATGTGATTCTGTTGATGTTGATGTTGATGTTGATGGTGGTGATGAAATTCACTACTACTCAAGTGATTCGATTCACTAGAAGGCTTAATGTTCGAAAACAATGATGGCAATTCGGTTGGATTATTGCTATAAAACCTATAATGATTGTTGTTCGATTCGATCGAGAACGAAAACGATGATGAGAGTGAATTTGGCTCCGAATTCATAATCATAGCGATTGGGGGTGATGATGATGATGGTGGTGGTGGTGTTGTTGCTTCCGTAATTGCATTGACCATCTTCGGTATCGATGCTGTGGTCGATGCTGTTGTTGTTGTGGCTAAGGCTGCGGCTGTTGTCTTCGTTGCTGTTGTTGACGTTGAAGTTGTTGTCGTTGTCGTCGATGTTGCGGTCGGATTCGTTGTTGTCGTTGCTGTTGTTGTAGCAATTACCGAAGAGAATTGCCAAAATAGCTTTTGATGGCTTTGATCATTATTATTGATCTTCACTTCTTGAACTAATTTAAGTAAAACAAAAAAATAGCTACTCTGTAAGAATAAAAATAATAACATCGCTAATGCATAAATCGATGATAATAGAATCGATCGTCGGATCGTTCCGAACAGGCCACTTAGTGAGACAATTAATGAAAAAAATTGTGCCAATAATTGTAATGATTCTAATGGGACCAATATGATCGCAACAATTATTGTGCTCATTATCGAGAATAAGGTAAGAAAAGCCATCGAATATCTTATTGGCTCTAATAAGGTTTCGATCGATGATGATCTTGTTCTGATCGATGATGATGATTTTGTTGATTTCGATGATGATGGCGATGATGAAGATTTTCTATAATCATCATCATAAACATCTCGATCATCATTCTTGAAACGTTTATCGTTTCGGAAATAATTTTGTATCAAAATCAAACTTTTTCTATAGAGAAGAGAGAGACGATGATTAAATTGATTCGTTTGATGTTTGAAATCCATCGAATCTATTACTAAATTCGATGACATTCTCAAAACGGATTGATATGATTGTTTTAGTGAAGTGTTTTGGATAATTGATAAAAATTGAATTGATTCACAGCAACAATGATAAGTTTTGAAGATTTTTTTTTTTCAAGCTCTCATATCTGAATTGGAATTTGAAATTTGGATTCGGATTCCGTGTTTAGGAAGATATTTGAAAGTTTCGATATGTTTCGATATTGTAATATGTTTCAATATTTGAATTTGATTCGAATTTTTTTTTTTGGTTTCAATCAAATAGACTAAGTAGGGTAGAGATGGACACTTTTTTGTTTTACGAGTCTATTTTTATTTTTTTAATTTTATTTTCTATTTTCGTTTTTCATTTTCATTTGCTACGAAATCCCCAAAAGCTATTCGTCGACGAAAGATTCAGAATTTTTTTCCCAACCTCACAAGATAGGGAATTATATTCTCGAATTGATTTTTTTCTCTCTCTTTTGATTGCCATATGAAAACGTTAAAAATGTCATAGAACTGTCAGGTAGCTAAAAATTATCGGCTGTCAAACGTGGCGTTCAATTCAATTCAATCAATTGATAGCTTTTGATAGCTTTCAAAGTTGTTGCAGAGTGAAACAAAACAAAAAAAAAAATCCTTTTTTTCCATCTCAATTTTGAGTTGTCGATGACATCGAAAACGACATTGTTTCTGGAATGAAAAACGAAAAAAAAAAACAAAAAGATCCAAAACAGGTGTGAAACTTTCTATCTTCACTTTCGCTTTCGTTGACTTTAGTTGAAGTTAATTAATTATTGGAAAAAAATAATCAGACATCCGAGAGAGAGAGAGAGAGAGAATCGAATCTCAAAATCAAAAATCTAGAAACAAGATTGAATTTGATTGTATAAATGTGTGTGTGTGTGTGTGTGTGTATGTGTATAGGTGTTGGTCTGATATGTCACATCTCACATCAAGTTTGATAGGTTACAAAATTTCTTCCCCAACACCTTCGAATCGAATCAAATCGAAATCAGGTTTCGAAACAATGAGAAAGAGAAAGTGAGAAAAAACAGAGACATTTTTTTGCTTTTTGCTTTTTGCTTTATCTCGTGACAAGAAAGCAAAATATTATGACAAATATTTGTTATTCCACAAACGAAAGATGAGAGATGAGTGATGAGAAATGATCTAACAATATTGACATTAAACAATTAACAATCTTATCGATATCGTACACAATGGATTCGAAATGGATGGGAAATTCGAATCAAAAATCGAAGAATTTTGCCAAAACAAAACAAAAAATGAAAAAGTAAATCTCTCACTCTCTCTCTCTCTCTCTCTCGATTGAAATGAAGAAAAGGTTAATTTTTAGTCAAAATTCAGTTTTTTTTTGCGCTCATCACCTGAGATTGTTGATTTAAATTGATGGAAAATTAAACAATACAAAATTTCTTTTTTTTTTTTTTCATTCATTCATTCATTCAACAATGAAGAAGAAACAAAGAGAAGAATGTTTTTTTTTAATTTTCTTTCAAATCGATAGACGGTGGAGGGGAAGGGGGGAAATTCGACGACAAAAGAAGAAAAATGAAAAACGAAACAATAAAGTTCGCAAAAAAGATTGAAGAACAAAATTCAAAGAGAGAGAGAGAGAGAGAACAAAGTTCAAAGTTCGAAGCTCTTGATGATTAGTGAAGTGATTAAAGCTGATTGAGAATTTTGCCTTATTAGATGATGATCAGAATTAGATGACCAGAATTAGATGATCAGATGATTTTTTTTATCTGTTGGAATATTTTTGTTGACATTTAAGTTTTCTTTTAGTTAGTTGCATTTGGATTAGTTTTTCTCCACAAACTGATATGAATTGGATGGATTCATTCAATCTTTCTTGTCGTATCTCGATCCACATCACATTCGATCAAAACAAGAAGAAGATATCAGAGTCAAACGAAAATAAACTGTGTCAATTTTTTCTCTGTTTATCTATGTGTGTCTCTCTGTGTCTGTGTGTGTCTATGTGTGTGTGTTGGTGTGTTGAACAGAATATTCTCTTTTTAATGTGTTCTCATTGAGTTTATGGAGCACATTTTTCTTCTCTCCGTTTTTGCTTAAAGATATGAGATAAACTTGAGATGAAGAGAATGGAAGAAAAAGTGAAATAATTGAATCAAATTGATTCAATCATCATCATCATCATCTCTCTCTCTCTCTCTCTTTCTCTTTAAATGGTATCGTATCGTTGAAAACTATGAACCTCGAACTGATTTCTAAAATAATCGACCAAATGGATAGCGATTCAGTCATTCAGTGATGATCAAAGAAGAGAATCATATCACATTACATTAGCACAGTCACCGAACTCATACTATTCCATTCTGGAACATTCCTCTACTTTACATTGATTCTCATTCTCTCTCTCTTTCTCTCACTATCTCTCTATTTCCTTTTCCTCTTCTCTTCTCTTCTCTTGTACTCTTCAATTTCTTTTTTTTTCAAAATCAATTGATTTGTGAAGAGTTTGTTTTTCGGTTTGGTCGAGAAATAGGCGATAAAAGAAATCGATAAATTCATGCGCTCTCCGGAAGTTTGTTCGTTTCTAAATGTATAGCGAGAGAGAGAGAGAGAGAGAGAGAGAGAGAGAGAGAGAGAGAGAGAGAGAGAGAGAGAGAGAGAGAGAGAGAGAGAGAGAGAGAGAAGGAATAGGAAGAGAAGGAGGAGGAGGAGAAGGAAGGAAAGAATCGGGTCCAAATTCGATGATGACGTTGAACGATGAACGAAACGATTACGAATGATTCTCTTAGCCAAATTCATGCGCCAGATGATGATGATGATGATGATGATGATGATCATTAAGATCTAGCATCACTATTCCACTATCCAAAACTAAGCATTTCAAATATTTTGTTGAAACATTTAAGATTGGAATGAAACGAAATCAAATCGAATCGAATAGATAGAAACGATCATTGAAAGATTAAGAATCTTTCAGTAGTAAATCTTTGCCACCCACCACCACCACACCACCACCACCATCTCCATCTCCATCACCAGCATCAAAATCAAAATCAAAGAAACATACTGGCAGCTATATCATTCTTTCTTGTTTTATCTTAGCTTCATCTTTATTTTCTTCTTTTCTTTCTTCTTCTCTTTCTCGATTCTTAGGTTCAATGAAATCGTTTGTCCGAAGATATGGGACGGAATTTTTCAAATGTTCGAGAATAACTTCACGATTGACGGTAATGAACTTCACAATTGAACTATGAAATTTTTTTTTTTCGAAGAAGAAGAAGAAAATTTAAAGATCCTAATATATCGAGAGATTGAGACAATCAGGGTTCGTCGGCCAGCAAGAAAAAAAAATTAATGGTCTCAATGGTTCCAATGGGAACTCTCTTCCATCGTAACCCCTCTCCCGATTGTGTCCATCGTTGTGGCGTAATTTAGTTCTATGATTACGTATCTCTCTTTCTCTCTCACACACGCAAACATCAGATATTCTTCTGGAAGATCAAAGTTCAAATCTCAAGGATTTATTTGATGAATTTTGTTATTATTATTATTATTATTATTACTTCGATATCAATCGAAACTACTCCGATTAGTTCCGAATGAATGAAAGCAAATGTTAGGATTCAATGAACTAGTTTCCATAATTTTTTTTTTTTTGAATATATTCAATTATTTTTGGATTATTATTATTATTATTATTCTATTTTCTTCACAATCACAAAAGAAATGATTAATTATGAAGAGAGGTAAAACATACTCTTCAATAGAAGAAACCTCTCTCTCTTTCTCTCTCTCTCTCTTTGTGGTCAAAGAAAGTCAATGACAATTTTTTTCCAGGTGAATGATTTGATGACAATTTCGACATCGTTCTCTTTTTTTTCATCCGAAAAAAAAATCCAAACCTTTAAAACAATTATCTGAGTAAAAAAAAAAAAAAAAAAGCTTAAGATATTTCTCATTGAATACCTTCATTAGTTTGGAATTCTATCACACATACCAAATTCTTATCATCGTTTAGATTGCCGATGGTTTATGATTGTTAGGTTTGCAAAAAAAAAAAAAACAAAGGACACAGTGAGAGAGAAAGATAGAGTTGTTGTTGTTGGTGGTGGTGATGATGGTGGTGGAGATAAATGATCCACCTCTACTCTTCACTAAGGTAAGTTGTAACAATTTTTGTAACAATCTTGTTTACGATTCAGAACGCGTTCCATTCCATTCGATTCCATTCCCTCTCTCTCTCTCTCTCTCACTCTCACTCATTTCATCATAAATCTTGTTTTCTAGTCTCGTTCGTTTTCAAAATGAAATGGAATAATCAAAGCAAAAAAAAAAAAAAATAGAATCTAACTAAAATCCTCATCTCTTCTTCAAAGTAATCCTTTTCGATTGCATTCTCTTTTTATTCTCTTTATTCTTTTTTTTTTCGTTCAATACTAAAATACCATCATATTCGTTAGCAAAAAAAAAAAAGAAAAAAAAAATAGTCCTTTTGTGTCATCTTCTTCCTTCTTCCAATGATATTGTTCTAATTTCATTTGAATTCTTCTTCAAAGTAATATGATACACATACGCTCCTACAACAATGGATATACGCCCATACTAAGCTAGAGAGATCAACAAAGCAAAGAGTAAGAAACATTGAGAGAGAGAGAGAGAGAGAGAGAGAGAGAGAGAGAGAAGAGAAATATTAAAATTATTCAAATTTAGTTAGTGTTCAGAGAGAGAGAGAGAGAGAGAGAGAGAGAGAGAGAGGGGGGGAAATTGGGCCTAATAAATTATGATCCAGGATAAAATTATTTTTTTTCCATTTTTCCAAATTAAAAAAAAAAAATCCCACTGGTCTGATCTAAAACAATGCAAAAATATTCCAAACAGAAATGAAATAATTTCAACAAATAATAACAACAAAAAAAAAAACATATTTTAACATCGAACAATAGCGATAGGATAAAGCTCAAGTTTCGAAAATCCAGAACCTTGGCTTTTTCTTGTTTAAATTTTACCCAAAAAAAAAAATCCTAAAAAAATCCTAATCAGCCAGACAACGAATCAGAAGAATTCCGTTGATAATAGCAATTAATTTTTTTTTTTGCTAAAATTCAAAAAAAAAATTTTCTCTGAAGAATTTTTTCAAAAAAGAAAAAGTTGAAATTTATTCTAATCGCCCCATTACATCGTCCAAAGATAAGATCGCATCAAACCATATCGGATATGGCATATCGCCAGTGTTCGTTTTTTGATTAATTTAAGTTTCTAATTATTAAACGTTTCTTTCTAATTAGAAATGTTGAATGCGCTCTCAATCTCGACCTCTTTTCTACCGCAGATCTCTAGGTGAAACAAACTGAAAAAGAAAAAAAATATTTCGATAAAATAGAAGCGATTAAAATCACTAGCTATTTTAGTACCGGCAACACAATATGCTTAAAAGTATGGTCTAGCAGCTAGGTCTAATCAGGACAGTAGAATTTCCAATTCGAAACAATAGAATGTTTGTTCGAATGTTTCTCTTTTTTTTTTTTGGTTAGCTCGGCGGAAAAAAATCTAGCTGCGCACAAGAAATAACTTGCGGAATCTTTAACCTTAGAAGGCTAGGCTAGCTTTTCTCAATCCATTCTACTGTGAGTGAATTGCGTTAGAAAATCTTCAAAGATCTAAGGATCACCTTTGAAACAGGATCTAATAAAAAAATTCTGATCAGTGTATTAAAAAAATAATCCATTTTTAATCGATAAAAATCTTAGTTTATTGTTTTCGTTTCACTCATTCACTCATTATTAGCGTTGGGAAAAAGTTTTGATTGTGGATCGTTCGAATGTTTTTGGGTGTAGGTCTTTTTATGCAGTTTAAAAAATATCATATTAAATCTATGATTCAATGGACCAACCTAAGCTTGTCATGAAACAAAAAACACAAAAAAACTATCCAAAACTAAATGAATTCATTGGTGAAGCTACGAAATCATTGAATTCAATCGAAAACAATTGAAAAGTAAAACTAAAACTATTCGCTAGAGATAACAATCATTTTTTGAAATGAGAAATCTAAGACAGAATATTCTAAGCAGAATGCAAATTCAAGTAATTCATTCAATCTTATTCTTAGTACTTTGATTTTAATTCTATATCAATTTCAAATCTTTACCATTCGGATTGAAAGAGAGAGAGAGAGAGAGAAGAGATTAACTTTGATCAACGATCGCCATTTTTTTTCCTTTTGCTCTAATCTCTTCGCGTTGTTTTGAAACAACCAGAGCGAGAGAGAGAGAGAGAGAGAGAGAGACAACAACAATCACCATCAATATGGTTGATAGTCGATGATTATGGTCAGAAGATTTGGCTGCAAGAAGAAAGCGAAAATAATCAGCTCATAGAGAGAGAGAGAGAGAGAGAGAGAGAGAGAGAGAGAGAGTATAAATTTTTTTTTTTTAATTTCTAACTTGTTCAAATCTTTTTTTTTTCGGGTGCAGATTATTGTTTCTCTCTCTCTCTCTCTCTCTCTCTCTCTCTCGAAGATATAGAATCGATTATCTAAGGAAAACAAACAAAAAAAAATGGAGAGAACAACAACAACAATAATAATAATAATTTCACTTAAGGGGGATGGGGTGTGTCCGACTTATGTTATGTTTTGGATTTATTTTTCTTTCTAGCTGTCCTTCTCACTCTCTCTCTCTCTCTCTCTCTCTCTCTCTTTAGGCTCGCACTTCCTGTATGTTCCATATGGTATCTCTCTCTCTCTCTCTCTCTCTCTCTCTCTCTTCGTTTGGATTTCTTTTCTTTTTTTTTTCTTTATTGTTTGTTTGTTTGTTTGTCAGGCGGATTAAGAATAAGTTTTTTTTTCTCAAACATAAGCAGACAACCAGAAAAAAAAGACCGTAGCAATCGAGAATATGGATGGGGGAGAAAAAAGAGGACAAAAACAAAACATTTGTGTTTGGAAACAAAAAAAAAAAAAAAAAAGAAAAGAAAAACAATAACAACAACAACAACAACACTATATCATAGTAATGATTGAATTCAATCAAACATTCAACGAGAGATTATCTTCGATGCAAAAAAAATTTTATTGCTATCAAAACGTTTTCAATATTGCCATTAATTTCGTAGAATATTTTATCAATCTCTCTCTCTCTCTCTCCCACTCACTCTCGCTCCCCTTATTCTCCTCATAGCTTAGTATGGTGTAGAAGAAAAAATGGGAGAATGAAACACTAATGTAAATGTCAAATTGAATGGGAAGAAATTTTTTTTTTTTTTTTGGATCGGTTCAAAAATGACCTTTTCGTTTTCAAAGAAGAGAGAGAGAGAGAGAGAGAGAGAGAGAGAGAGAGAGAGAGAGTTTGAAGATTAAAAGAAAATCTATATATTTTATCTAATCTTGAAAAGCTATAGGAAAAAAAGATTTGTTCTCAATTCATCTCAATAACGATTGAAATTTTGTTTGAAATTTTATTTACTTTTTTTTATTTTTTGATTGATAAAAAAAAAGAATCAAAATTCAAAAAAAAAAAAAAAAAAAGAAAGAAAGGAAGAACTAAAGAAGAAAAAGAAAAATTCCAAACTCTTCAGAATACTAATACCATTGTTTTATCCAAATTGAAGAAATATTTCAAATATATAACAGTATTCTTTAGATCTATTTCATATCTTAATACTCGATCGAATTCCAAATAGCTATCCCAATGGCAATATTTTTCTCACTCTAAAGAAGAGAGAGAGAGAGAGAGATATCGCAATATTGCAATATCAAATAATCTTTCAATCCATAGACGATCGTTAATGTAAATATCTTAAACTCGGCTAAGAGGGTTTTTTTTTCTAATTCTCTTTTTCTTTACTTTTCTAGGAGGGAGGGGGGAGGAAATAAGAGAGAAAAGTAATCGATTTTTTATAAGAATTATTTTTTTTTTGTTTTTTTTTTTTTGCTTATTTTCGAAAAGCAAAGAACAACAACAACAACAGCACCAACAGTGAAGAAAACCTCTTATTTCTTTTTTTTGTTTTGTTTCTCTCAATAAATTTTTTATTAATAAATAAACTTTGAGATTAGAGACTTGGCCAATAGAAAGAGAGAGAGAGAGAGAGAGAGAGCGAGAATCTGTTTGTTTGGCTTATTCAAACAAAACAGAGAATTCGAGAGAGAGAGAGGGGGGGAGGAAGAGACAGAATTTTGATGGAATTTCCCTCACCCTCTCTTTCTCTCTCTCTCTCTCTCTCTCTAGATTCCAATAAATAAATTAGAAGATATTTTCTTCAACTCAAATATTCTATTCGTTTATTGCCTATTTTATTTTGTTCAGCTTTTTTATATCTTTCGTTTCCAAATACAAAAAAAAAAAAAAATAAAATAAAATAAAAATCCAAAACTCAAACAAAATCTCTTTGGAATAAAGCTATTTTCTCTCTCTCTCTCTCTCTCTCTCTCTCTCTCTCTCTCTCTCTCTCTCTCTCTCTCTCTCTCTCTCTCTCTCTCTCTCTCTCTCTCTCACTCACTATTAGCTTCCAAACCAAATTCGAATTTCGATGCGATGAATTTTTGAGCCAATCGAAATAAGGTTTCTCTTCCGATCTAAAAAAAACAGGGGCGGAAGGGGAAGGGGAATCAAGTTAATTCGATTGATTTTGATCGGAGTTTGAGAAAAAAAAATTTTTTTTCTCCATCTTACTTTCTTTCACTTATTCTTGCGCATTCGAAAGGTTTCTCTCTATCCAATCAGAAAAAAAAATTAATCTGCTAAATTAAAGTTAGAGTTAAGAAATTAAATTCTTTAAATTTTCTTCGCAGAGAGAGAGAGAGAGAGAGAGAGAGAGAGAGAGAGAGAGAGAGAGAGAAATTTATTGGCGAGTTTGATAATAGAGGAAAAAAAATTAAACTCTTCAACAAAACTTTAAACTTTTTCTTTATCTCCGCAATCAAATGTAAACTTCACTGCCAAAATTGTTTCGATAAAATTTCAAAAATTTTCACTTTATTATTCTCTCTCTCTCTCTCTCTCTCTCTCTCTCTCTCTCTCTCTCTCTCTCTCTCTCTCTCTCTCTCTCTCGAGAAGAATAAGAAGAAGAAGAAGAACATTGAAACATAATTAAGATTTTGTTAGTTCGATGATTTTTTCCAACTTTGTTTCCATACTTTTTTTTCGAATCCGAGAGAGAGAGAGAGAGAGTTTATGTTAAGCAATTACATCCAAAGAGATTTGGTTAGAATGTGTCCAACGATCATTTGTGAGCTTTTTGTTCATTACGTTCTCGATCATCATCACCATCATCATCATCGGTGGTCTCTGGTTGATGAAATCTCAATGAAAACTATATCTTCAATGAGACCAGGCAAAAACACACACACAAATTCCAAATTCCATTTGGTTCTTTTCGATTCCCGCTCAACATCGCTAAGTTACCACTATTTCTAGCAAATTGATTTTACAATTTCGCAACCTAATTAAAATTATTCTCCAAACACAATCCAATATTATTAGGGCTAGAATTATTATTACCACAATTATTATCTCTATCGTCATTTTTATCATCACCACAAATCGTTGCCACAAACGAAATAGCTGTGGTCCTAGAATAATAATAGAAAAAAAAAAAACGAACCCTTTCGGAGGTTTTTTTTTAAGGTCTCTTTCTCTTTGTCTCTCTCTCTCTCTCTCTCTCTCTCTCTCTGTTTCGTTTTTTTTTTCATTCAAATCAAACATTTTCCTTTCTTTTCGTTCAAAAAAAAAAAAAATCTCTATATGAAATAGATTGTGTTTTATTTGAGTGTTTTTTTTTCTCAATTCAAGCTCTCTGAATTAATGCACCGGTAAAATTTTTTTACACTCACATTCAAACAATTAATTAAATGAAGAATTTCATAACTAGCAATTAAGAAAGAGATAATTTAGATAGCTAATAATTTTGATGTTTTTTCATTTCTTACAATCTTCAAAATGAGATTCTATTTCATTGTTTGTTCCAGGATTTTCGAAACATCAAACCAAAACGAAACCATTCCGACAATCTATGATGATTACCTGGGTCAAAAAAAAAAACTCTCAAAATTATTGTATTTATCGATTGTAAACCTAATGATTTATTGCGTACAGGTGTGACTCACTGATACCAGATAGGTTTGGTTTGAAGAGAAAGATGATCAATGAAAGTTTTCTTCATTAATGTTGATGTTCTCTGTACTGTTGAAAGAATTAGAAAAAAAAAAAAAATTTCACCCTTATTTTCTTACCCTATCATAGAGGTTTGATTTGAGGATCGGTGAGAATGGTGGGAAAAAAGTTCGGAGAATTTTTTTTTTTTCTTCTTCTTTAGATTTCTCTATGAGAAATCAATTTCAATTCTTGATCAAAATATCTTCGTTTTGATTATTGATGAAGGGAAAAATCGAACATATCGAACAAAAATGGTCTCGAATTTCTTTTCGACAACCAAGACAGACATGAAGAGAGAGAGAGAGAGAGAGAGAGAGAGAGAGAGAGAGAGAGAGAGAGAGAGAGAGAGAGACGAAGAATCAATAAAATAATGATAACGGTAATGAATGAGAGCAAACCAGAACAAAAAAAAAAAAAAAGTAAGGAGTAATAAATGCGAAATCAAACGAATTCATTGAATAGTTTTCGATCGTTTCATTTATTCTCTTCGGTATTGCTAGAAGAGAGAGAGAGATAGGGGGGGGAAATCTAGGTCTTTCTAGGTCCACCAAAAAAAAAAAAAAAATCGAACGACGGCAAATAGGAATTGAAGTTTGATTAGAGAATCACAAGTTTAATAAACAAAAAGAGCTATTTAGAAACTTTTTTTTTTTTTTTTACTTTTATTTCATTTTCTTTTTGTGTAAATTTCGATTATTTAGAGAATTTTCTCTCTCTCTCTCTCTCTCTCTCTCTCTCTCTCTCTCTCTCTCTCTCTCTCTCACTGAACTCATCTTGAAAAAAATATTCGATAAAATTTAAGAATCAAAAAAATAATAATAATAATATTTTTGTGGCTCTCTCAAAGCAAAGAATTGAAATGAATGAGAAAAAATTGTAAACAGATTTGTGACAAAAAGACTGAAATATCAAAAATATTTTTTTCTATCTCTGTGCATTAATTTCAATCAAATTTCGATATTTCATCTGGATAGACGAAGAGAGAGAGAGAGAGAGAGAGAGAGAAAGCTCGAATTGAATAGTGGTTTCTCGAGAGGAAAGGCGTTGATTAAAATTACAAAAAAAAAAAAATAAAAAAAAATAAAAAATGGAACATATTCTCTCGGAAGAGGAAGAGGTAGAGGAAGAAGAA
Source organism: Sarcoptes scabiei (assembly GCA_020844145.1). NCBI lineage: Eukaryota > Metazoa > Arthropoda > Arachnida > Sarcoptiformes > Sarcoptidae > Sarcoptes > Sarcoptes scabiei. The sequence goes on from CP080484.1 coordinate 6,245,218, forward strand.
TATTTACCATTTATAAAAAGAGAAAGAGAGAGAGAGAGAGAATCGATTGGTTAGTGGCCAACAAAAAAAAAATTAAATTTTTGAAAATTTTTTTTCAAAAAAAAAAAAAAAATGAATAAATAAATAATTAAATTGAATCGATTCATTCGAATGAAGAGAAGCCATCTATATCCAAAACATCGATCGAAATTCTTATCGAAATTTGAAAATTGTTTGATTCATTCGAACTGCCGCCCCCTCTCCACTTTGTCCAATCAAAAAAAAAAAAAAAAAACAGCTAAATTTGAAGATATTTTTTTTCCCCGAATAAAATTGAAAATGAAAGTTTTTCGACTCTCCTCTCGATCGATTCGATTAGAGAATAAATTTGAATGAAATTCAAATTTAGTTTTCAAAATCAATCAAAATTAAATATCTCAATCGAAAATTGAGATGATTTGAATTCGTTTCTCTTTCTCTCTCTTTCTCTCTCTCTCTCTCCGAAAAAAAGAAAAATTTTAATTCAATTCAAGCAATGTGAATAGTCGAAAAAGTATCCAAAAACTTCAATCAAAATTGAGAATGATTTAAATTGAATAACAGATATTTCTTGAATATCATTTTGAGATCTAGAAAATGGAAAAAAAAGAATACAAATCTACAAAAAAAAAAAATTGAAATGAAATGATCAAGATTGAATTGAAATAAATAAAATTTATTATAACCGTCTCTTAATGGATCTAACTACCAAATTTTTTTTTTCTAGTTAATCAAAGTAAATCATTTGAAAATAATTACAGGTAATAGTATTACAAAGATTAGAAAGTTTCTAATTCACAATCGCAATATAAAATTACTATTACAATCAGTAGTCATTGAAATTTCTTAATTTTAAATAAATTCTTTTGAATGAAAAGAATTGGAGAATTCTTAATATACCATCAAATCTGGATTATCGATCAACATTTTTGATCGGTGAATTGAATTTTTTTTTGAAAATATTAGATTATTAATTTGCTTTTTGCAAGCATCGCTCGTGATCAATCGTTTTTATCTGACTTTTTCGAGGAAACTCTTGTTGACATATCCTCTGATTGATTAGATTTTTTAATACATTTTTTCGATGATGATCCTGTAATCTCGTCACACAAATTTAGAACAGATTTCTTTCGCATTTCGTTTTGATATTTTTGCTTAAGATTATGTTGAGCCATTGAATTGATGATTGATACAGTGAAATACGTGACCATAATAATCACGAAACCCTCAAATAAAAAAGGAAGCAAAGATTTGCCCTGTAAAAATAGCATATTAAAAATCTTCAAATTCATATTAGAGCTCAATCATTACTTTCGCTTCTAAATTTTGATTTTTCCCTCGATTAAGATTGGCTTTTTGCTGTTGAAGATACACACGAAGTTGATCGTGTATGTAAAGTCCGACATATGGAATGTTTCTGAAATTACTGATTAAAATCTCAGATAATATTAATCTGGGGATACTAACCTGCAAAATGTGAGGATGCTTTGAACGTGAATATCATTGAAAACAATGATCACAATCAGCTTTTGAATATGCATTTTGATGACTGCTTTTCCTAACAAAGTTGCACCGAAAAATGTCCAAAAAGAAATCAAAGAATAACCACAAATAATCCCAGCCAAATCAAATAATGGATTAGGAATCGAAGCACAAGCTAAAATTCCAAAAAAACCCAATCGTTCCACAAATAATATCATCTTGGTTTTTAAAGTATGCGTCAACGAATGATTCGATTCGTTAGATTCACTATCATCATTCTCTGGCATCAAATCTCTGATTTCTTCAAGTTCTTCGAGAATTTCTTCAGGTTCTGGTTCAAAATTCTGTTCGGAATGACTTGCTAAACGATGAGCTCGTGAGATAAAATAAGGTGGCAATTCGCCCAAAGCTGTCCCAGCTCCCCACATAAAAGCTTCCAGACGAACTTTCGACATTATGGACCAAACGTTGATAGTCGTTGATTCGTCACTACTAGGACATATTATTCTAGAAAATTGAATTTGAATTATAGTTCGCTTCAACTTTTCAAATACTTAGATCTTTACTCATCAGGATAAGGTGGCTCTGGAAATTCTAATGAATTGCATTCGTAGGCAGCTAATGTTACAGCTGCAATATGTGGACCCTAGAAATAAGAAAAGATATTGAAATGAAATCGATAACTAGCAATCAAATTCAACGAACGAGATATAAAATGAATGTATGTAAACCGGTGCCTAAGCCGACGGAAGAAAGAATACCGAGTCCACACCAATATAGACACCAAGCGAAACGTTTGTAAATAAATTGAAAATATGGTCTATGAATACCATCAATGTTTAAAAGCAACATGAACAGTAAGAAGAACGATGCCAAAGAAAGACATAATCTCATATGATTGATTGCTCTTTGATTGATTGATCCATATAGAAAATGATTAAATTTCAAAGCTTAGAAAAAAATCATCAATACTCACAATCTGTACCAATCTTTGATCCAGACAATAAGATTTTGTATTGCATGATATATGGTTTTGAATGGATGACGCCAAAGTACTAATGATTGGATTTCCTCCTATTGAAAAATTAAAATGTCAAACATTAAATCGGATGTAAATCAAATTGAAATGGCATGTTTCAATCTGAATCGGAAACAAGCATCAAGTTTGTTAATCAATCTAATCACTTCGATCAAATTATTTGATATTAATGATATTTCGGTTCTTGAGAATAGGACATTTATCTGCATAAAACGAAGAACAACTATCAGCATTTTGTTCCATAATATTTTAACAATTAACGGCAAAAATAATTGAAAGCTCTACTTCATTAGATAAGAATTGATAATCTTTCATACGAACGGTATGTACATATTTTGTCATTCTTGGATATTCAATCAGAATGTAGTTCAAGAGTGGAAATAATAGACAAGATTTATATATTCATTTGTCTAAGAAGCGAAAAAAAATTATAACTTAAATCGGCGATAATAGTGTATATAATATAAGTAATAAGTAAGGATAATAATATAATAATAGTAGCAGGGTCTCCGAGATCAAAGTTCATCTGAAAGTTTTCTATCAAATTTTTGCTTAAATGACAAAATGACAAATTAAGATTTTATATGCAATTCAGGCTTATTACAGTTTGAACATTCTGTTAATTCAAGTTTATGTTTATGTTCCAAATTTTGTAGATTTGTTGATTTAATTGTGTAACTATTGAAACCGTTATCGATTTAAGTTGGACCAAAAACAAACAGTAAAATGTTTCATGTGCCCTATCAAATTAGGCTCATTCAAGAGAAAATGTCAGATCGAGATATGTCGATAATAAACCATCATATGAAACTTGCCTTTTGATTTTCATCTAATTGAAGAGAAACTCGACGACTCGGATGCACTTGCAGAGATTGATCGGGAAGATTTTCCTTAAAGATTTGTCCATTGCCGTTGGCTAAATGACTTTTAGCAGAACCATTTGGAAGATTCTGGAAAGAATTAGAAACATTCCGACTCCGAAGATTATAAGCCGACATAGTGAGAAGTTACAATAATTATCAAAATGAAGATATTATGAAGATATGAGAATAATAAAGCTCATTAGAAACGTAGAAAAGAGGGGCGTTGAATAAGAAGAAAAATCTAAACGGATATCAAGAGATAGGATTTCAATTATAATCGATCAGAAATTGATGAAATTACTTTGTCGATTGAACTCGAAATCGAATCGAAGTGGCGTCTTACAATGAGATCATCAGTTTTGCGATTAATTGATGGATGAACAACTCTAAAATGAAAGAGATAAAAATTAGAATTATGTAAAAAGAAAGAAAATACATCAAATACTAAACAATTGGAGTCTGGTTGATATTCAGCTTCTCAACAAAGTCTTTTTGTTGTGATAAATGGAAAAATCTACACCGAAGAATATTCTGTAACAATAACAATAACGAGAATGTAAAAAAAATTGGTAACGGAAGAATCGAGCAAACACAGAGAGTGAGAGTGAGAGAGAGAGAGATAGAGCGAATAGAAAGAGGAAATAGAGATTGGAATCGAAAATTCATTCGAATTCGAATCAAATTCTTCGAAATGAGTAGAGGTAAACAATCAAAATCGTTCGCTTCGAAACAACAATGATTGTGTAGTTGATAAGAAAGCATATGAGAGCGAAAACAAAACCGAAACGATAGAAGACGAAGACGAAAACAAAAACAAAAACAAAGAGAAAAAAGAACAAAAGAAAGAATGACAAATTAAATTCTCTTTAAAAGAAAATTTTCATTCTTTCAATTTTGAAACAAAATTTGATTTGTTTACAAAAAAAAAAAAAAAAAAGATTGTCGACAATCTAATCATAAAATTTTCAACAGTGATTTTCGATAAATTAATCAATGTTATATCATCTTTTGAAAAACGAAAAGATAGGTTATCGATCGAATGATTCAAGAAGAAGAATTTTTCTTACCGATGAAACTAGAAGAAAACAATGAAAAGAGAGAAGAATTGTGATGCTTTTGTTTCACCCACAAAAGAGAAAAAAAATTTACTTCGATGTAGGAAAAAATTTTCGAATATTTTCGAAAATTTTGTTTCAATGTTTTCAGTTATTCAAATTGATTTCGGTTTGTCATCACAAGTTGATTCGATCATTCGGTTTCGGTTCATTCGCTTCTTTCTCTCGCTCTCGAATCTATGCAATTGTTGAGTGTACCGGTTTACATCATCTCTCGAACGTATTACAACAAAATAAACTACCAATATCTACTGCGGCGTACATAGGAAGAAAGGGAGAGAGAAAGAGAAACTTATCGTAAAATCTTAAGATTGAGAAATGAAGGAAAACTTTGGAGCTTGGCGAAAAAAAAACAAAACAATTGACAAATTTCTCTGATATAAATATTTTTGATAGCAATTTTAATTCGATTTCAATCCAATAGAAGTCGCTAGTTGAAGGTGGAATAAATTTCTTTCAATTCGAAAAGAGAAAAAATTTCGAATTTCCTCCGTCAAAAAAAAAAAAAAAATAAAATGGTAAAATTGAAAATTGACATTTTCGTAACTCAAAGTTTATTGAAAATTTTTTTATTTAAAGAAAAAAAAAATTTCAATCAAAAAATTGTAGCAAAAAAAAAAAAACAACCTTTTCCATGAACTTTTTATAGCAATAGTCTATATTGGTGGAAAAAAAACCCTCTAAATTTATCCTACTTTTTTTTTTGAATCACTGTTCCGGGTAAAAGATTCCGAAACGTCAATATCGTTTTGGATCGATCATTTTCTCATTAATGGTTCAGCATCTTCAAACAGGAATGCGTTTCAAACAATTTTTGTTTAGATTCATTCAATCACCATCTATCAAACTCTCTACCTAAATAATGCTCCTTGATCCTATCGCCTTCAATCCTTCTCCTAATTCTCCTTTCTCAAATTGGAACAGCATCTCAATGGTATTTTTAATCATCGTCCTTATAATTTTGTTCACGGGACCAAAAAGGATCCAAGAAAGGTTGAGGAAATAATCCAATAAGAAAAAGAATAAGTAAAGTTATTAGTAGTAATTATAGGTAGAAAAAATGCATTGAGGATTATTGTTTTTTTAGTTCAAAATAGTTTCCGAAACTATCCGGTCATCATCATCATCATCCTCCTCCTTGAATTCATCAAAATTAGTCCAGATCTTTCACTAGGCAGAATTTCAATCTTTGACAGTGGAATCATTTCTCTGTATTCTATTTATTTTTGGTTATGGATCCTCAACGATCTTGATCGAATCTCTCCAAGCAAAATCTTTGAGAAAACAAGAAAAAAGAAGAAAATAATGAGAAGTTCAGTCGATGAATGAAATTTTAAAAGTAGAGACGATTTTCTATTAGGATGCTCTGAATCATTGACAATTATCTTAAATTACTTTAAGCACTCGAAATAAAATAAAATAATGCGAATTTTTCAAGAAAGGCATAAGAGAATCGAAATAAAAATTAGACTCAAATCAAATATTATGGTATGAATGTTCATAAATGAATTTTCTGGAAAAAAGACATTCGTTCTGATCGTACATATCTTGTTTCAAAATGAATTCAATCTCAATAATGAAAGAATTTTGAGGAAGAAGCTTGTTGATTTCAATCTCTTGATCTCGAACGGGATTTGGAACGTGAACGAGATGATGAATGATTCGAACGAGAATCGCGTGAACGAGACGAACGATCACGCGATCTTGAACGAGAACGAGAAGTATAACTAGCTGAACGAGAGCGAGAGTGATCAGCACCACCGTTGCGATCTTTTATTTCGGCAGACCTAGATCTTGATCGCGATTTAGAAATCGAACGCGATCTAGATCTAGACCTAGATCGAGATCTTGATTCTCGTGCAGGAGAATATGTTGGTGAGCCACGAGAACGTTTACTTGATGCTGAACTAGAACGACTTCTTGATCTCGATCGAGAACGTGATCTCGAATGATCTCGGTAATTTTGTCGGCCAGTATCTCGAGTTATTTTCACATACGAAACTTCACCCTATCAAAAAAAAATCATTTGTTTTTAGCCCAACAAATTAAGGGAAATATACCTCATGAGAGCGAAATCTTGATTCATTTAGTTTTTTAAGAGCGTATTTCATATCTTCATAACGAACGAATTCGACGACGCCGGTACCGTCCTTGAACACGTCTGCATAACAAACATCACCAGCTTCTCTCATATGATCTTTCAAATCTTGCCAAGATCCAGTCGGGGGTAAACCTGAAGAGAAATTAAGTAAAGGAATAAAAGAAATTCAAAAATAAATCTAACCTGTCACTTTGACACGATTGCCAGAACGACGAGACGGAGGAGCAGTGCGTCTGGAACTGTTTTTGAACACTCCACCGGGACCTCTTTCACGACCACGAGGAAACTCAACGCGAAGTTTATATCCATCATAATCATAGCCATCGCGCGAATAAACAGCGTCTTTAGCATCTCTAAAATTAAATAGAAATAAATTTATTAGGTTTAACAATGCGATAAAATTTTTGTTACGAACCTTGGATCAGAAAATTCAACGAATGCAAACGGAGGTCCTCTTCTAGTCTTCAAATCAACAAATGCAATCTTGCCATATTTATGAAATAAATCTTCAATATCTTTGCTACGAATATCTGGAGGTAAGTTTCCGACATATATTCGACATTCACTTCTTGACATTTTGAAAGAATTTTGTGAAAATTATTTTGGAGAATTTCAATTTTCAATATCGCAATTTGAGATTGCTTTCTTAAAGTTTTTAAAAAAAAAAACAAGAGCAAATTTATATTTGCAAAAAAATCGCTTCGAAGAATTCGATCGAAAAGGGGATGAAGGTTAAGCGGCTATAATTAAGCAGTTTGAAACCGATTGAATGCTCTCAATAGGAATAAGATCTACGATTAGAACCTATTTCGTTTAGGTTTCACAATGGTGGTTTCATATTATCGATCGAAAGTGGTGCGAAATGCATTTTTATCCATCGAAAAAAAAAAAAAAAATGGTCGGCTTATTATCGGCGAACATTATTTGAAGGGCCGAAATTTAAACATATGGATTTACGATCGTACCACTAGAACAAAATTCTTAGATCACTAAGGAGAAGCAGTAGCAAAAAGTTTGGGGGTAGGCATAGAGTGAATCTTTTAGCCAATACGAAACGTTTTGGTGGATTCTTTTCATTTTCAACTGAAACCAATGCTGTTAGCAATATTGTAGCGCCATTTATTCGTGTTAGAAACTACACACGAAGTTGACGGTTTGGTGACGGCTAATGGACTACGATTTATTCAACGGTTGGACTGTGCTTATATAGGGATCTTACAGGCAGAGTTGTACAAATACAATAGTACGAGTCTAATCGATCTCTAACATTCCCCCCCTTGATTAGACTTCGTTAAAGATGATAAAGATTAACAATTACATCCGGAATAAGAATCAATAGCAATTACAAATCGGTAGAGATCAAACTACTAACAACAAATTCAAGGCAGAGTTGCCAAAGATATTAACATAGATCGATAAATAAATATCTCGGAAGTACAAAAGATATTGAAGATGACAGAATTAGCTAGACAAAGAGATAGACAGGATACGACAATGAACAAATAGAAATTAGAAATATTGATGGTCGGCCACGAAGATATTCCGAAATCCATCATATAATTGGAGACTTAGCCATTCGCCATGGTTCCATGACCATATCAAGATAGGCTTAGGCGTAAGACATCCGTTAACGAAAATATTTTTGTCGCTGCCATTCTTTAGTCGTCGATAATTTGCCAAAGTCCAAACTTTCGATATCCAAGGTATTCTGATGCCACGAACCCGATAATTCAAGAGTTGGAGTTGATTATGGAATTTCCAAATATTGTAGATAACAGTGATTCATAATTCTCGATTGTTTTACATTGGTATTTGATGATAGTTACTGATAATCATACTTTGAGATTGACAGTAGATTAGATTGGTTTCACACTCTTCTTCGCTTTCTCTTTTCGTTGACTGATATTAGGTAAGATTGTTACTTGACGATTTGTAATGGATTTCCCAACTTCACACTTTTATTCATTTTCTCTTCCTGTTAATTGATATCAGATAGTAATATACGATTAATAATAGATCAAGAAACATCCACATTCTTCTTCTTCCGTTAATTTAAGTTCGACTGATTATGGTTGAAGGTTTATTTATTAAATTTGAATTAGATTGATGTCATGTTCTTCTTCTCTCTCTTTGTTGAATGCATTTCGATTGATTGACAATATAAACGATAGTAGATTAATAAATCCATAAATAGAAAATTCATAACTAAAATCTTCGGTCCCTCTTTCCAAATCTTTTTGAACTTCCAGTAGCTCGCAATGGCATCATTTTGAGCAAAAAAAATGGGAAGGATTCAACAGAATATAGATTAATCAAAGATAAGACACAACGATAGAGTTTGAATTGAACTATTCGGTGAATTTGATAATCTTCGCTAATTGATAGATATTAATTGATCAATCAAGACTAAGTTAAATTTCCATTAAACAATAGTCGATAGATTGATGATAACTCCAAACTTAATAATTATGACGATAATAGTTTCACACCTCGCATCTTCATTTTTTTCCTTAAATCAAATTTGTATGAGCTAATGGGTCATAAATAAAACAAGATGAAATGAAGATATAACAGCTCGACCCAATTGAATTGAAATCAGGTTATTAATGAATTTAGCATTGAATTGGCAAAAGATGAGAAGCTTAATTCTAATAATCCAAAATCGATAGGATTAGGCCAAGATTTGAATATTACTTGAACCAATAATCCGATTTGATCATTGAAATAACGTTGATTCGATATTGAATGATAGGTGGTGCATTTGATGAAGGAAACAATAATAACGTTGAAAGATAAATTCTTTGTACCAATTCTTCTCGTTAATTGATTTTCATTCCACGTAATTATTGAATGATATAGATATTCATCACGATTGAACAATTTAACATCAGGATTAGGAACAAAATTAAATTCGATAGCAGGAATTACAATATTCGCATGATAATAATTCCATTAGATGATTGCATAAATGATGATTTCCGGTTTTCCGCGCCAAAGATTAAAGGCGAGAAATGATAGCGGAAACGGAACAAGGATACTCAATGATATAAGAAAGCACCGAATTCGGTGCAATCTGATAAATGTTTAACAATATTGATCAAATTGATCTGATTTCTATTTCCGCAAGTGACAAAAATTGATTGGGCGATGATGTGACGCAAGTGAGCACGTTGTGATATCAAGCTTGCTCACAATCGATCCAAATCAACAATCGATATGGCGGAGAATGAAGCAATTGAAGATGATATGAAAATTTATTAATTAAACCATAAATCGATAATTTGGTAGCCATGATGCAATCGATTTCCATAAAAATGTTCAGGATTTCAATAAAAACCAGCATCGAATTGAAACGATTGTGCGGCGTGATAACGATAGCAACAATCGGATTTTAATGATGAAACAACATAGATTCGATAAAGATAGCTGGTGATATATAAATCTTCAAAAATCATGGGCCAGTTTCAGTGATCAAACGCCCCGAAATCATCTACCGAAAATTCAACGGTGAGATGGCAATAAACGGAAACGTTGGTCGGATAAAAACTTGAAGCCAAATAAAACCAGATGGAAACAAATTTTAAAAAAAACGATGAATTTGGAAACGATTGTTGGTAGAGCACGTCCCAATATATAACCAGAAAACTTCGGTGAATTTCATAACCGTTAAGATAAAAAACTCGGCTAGCATCGTGCTGATAACGTGTTAGAAACTACACACGAAGTTGACGGTTTGGTGACGGCTAATGGACTACGATTTATTCAACGGTTGGACTGTGCTTATATAGGGATCTTACAGGCAGAGTTGTACAAATACAATAGTACGAGTCTAATCGATCTCTAACAATTCGAACACTTTTTTTCTTGAAAGCTTTTTTTTTTTTTTTGATTTCTGGAAAATTTTCAAAACTTTTTCAAAGGGGAAGATTTTCGATGCAAAAAAAAAACAAAACAAAAAAGATTATGTTGAAATTTTCAAAATTCTATCGGACATTTCTCTTAGGTATCAGATAAAATCCATTGATGAGGCATGAATTGAAATTTTATTCAAAACCCATTATTCTAACAATTATCTCATTTTTTTGGTTGGCATAGCTCAAAAATGGAATTCAAGAACATTTCGTTCTGTGACATCAGATTCTGCAAATTCTTCACCCTTAATTAATCCACTCCTTAGAGAGCTAATCAAAGAGATTGATTTTTTCGGTCCATTAACTGTCGAGAGGTATATGAAATTAGCTCTAACTCATCCTGTTCATGGATTCTATATGAAGCAAGATGTTTTTGGATCAAAAGGTCATTTTATAACCGCTCCTGAAATTTCACAAATTTTCGGTGAGGTATTCAAAAGTTTGATTTGTCGAATCTCAGTGCTTCAGATTAATTTAAGACCCTATTGACTAGCTTATAGCGGTATGGATTGTTTATATGTGGCAAAACTATTCTGGTCAAAAGCCATTGTCGATAATCGAATTAGGTCCAGGAAGAGGAACATTATCTTTAGATATGGCTAGATCGATTTCGCAATTAGGTACACAAGTTAAAAATGGATGTGAATTTCATCTAGTCGAAATTTCTTCCTATCTGAGATCAATACAGTATAAAAATCTTTGCGGTAAAGAACTGGGTGTAGATTTCTCTTCAAAATCAACCGAGAAACTTGAGTCAAAAACAATCTATAATCAATCTATATCTTGGCATAGTTCGGTGGATGAAATCCTCACGATTAGCAACAGTGATCGATTTTTGGTTTTTATCGCCAACGAATTTTTTGATGCTTTCCCGATTCATAAACTAATTGTAAGTGAAATCTAGGCTAGAATTTTGTTTAACTTGTTTTCACTCTACAATAGAAAATATCTAGCCAAGAATGGAGAGAATTGTTGATCGATTTTGATTCGGAAAAAAATCAATTGAAATGGATAAAATCGAGAGATGATACACCAATATCGAAACTGATTGCAGCCCAGAAAAATTTCAAACAATTTAAGACTGATGATCATCTAGAATTCAGTCCACAAACTTTAACAACCATAGAATCAATCATCGATCAGATTAATCAAAATCAATCTGGTATATTCAATCGTTTGGTTCGACGATTAAATTTGATTTTATAATTCTGTAGGATGCTTATTAATCTGTGATTATGGCTATTATGACGATTGTGTCGATCGTGATACATTCAGAGCCTTTCGTAATCATGTTCAATGCGATCCACTTAAAGATCCTGGATTCGCTGATTTAACGGCTGATGTTGATTTCAAAATGATCAAAGAGCATCTCGATCGAAAAGCTAAATGTTTTGGACCAATAAATCAACGTGATTTTCTTCTAGCCATGGGTCTTCAATTGCGATTACAAATGTTGTTGCAATCATTAGATCGAATGGATCGTCAAAAACAAAAAGATCTAATCTCTAGTGCCAAAATGTTGTTAGAAGATATGGGAAATCGATTCAAATTTATGTCAATTTTCGGTCTGAATCAAAATGAATCTTTCAAACCGATAGGATTTGATTGATTTTTTTTCTCAAATAAATCATTTTATTCAAATCACTTTGGAGGTTTTTGCAATGATTAGTGTTAGAAGAATAAATTCAGCTGCAAATAAAACGGCAATAACAAAATTCAAAATTAACAATCAATAAAAATTAATGAATGCGGTTGGATAGTTTTTGGTGAGTCTGTGTTGATTGTGCCTCAGATTGAGTAATTTTGTTATATGAAATTCATTTTTTGGATTTATAACAGTGAAGGAATCTAAGAATCAGCAGGAGAGTATGGCACCAATGATAAACGAATCTTTTTTGGAGCTATAGATACATAAAATAAGGTGAAAGTGAAAGTAAAAAACGTTTTTTGGTTAGCGGTAAAGACCCAACGATGTGATCGAATCCAAGTCGAATTCTTTGTACAGTTTTTTCTTGTCTGTTCTCAATGAAATCCATCTCACTTTTTGTAAAAAAAAAAATCGAGGTAATTTTAAATTCTTCGATCTATCTCTAGTACGAGTGATGTCGAGAATAAGATGACGAACAATAGAGTGAACAAAACGAAGGCGTGAAATTATTGAAAAGAAAATCTACGATTATTCCAGAACATCTGCAGAAGAATAAGAACTAGCATCGTTGTGCACATAGAAAAATTGATACTGTTAGTGATTGCTTGTCCAGCTGATCGTAGCATCGATGGCTCATAATAAGCCGGTGGTGGACGATCAAAATAAGAACATCGTTTATCATAGTCATCATCCAATGGAATGTAAGATACATTGGTTTCAGGATCGACCTTAATATTTTTCGGTGGGTCGCATTTAATGTAACGTCCATTATCATTGTAATAACCATAATGTCCCATCCGTCCAAGATTGCCAACCATTCGGCCTAATTTATAGCCACCGTAGGCTCCTAATGCAGTACCAGCAAGAGCACCAAATCCAGCGCTACCAACTCTTCCGATTCCTTTAGACTTTTTTGGAGCAAATCCAGTATTGTAATTATTGCCGAAACCTCTCTGATTGCTTGAACCACCAAACATATTCGGTGTGTGATGAGCTATTAGAGAAGAAATCAATGATTTCATTAGCTAATGGACTCTTTTGAAATACCATAACACTCACTCTGTGGATATTGAGGTGGTGGGGCTGGATAATGCTGAGGATATTGTTGTTGAGGATATCTTGGAGGTGGTTGATTGAACCCATGATTAGGATAGTTACGATTATTTCCTAAACCAGGATATGGTGGAGGTGCTCCGACCGGATTGCTCCCATGCATGTATGGATTCGATGGAGGCTGTTTGGGATATTGATTAGCTCCATGTCCACCATAAGCAGGATTGTAGCTCGGCTGTTTAGGATATGGACTGCCATGATTCGATGGTTTCGGAGATTTCTGTTTCTTACCTAAACCACCGATTCTACCTAATTTTAATTTTCGTTTCACAATATGATGTTCATCACCTTGTTTATAATTGAACACTATTTTCTCCTCTTGAGATTGTTTCGATGAAGACAATGATGACGACGATGATGGATTTGTGATCAATGTGAATTGAAAAGTATTAACAACTAATTCATTGATCAACAATAATAGTAGGATGATCGATTTGTGATTAGATTTCAAAACGAAAAGTCTCGATAGTTTTCGTTGCATTTCTATGGATTCAAATTTTCAACAAAGAAAAAAAAATACGAATTACATTGAAACTATTTCTTCCCTCTCACTCCTTGGAAGATTGGTATAGATTTCTGATTCAATTAGAATTCACAATAATAATTAACCAATCAATTTGATTTGTGGTTCGCAAGACGCTGGATCGAAATTCTTATCTAAACATTCGATCGTAAAAGATTACCACCGAACGAAAACGATTATCATTGATATTAAAAAAAAATCGATGTTGTTGTTTACTTGCTCTACTTCAATATACTTAAAGAGGATAATCTAAATTGTAATTGATCTTTCACAATCGTAATTGAAAAAAAAAGATTTCTGATGCAAACGCTTAAGAAATTTGAATAAAAAAAAAAAGTTTAGCCAAATAAATTAGAACGTAAAAGTAATAGTAATAATAATAATAATAGTAATAATAATGAAATGATGAAGAAGATGATGAATAAGGAAATTCAGCGAGAGAGAGAGAGAGAGAGAACCAGTTTCTCTTTCACAATACTTCAGTTTAATCCATGTATATATGTGGTGATAATATTTCGAATCTTTTCACTATTTCTTCACGATTGAATGAAGATCTTTTCGCTCTCTCTCTCTCTCGCTCTTTTCCCCTCTCCCTCTTCGTGTCTGTATCTTCTTGATCTTCTTTCCATTAAAAAAAAAGCGCGTCATCGTTTCTATTGATTCTATACATCTCTATTTATTATATAGTTATGAAGAGATTCAAATATAGAACCTATATGAAATCTATATGATTTAATGATCCAATTTGGAACATTTCGAATACGAAACATTAGAACATTGTTTGATATGAGTGTTAGTATTGGAATATTTCGAATGAAAATTCTCGAAGCTATGTGTTTTTTTTTTTTTTTAGAATCCGCAATGATTGCATCAAATTTCGAATGAATTTGAATTGCTTCTGCAATGATTCTTGATTGATCAAGATATTATAATTCTGTCGAATTTCATTCGAACAACAATTCGATTGTTTCGATTACTGCTTTAGCTACAGAATTGATCACCTATGATGACATTCTTTTATGACGCAATCGTTTCGAGAAAAAAAAATCCGAATCAATCATAGCATTGATTATCACAAATATCAGTGTCACAAGGTTTCAGGAAATTTTCAAATATCTCTTTCCACCCCCGTCTCATCGTTGGTTTCTTAATCGAAACGATTTCACTTGTCAGACAGGTTAATCGTTTCTTGATCGATGTTCGACATCAAAATGATGTGTTTGTGGTTTTCTTTCTTCTTCCAGGAGTGTTTTTTTTGTGTCGATGTTTTTGACGATGGAGGTGATGATGAGGACGAAGATAGCTTTCTCTCTCTCTCTCTCTCTCTCTCTCTCTCTTTCTTTCTTTCTCTCATCTCGATCGATCGGAAAGTAGTGAGAAAAATTCTAGCCATCGGCCTTGGATTCTGTGATTGCCTCGAGGATTATTTGTCTTGATTTTTTTTTCTTTCTCAAAAGAGAACTAAGAAAAATCAAAAAATTTTGAACCCAGAAAAAAAAGTCTTTCACAGACTACATCCAGGCGGACCAATGTCGACCTAGAATGAAAGAACCTAGAATGATAATCTGTGATCAGAAACGATGGCTAGGGTCTAGAATGATAATTATCCAAATACTATTACTTAATTTCATACTTGAAATTAGGGAAGAAATATTCTCCGAAGAGAATTGAGTAGCGGTCTGCAAATGTCATTTGAATTCTTTGTTTTTCCATCATTTGAAATTCGGTAGAATTTTTTTTTCGATCCAAAACATTGATAGAATCGAAGCGAATGGAATCTTGGCTATTCCATGGGTTTAGTTTCACTCGAAATCCTAGTCTCGACACAGTGCCCCTTATCCCATAATCACATTGAATCGTTTATGAATTCTTAAATTCTAAGAAAAAAAAAACAAAACCTTCCAGGAGATTGTCGGAATTGGAATCGAAGAATCGTAGCCTTTCTCTCTCTCTCTCTCTCTGTTGTGTCTGGATGTGTTGGTGTTGTTGCAATCTAATCTCTATGTGCAAAGATAATCATCATTGGCTACCATTGATTTTCTCTCTCTCTCTCTCTCTCTCTCTCTCTCTCACTCTCTGTGTGAACTGAGATGAAAATCCAAGGTTTGTGAAATCAATCGAAGAAGAGAACAAATAACCACACATACTGAAACACATAGAGCTAAAGAGAGAGAGAGAGAGAGAGAGAGAGAGAGCATCAGAGACCCACACATTCAGCGTTTCTGACTGGATTTCAAGCATTTCTTCTGAACTCGGCTCTCATAATGAGCATTTTTTGCAAGTCGCTTGGAGCATTGTGACCTTTCGGTGATCAGTAGATTATTTAATGAAAGAGGGGAGGAAAATAAGCGTCATCTATTTTAATAAGTTTGAGAAATTTTTAGATTAGATTCGAAATATTTTAACACTCAGAGAGAGAGAGAGAGAGAGAGAGAGAGAGAGAGTTGGACTCTTTAATGATGGCTCTAGTAAAGCCGCTATACTTTCTTTCTCTCTCTCTCTCTTCATCTTCTCCCCTCTCTCTCTCTCTCTCTCTTTCTCTATGTCTCTGTAATGCTATTTCAATGCCTATCTGTTTCTGTCTGTTTATAATTCTCTTCTTTTGTAACCTTTGTAAATATTGGTAAATGGAAAGAGAGAAAGAGAGAGAGAGAGAGAGAGAGAAAAAGAGAGAGAGAGAGAGAGAGAGAAAAGAAGAAAAATTCTTGCTTCCAAAAAAAAAAAATGATAATAATAATAATAATAATAATAATAAACCCAAAAATTATTTGAATAGAATGCGATGTAAAATTAATTAATTTTCAATTATTATTGTAATTATTCTCATTCAATTCATTTATCAGCATAATTTCGATCATTTTCGTTTCGCTTTCTGAAAATAATTTTTTTTTTGGATTGTTTACGATACGATTCGAAATGCACCTGATACAAGAAATGAATCGATCTGTAGATAATATCGATCCAAAATAACAAATCTCCATTCATCGTTTTTAATTCATTGGTTTTGTTCAAAAAAAAAACCTCTCCATCTTTTTTTTTGTTTTATATTCATACCGAAAAAAAATAAACAAATAATTTTTCTAATCTAGTGATTGAAACAATTGCATCAAGAATCTTGAATGTCCACATTTTTTTTTTCATCCACTAACATTAAGAGAAGTTGTTGTTGTTGTTGGAATGAAAACTTTCAGGTGTATGACTCATTCCTCAACTATTACAGTATTGCAATCGTTATACTTCTCTTGCCAAGGTCTGTAGCTGTAACGGACCATACGAGCAAAATAATCAAAATAATCTCAATCCATCAAGATACATAAACATCATTGATGTTTTTTTTTATTCACATCCAAACTAAACCGATTGCCCTATCATCGATGATATTCTTGATGATCTTTGGTAATCTTTATTTTTTCCAATGAATCCTTGATCGATTGTTGTCTACATTTTTAAGCAAGAAATTCATATGGAAATATCGAGAGAAAAAAACAAAATAGTATCATCTCTTTAGATCGTATGTTTCTCATCATCGATCAGCATCATCATCACCATCATCATCAAACTTATTGTTGTCGTGTCTGGAATCATAATTTTTACGATCGATCTCATGATTTTAGGTATCGAAAACTCAAGACACAATTTTCAGAAGATAATTGAGAACAATTCTTACATAAAATGCGACTTATTATTCGAGAAAATTTATTTTATAAAAGTATCAAACTCTACGACTCAATGTGCTAAAATCAAATGATCTCTATAGCGCATCAACAAACAGCGATCAAATGCATAAATAATTTTTATTGAACAATTATTGTTTCCATCTCAAAAGAAAAATGTATACAATCTGCCGTGATAATGGCGATTGTTTTGATTTTAAGTCTGAAGAGAATCTCAAAAAATGGCGTGGATTCTTGATTCCAGCTCTGCAACAGGTAGTTTGATACTTTTCAATAATTCATCTTAAATTTTTATTTAATTTTTTTTCACAAAAATCAGATACAGAAGCTTACACATCCGACTCTTGTAGCAAAACAAGATGGATTACAATATGTAGAATCTTTGATTCTCAAACTTTTGGCTGCGATAATTATGGCCAATGGCTCGATTGGTTCTAGTGGGACATCAATTATGACGATCCATTCTATTAGTGATGTTGAAGATCGAATTCGTCGTCTGATTCCAGATCCATTGCGTACAAGCTCGATACAGAAAGCTAAAGAAATTTTATCCGCTTTACGTAATAGTAAAAAAATCAAAGCCAACAATTTATTTCATGGCAATGATCGATCTCCATTGAAAACTCCTGTTGATAAATTTCACCAACTTCTCCAAAAAGATGTCCTTGGATACAAAATTGATGTTCAAGTTTCACAATACTTGTTAGCAGTTTTGGAATATATTGCGACAGATATTTTACAATTAGCTGGTCACTATGTT
Source organism: Sarcoptes scabiei (assembly GCA_020844145.1). Lineage (NCBI taxonomy): Eukaryota > Metazoa > Arthropoda > Arachnida > Sarcoptiformes > Sarcoptidae > Sarcoptes > Sarcoptes scabiei. The sequence goes on from CP080484.1 coordinate 6,263,465, forward strand.
CGCAATATGATCCATACTGAGATAACCTCTCAAGATATTAGAGTAGCGATGTGTGCAGATAAATTCTTGATGGAAATTTTCTATAAAGATGAAGAAGAAAATGATGGTCCTCCTTTATCTGCCAATTGTTATTTTCATCAATCGTTTTTTGATTCTGACTTCAACGATGGAGAGTACGGTAATGTCGGCAATCAAAGCATTACATATTCAGAAGCAGTTCACGAGTTTCTTCAAGAAGAACGTCACTTTATCAGAGAGCTTAATTTGATCATCAAAGTGTTTCGCGATCCTTTGACAACCGTTCTTTCTGAAGATGATCTGCAAAAAATATTTGTTAACATCGATGATATCTATGAGTTTAGCACGAAATTTCTTGGCCTTCTTGAAGATACTGTTGAAGTTACAGATGAAGATGATTGTCCAGCGATCGGATCTTGTTTTATCGAAATCGCTGAAGATGAAGAAATGGATGTCTTTCATAAATATGCTCAAAATGTATGTTCAAACAGACACAGTGTTGTTTAATTTTGGATTGAAAATCATTTCTCAAATTTTTTTTTTTCAATAGGTAATGAATTTTTCTTTCCGTGATCATTTGTACTACATTCTCTCTCAGCAATCTCTTTCGAATCAAATCGGAGAAATTTATTTGGACAAATATAATGTTGAAATGTTGTCCGCACTGAGATATATTCTTCCAAGACTGTTGCTGTTGCCTGTATATCATTGTTTCTCTTATTTTAAAGCCATTGATAAACTTAAAGAACTGAGTCCATCAAAATCTGATCGAGAAAATTTTGAACAAGCGGATAGTACGCTACAATCATTACGTAATGTTCTAGAAAAGCAAAAGAAAAGTAATAAATTTGGTGAGTTTTTTTCAATTTATTTGTTTGGTTGATTTTGATTCCAATTTAAAATTTCGCAGGCGATACTTATTTCATTCGACTTTACGGTCGGACACATAGATCAATCGCTTTAGCTAAAATGAAAGAAATTCAATCCTCTATTGATAATTGGAACGGAAAAGACATCTGGCAATCTTGCAATGAATTTATTCGAGAAGGCGTTCTTTACAAAGTATCCAATTCCGGCAAAACGATTGGTCATTTGTCGAACAGAATTTATCCAACTGAAAGAAGAGCATTCCTATTCGACGGTTTATTAGTCCTGTGCAAACCGTGTAACAAACGAATCGTCCCTGGACGTGGTGATAATTCTCAATTAGAGTGGCGCTATAAAGAACGATTTTTTATCCGAAATATTGAAATTATCGACCGTGATGAGCGTTATGTACGATCGAACTTCTCGAATCTTTTTTCGAATCTAGGTGTTCATAACAGCAGTAATATTACTAGTACAAACGCTTGCAACAGTGTTTCGAATACCAATGACAGTCAATCATCAAACAACATTGATCAATCGATGTCATCATTATCTCTGACCGTCAATTCTAGTTCTAATTTAGCAGCAAACGATAACACTATCCACGCTTTCGAAGTGACTCAAACCTATCAAAATCAATCAATAGTTTTAGTTGCAAAAACGGCTGAAGAAAAAGATTCTTGGATAGCGCAATTGATATTGTTGAACATGCGATCAATGTTGGAGCGAACCTTAGATGCGAAATTATCTGATGAAGCAAAAAAATATCCGCTTTTACTGCCACATCCTTCCGTTTATCGATTCGCCATCGAAGATATGGATTCTAATATAATTTTGGAAGAGGTCAAAGCCAACGTACCCTTGATTAAAGGTGCCACACTTTTAAAACTAGTTGAACGTCTCACGTATCACAAATATGGTGATCCGACTTTGGTTAGAGTCTTCTTGACCACTTATAGATCTTTCTGTACTCCATGTGAATTCTTAAAACTTTTGATTGAACGTTTTGAAATACCAGAGCCTGATTTTAGAAGTTGCATGCAAGCACTGCACTACACTAACGATGAACTAGCATCTCCAACAAGTATGGCTCCACCAACTCCTGAATCCATTCTTGATCAAGCAATTATTGAAGGAATTTCTGATACTTCTACTTCGAATATAGTTGGTCCAACTAGTCCCACATCTCCTACGTTATCTATTAATACTTTACCAACAAGTCCAAATGATTTGAATATTTTTTTCGATGAACAAGATGAGCAACATCAGCATGATTATCGAGAAGTTTTGAAACGATTTCGAAAAGAATACGCCCAACCTGTCCAATTTCGTGTCTTGAATGTTTTGCGTCACTGGATTGATAAACATTATTATGATTTCGAGCAAGATAATCAATTGTTAGATATTTTAAATGAATTTCTAGACGAAAAATTAGCCAAATCCAAAGTTGCCAAATGGTGTCATCATATTAGAAGTGTTATTGATAGATCACAGAAACTGCAAAAATCGAATGATCATTGTGATAATTGTTCCGTTTTCAATGTTTCAATGATTGAACATCCTTTAGTTCAATCGGAAGAATTCGATCTCTTAACTGTTAGTCTAAATTATTTTTTATTTCATTTTAAATTTAAATTTTAAATTTATTTTGACAGTATTCGCCTGGGGCGTTTGCCGATCATTTGACTTTATTCGAATTCGAATTATATCGAGCTGTTAAACCATACGAATTAATCGGCCGAGGTGATCAATCTTTGGTTTGGACCAAAAAGAATAAGCACATAACATCTCCTAATCTTTTGAAAATGATGAGACATTATTCCGTGGTATGTAGAATCGAAAATCATTGTTTCTTTATCGATTAATTATTGTTCCCTTTAAGATGGTTTATTATTTCGAAAAATCAATTGTTGAAGCAGAAAACTTTGAGGAACGTTGCGCGATCGTGACAAGAATTGTAGAAATTTTAATTAGACTAATCGAATATAATAATTTTAATGGCGCTTTCGAGATTGTCGGAGCCTTGGAATCAGCATCAGTGCATCGTTTGGAGCACACCAAAGCTTACATTGAACGTAACAGTAAACTGAAAAAAGCTTGGGAAGAAACGAAAGAATTAATTTCTGATCACTGGAAAAAGTATTTCTATTCAATTCGTTTCAAAATTCTTCATAAATTAAAATCTAAATAATTTTAATTTTCAGGTACAAAGAAAAGCTCTTCTCTATCAATCCTCCTTGTGTTCCGTTTCTTGGCAATTTTCTCACTGACATAGTTCATTTGGAAGAGGGAAACCCTCAATACATTTTGCCTTCGAATTCGGAGAATTTCTCTCTACATGAATCAACGAATTCTTCAATAATTTTGGACGACAGTGTCTCGTCGAAATTGATTAATTTCCAGAAGAAGCGTAGAGTGGCTGAAAGTATTTTCACAATCTTCCAACAATATCAAAACGTACCCTATCAAAATCTTAGAGCATTCAATCCGAATATTTGGGTGAGAAATATTTTTAAGAATTTTTCAAAATGCCTATAATTTTCCTCAATTTTTTATTATCGTCAATCAGAACTTTCTTGAAAAATTAGATCTACAAACTGTGTTTCCAGATATGGAAGAGAAAGACATTGGTGATTATTTATATAATAAATCAGTCGAAATTGAGCCTAGAAATTCGAAACAACCGACCAAATTTGTGAGATATTAAACAAAATTTAAAAGTTTTAAATTTAAATTTTGACATTTTTTCATTCCCACTTTAGCCTCGTCGTTGGCCTGATCGTAATTTAAAACAGCTTTCTAAATCACGGAATATCCGTTTGCCTGGCTTGACTGGGATCGGTCATCAAAATCAATCATCTAGTAGCCTGAATAACGGAATTATCAATAGCGGTAGCGGATTTCATTTGAACAGTGGAGGAATAAATTCGCATGATTCTGATTCGATCTCTTTGCAACAACAACAATCACCTTCAACACCTTTGACCCCACCAAGCAATGATGCAATACTTTTTAATTCTGTTTTGATTGGCGCCGGAACTTCGAATGCTCCACTGAGTTCTGGCTCAACTGGAACCCCTCATATTTCGCCGACAACACCAAGTATAACTAATTCGATGAGCTTTTTCCCTTCATCTCAATCCTCGCTTCCTCCTGCGACGCCTTTGAATAACGTTTCTCACTCGCATCATTTGAGTCATCGAAACAACACAACGTTTGTTCAGAGTTCATTATCACCATTGTCTCCGTTTACCGATATTTCCTCGATGATGATGACACCACCGCCGTTGCCACCTCGTAGCATCGGTCAGAGCTCATCTGGTAATTTTTCACCATCCTCTACAACTACATCGATCCCACCACCGTTGCCTCCGAGAACTTATAAGCCAGGAACATTCAATCCTAATTCGCCTCCAGCAACACCTTCTCCATCGTCCACAGGTCCGCATATTGGAGTGAAAAAATCGTTCAGAGATAAAGGTCCGCCACCGTTGCCGAGAATGCCTCCTCCCATTTCAAATCACTATCATCAACGCGTCAATTCGGATATAACTTCTAATTCTTTGACGAGTCCACTTGGAAATGGTCAAGTCAACAATGAAAATAATGGGCCAGCAATCGTTCGCCGTAATTCGACAATTGATATCTTGACATTACCACCCAGAAGATTCTCTCAAAATGGTTTTTCGATTCCCCCTCCTCTTCCTCCAACTCCTTTAACCAACAATTCCACAATCTCGCCTAATAATCCAGTGCAACAAACATTATTCAATTTGTTCTCAGTCCATCAATCCCAACCATCACCAACATCATCTTCGCCGACTCAGTCTCCATCATCAGTGATATATACACATTCGGCCCTTCCACCTCCACCACCACCGCATGTTTCTAGTTTACTTAAAGATTCATCGAACCCAAAATCTCTGACAACTTCACCATCATCTCCTGCTAATAATTCTACGGTGCCTGAATTACCACCGAAGACATATCGTCTTTCAAATGTTTGTCGTTGAATGAAAGATTTAAAATCTCGTACGAACGATATTTCATTGGCCAAAATTATTTTTTTTTTTTTGCCTTGTTTTTATTTATATTTTTGCTTCCGAACAATTGCGATGTTTTTAATTGATTTTATTTTATTCAATTATCGAGAATTAAAAAAAAAATTTAATAGTGATTTAATGAATGTTTCGGATTTCGATGTAACTTGATCGAATCGATAAGAAAATCTCTTATTGAAGACATCGATGAGTGATGAATGTATTATTGAGACGAGGTTATAAAACTTTGATTAAATTAGATCAAGGAGGTCAAGGAAGGGTCTATAAATCGGAATTGAATGGTAAAAATGTTGCAATCAAAGTGGTCCATGTTGAAGATCCAAAAAATCCACGCCTCGATGATGATCTTAAACGTGAGCTACAGATCATTCGAAATCTAAGACATCCGAATTGTATCAAAGTTTTGGAATTGTTTCGAACTCGTAAGAAAGTCTACATCATAATGGATTTTATGCCAAATGGTAACATTGGTAATTTGATCAGAAAATTTGGACCGATTTGTGAATGGAACGCTAAAGCATGGTTTTGTCCGGTGGCAAGAGCAATTCTCTATCTTCACGATTATGCAATCGCTCATCGGTAACAATCTTTGATTGTATTAAATGTATCCAATTATCTCTCTATCTCTCTCTCTCTCTCTCTCTCTCTCTCTCTCTCTCTCTCTCTCTCTCTCTCTCTCTCTCTCTATTTCTGATCTTCTTATTGTTGTTTTATTTTTCTAGTGATCTCAAATTAGACAATATTCTTTTGGATGCCTACTACAATCCGATCGTGACCGATTTCGGTTTCAGTCGATTCGTTTTGGAAGATGAGAATGGTAATATAATCAAAAGTGAAACCTATTGCGGAACGATCTCATACAATCCACCAGAGATCTTACGTAATATTCCATACGATCCATTCAAATGTGATATCTGGTGTCTCGGAGTGATGCTATTTGTAATGATCAATAAAATCTATCCGTTCGATAAGAGCGATACGAAAAAGATGTACGAGAATCAAATGAATAAAGATTATCGTCTACAGAAATCGATCGAAGATCGATGCAGTGATGAGCTAAAAGATTTGATCCGAATACTTTTGGAGCCTAAATTTGCCGAAAGACCCGGTATCGTAGAAGTTTGCAATCATCCATGGTTTCCGATCGTACTTCGAGAATCGGAAATAATCGATCGTTCGCCATTTTTTCGTACGATGTCAAAATTTGAAGCGAAATCTAAATTTCTAAATCCATCCAAACGTGATTGGATTGGAAAAGTTAATTCGAATCAAATTTAAATTGATTATTACTAATCGTCGATTCGATCCGTCGATTAAATTAGATCGATTTAGTTTTTATATTTTCTCGATGAATTTTTCTCTTAGTATTTTTTTTTTAATGTTGTTCTTTTGAAGAGCTGAAGCTTGATTATTTGTGGTTCAAAACAAATTCGATGCTTGGCTAGCATCTGATTATGGATGTGCTTTGCAAACGTGGCTACGATTCTTTCATTAGAATCGATGAAGGTGGTCAAGCGAAGGTGTATAAATCCATCAAAAATGGTAAGCTGGTCGCAATCAAAGTGATCCATGTTGAAGATCCGAATAGCTCAAAGATGGACGATGATCTCAAACGAGAGCTACAAATTGTTCGTAATCTACGACATCCGAATTGTATCAAAGTTGAGGAATTGTTTCGTACCAAAAGTAAGATCTATATCATTATGGATTATATGCAAAACGGTACCATAGGCAATGTGATACGAACCAATGGAGAGATTTGTGAATGGAACGCAAGAGTTTGGTTCTGTCCGATTGCGAAAGCTGTGAAATATCTTCACTCGCACAAAATCGCTCATCGGTATGGGAAATCTAGTTCATAATTGATAATAATCTCGTATCTAATCACAATCTTTGTTGGAATTTTTTTTCGACAGTGATCTTAAACTAGATAACATCCTTCTCGATGCTCATATGAATCCGATCGTTTCAGATTTCGGTTTCAGTCGATTTGTTGCGATAAAAAATGGAAACTATCAAAAATCGGATACATTTTGCGGTACGACCTCTTACAATCCTCCGGAAGTTCTCAAACAAATCCCATACGATCCGTTCGCAGCAGATATCTGGTGTCTCGGTGTGATGCTTTTCATTATGATTAACAAAATCTATCCATTCGATAAAAAAGATCAACGAAAAATGTACGAATGTCAAATGAGACGACAGTATAAGCTTCAAGATGAAATCGAAGCTAAAACCTCTCAAGATCTAAAAGATCTCATACGGATCCTATTGGAACCAGATTGTCTAAAACGTCCCAAAATCAAAGAGGTGTGTGAACATCCTTGGTTTCCTATCATATTGAGAGAGGAAGAGCTATTATCTATTCACAATGATAATCATTAAGAATCGGTCTCGAGTTTACAAGAAGAAAAAAAAACGAACCCGGATCTTCGGATTCGAAATCATCCTATCTATTAAATAATTCTTTAGATGGCGTTTGAATACATCGAAAAATGATTCCAAAATTCTTCTTCACAAGAGGGAGGGATGGAGAGAATAGAGTTGCTTGATGATCATCTTCTAACTCACAGCCATAGAATGGTACAACCTATTCCTAGTGTTAGTGTTTTGCGTTCAGATTCACAATGCTTCTATCACTGCCACAATCCTCTCTCTCTCTCTCTCTCTCTCTCTCTCTCTCTGAGTATTTCAATTTGTTTGCTCGGACTCTTCTATCTTGTTTAAGTGAGTGCAATGAATCCACCATCTTTATTATCCATTGATAGTCTCTCTCTCTCTCTCTCTTCACTCTTCACTTTCTTAAGACCACTGATTCTTTCGATAGAGTGGCGCTGTTTTTTTCTCCACTTCCAACAATAACGATGCTGTTAGAGATCTTTTTTTTTTTTTTTTCGTTGAGGCTGTCATTGTTTTTTTTTGTTCTCTGAAAATTTAACCCTCTCTCGGATTATCCTAACGATTACTTAAAATTGATTCTTTTTGATCTTTCAATTATTCTGCATCGATTCTTTCTATTTGTCTTTGTTTTTTTCTTTGTTGATCGTCACGAAACTATCGCCACTTAAGATTATCTAATGATGCCGACTATTGAGAGAAGAAATCGTGTTTTTATCGGTGGTATTGGTGATAGAATCACCAAAGAGGAAATCGAATCTCAGTTCAGCCGATTTGGAAAATTGACCAATGTTTGGGTCGCACAAAATCCTCCTGGTTTTGCTTTCGTTGAGTATGATCACATCTCTGAAGCAGATCTAGCTGTTAGCGAAATGAATGGTAAATCTTTCATGGGATCTGGGAATAAAATTCGAGTTGAACACTCACATGGTGGTCGTTCAAGACGCCGCGGTCCTGGCGGATTCAGTCAAAGCCGATCGTTTTCACCAAGAAGTAGTAACGGTGGACGAGATCGATTCCGAGGGTCAAGTCCAAGCTATCGAAGTAACGGTAGCGGTGGATTTCGACGAGAGGGAGGCAGTTTCGGTGGAGGTCCTGGCGGTCGATTCGATGGTGGCGATAGAAGAAGACCTTTTCCATCCGGTGGTGGACCCAGTGGACGTTTTCAATCGGGCGGTCAGCCTCGTTACGGCCGCTACGAAAGATCATATGGCGGCGGACGCAGATCTCGATCACCGATCGGTCCAGTCGGTGCACGAAGGTATGATTGTCACATCTGAAACAAGTTAGATAAGATTTGTCTCGATATCAAATATTTCATTAATTGTTTTGTATTTCTTTTTTTTTCTCGAATTTCTTACAAATCTTCATCTAAATTTTTGATTCGATTCTCTGACCGACAACGAAAATAGGTGATAATCTATCTCTTGATTCTAATTCTCTCTCGTTGAATCAAATCAAATCAAATTTTGATTCTAAATCCTATAGAAGAGACATTTAAAGGCAGCATAATTGATTCAATAGTAGTTTCTATCGATTTAAAATGATCGATCCAGATTGATACGATCATTCAATAACTTTTATCTTCGACGTACCAAAAAATCTCTCTTATAGACTAAGATCAATATATATTTATCGAATCTTATCGAGCGACTTATTTCAAATTCTCTAATTTTAATCGAAATCGATCAGCAATTTTTTTTTCACAATTCTTCGAATCGATTTTTTTCGACGATAAAAAATTGTCTCATTGCTAAATTATCGATCCAATCTTATCGCAATTCATTCCATCTCTCGATTCGACAATCAAAGAATTTATATATATTTATTTTTACAAAATTTCTCAATATTTCATCTCTCTCTTTTAAGATATAAATTTGATACATTTAGAGCTCAACTGACCCCTAGACAGCATAAATTCGACAAAAGTTTAAGTTTCTATCTTGAATTTATTTATTTTTTTTTTCTTTTTCTAGGCAAAAGCAAAGTTTCTCTCCGAAGCATGCAACTTTTTTTTTCTTTTTTTTTTTTTGTATCAAATTAATTTGAAATTTTTTTTTTTGCCGAAAATCTTTTCGACCACGATTCCATTTCAATCGAATCGAATTCTACAATTGAAATCTCTTCATCATTTCTACCCACACAGTATTTGATTTTACCTTCACTCTCTCTCTTCTTGATTTCCAAATAGTCTCTCTCTTCTTGATTATAAAAAATTTCGCTTAAAGCTCGAATCCTTATCGATCTACTTAATTCTTAATTAATTTCGAAAAAAAAAAAACAAACTCAATCTTCTTATTCTTCTATCTTCCCTTTCTTTCTTTTTTCTCTCTCTCTCTCTCTCTCTCATCGCCAAAAAAAAAAAAAAATCTCTCGCGCCCTAATCAATCTCAATCAATGAATCTCGATCGTTTATGTGATAATGAATGTTCGAAAAAAAACAAAACAAAACAAAACCAAAACAATTTTTGACAAAAATTGATCTCTTCTTCGATTTAACATTCGCGAACTACCTGCTCTAAAATCTTAATGCTCTAAATCTTGATGCTCTAAATCTTCGATTTCGGCTCTCGATCAAATCAAATCAAATCAAATCGATCTTCTTCGTATTCGATGCAGCAAATATTCTTCTTCTCGTATGGAACCAATGTCGCAAGGATTCGGTTTCGGTCGACCTAGATCACCGATCGGTTCCTATCCTCCAAATCCAAGGTGATTCATTTTCTCTCTACTCATCCATTCAAATAATGAAATAATCATTACTCTTATATTCTCAGTCCCTATTGATTGAAATCGCGGAATGATTGCAAACATCTTCGATCGAATTCAAAGACAAATTATAAAAACTATTCGTATACTTTAAATCAACACTCATCTTTAAAAATTTTCTCTCTTTTCTCTCTGTTCATCTTCTTCTTCGTCGTCAATGAATTTGTAATTCGTAATTTCGTAAAATTTCGTATTCCTCTTCGCTCTCTTCGTATCGTTTTCGTAATTTTCAATCCAACTTCACATTTGATTATTTTCAAGAAAAAAAAAAAAAAAAAAAAAAAATTATTGATTAATCTCTTGATTTTGCTCTTCTTCCATTTTTTTTTTTTCAAGCCCAATCTTCAAAATACTAAATAATTAATGAATATTGTATTGAATTTCGTCAATTTCAATTTCAATTTCAAAAAAAAAAAAAAATTCTTCGAAATAATCTCTTCTCTCTCTCTTTCATTCGATAGGAAAGTTTGTGGTGTATCTCTCTCTTTTCTCTCTCTCTCTCTCTCTCTCTCTTTCAATGAATGGAAAGCGAGAAACAATTCATCTTCGACACACAATCTTCATTTTTAAATTCATAGAGAATCTCAATAAAATTATTAAAATCCAAATTGATTTCAATCCAAATAAAAGCGCATAAATTGCAGATTTTCATTTCAAATTTTTTTTTTTTTTTTTGTTTGAGGAAGTTAAAAATATTAGCATTCCAATCCAATATTCCAATCGAAAAATTTTCAAACATTCAAAGCATTGTGATAATAGAGGAAGCGATCCAAAATATTCCAATTAATTTATACGATATTCTTCGACTTCTTCTCTCTTTCTTCTTTCTTTCTTTCTTCTTAGCCCATCTTTTTTTTTGAGATCAAATTTCGATTATATAATTTTCAAAAAAAAAAAAAAAAACTCTCTTCCCCTTCCATATCTCTCCGTTATCGATTATGGTCGATTGGAACCTTATTTTTGTTTGTAGCCCATCATTATCGCATCTTCATCATTATCGGATTTTCGCATCTTCTTCTTCGTTTTTTTTTCTATCTTTACGAGAATAATAATAAAAAAAGAGAATGGTATATAATGCGATTTTTTTTTACCGATAAATTTTTGGGTGAATTTTCCACCCACACCCACACCCAGTTAGCATCATTATTATTTCTACGAGATTCTTATTGAGATTCAACTATGATGACAATCTCTTCCTCTCTCTCTCTCTCTCTCTCTCTCTCTCTCTCTCTCTCTCTCTCTCTCTCTCTCTCGCTCTCGCTCTCACTTCCTCTCTTTTTCTTTGTCTCCCAAAAAAAAAAAAAAAAAAAAAGATTCTATTGTTGTAATTGTTTCGATAATACCAATCGAATTCAATTGAATTCTTTTGTATTGAATAATTCTCTCTCTCACTCACTCGCTCGCTCGCTCGCGGAAGAATGAAAATAAATCTTCGCTTCTTATCGCAACTTTTCCGGTGATCCGAGATATTCTTCAATGATCGAACAACAAAATCTATCTCTTTTTTTATTTTATTTATTTATTTATTCTCCACCTTTTGCTTACAATACAGAATCGTTATCGTTATTCGCTATCATTCATCAATCAAAATTGATTGCTTCTACAATCGAGAGAGAGAGAGAGAGAGAGATTTGATCTCTGAATTCTATCAACTCTAGTCTTTGGCTTTTTCTCATTTCAAAACGAATCTTTTTTTTTTTTTTTTTTTTTTTTTGATTATTGATTGATTTCGATCGAATTCTATTCGACTCTCTATTCTCGATTCTTCGATGTCTTTCGTCTCAATTCTTTAGCGTTTGATATTAATCAATTGATAAGTGTATTCGATGATGCAATGAATTAGAAATTAATTATTTCGCTTCTGATTTGTTCGTTCGTTTTTTTTTTTTTTTTTTTTTTTTTTTTTTTTTTGGAATGCTATCATCGTTTCATCATTACCATGGTGATGATCTTTCTCTTCATCTGAAATCAAAAGAGACAATCCAAATTTATAATCGATCGTTTGACAAAAAAAAAAAAAAGCTTTCTAATCAATCAAATTAAATTATCGTAAATTTTTTTGGATTTTTTGGATTTTTTGATTCTACACATTATATTTTTGAGATAGATTTGATTGGATTGAATCTTTCGGAATCACAGTATTGAAAAAAAAACAAAACACTATTGAATATTATTGAAACTATTTTTGTTAGAATGAAAATTTTTTTTGATAATAAATAAAATATTAATAAATTTTTTTTTCTCTTTTTTTTTTCTTTTGATGTTATTCTTGTTGAATTTCATTCAGATTTTCATTCTGATTCATTCGTTCCATTCGATCAATTTTTTTTTTTTTTTTTTTTGATCCAATTCCACAATTCGATTCGATCCGATTGAGAGAGATTCGATTCGATTCGATTCGATTATTCTTTGTGCCGAATGAGTGAGAGAAATTCTTTTCTTGTTTTTGGATTATCTCGGAACTCTCCCAACATACAGCTTGTTATTGTTTTACTGTTAATCTTTTGTACGCCTCTCATCACCATACACATGTGTCTGTGGAGAGAAAGAAAAAGTAAAAAAAAAAAAATTAGAATTTAGAACAATTCTAAGAATTGGGTCTAGAATATTCAAAAAAAAAAAAAAACAGAAACAAATAGAATAGAACAAAAAAAAAAAAACAGTTTTAAACTTACGCAGCTTGTATCACAACACCGACACCGTTCGGATTGATAGCTTCCGTAATCGCTTGTGCTATCTGTTTCGTAAGACGTTCTTGAACTTGAAGCCTACGGCTAAACATCTCGACAACTCTAGCCAATTTACTTAGACCGAGAACTTTTTTATTCGGTAGATAACCAATCGAGACCTTAGAAAACGAATCGAAAATAATAAACAACAAATAGCAATCTAATTAATCTAAAAATAAAGATTATCAAGAAACAATCTTAAACAAAAGTGAAACAAGAGCAAATCATACATGGCCAATGATTGGGGTGAGATGATGTTCACAAAGCGAAAACATTTCGATATCTTTCACGATAACCATCTCATCGTGATCTTCATTGAAGATCGCATCGTTAAGAATATCTAACGATTAAAATCGAGCCAAAAAAAAAAAAAAACCGAACACAAATCTTAATCTCAAATTTCGCTTTTTGATCGAACTGATTGAATAAATTTTTTTCTTTTTTTTTTTTTTTTGTTTCAAAACAACACTAACCATCTAGTTTGATGTTATAGCCACAAGTGTAATAACAAAATGCTTTTGCAGCTCGTTCCGGTGTTCGATGTAAACCTTGACGTTTGTTTGGATCCTCATCGATATCTTTCAAAATGTTCTCGAAATGTTTCGCTAGCTTCTTGACGATCTCTTCTCGTCCTTCATTCGCTTTCGACATATACTTATCATAATGTTCGATATCGAATTTTTTCGATTCATTCAATGAATTATGGTGATGATTATTTGATATCAATTTCGATGTCGATGTCGACGGTGATGGTGATGATGATGATGGTGATCGTGATGATTTTAAATTTGTTCCATTACTTAGAGCACTCATTTTGGATTCTTTTTTGTTTTTTTTATCTAAGATTTTTGATCACAATTTGAAGAAAAGTTGAAGAGATGAATTTCATTCGAAATCACGATCGAAAATAAGAATTCCGTTTCTTGATTCAATCAACAGCCTAATATTAGCTTTTTTTCGATATATTCTTCGATCATCAAGCTAGATCGAATGCGTAACGATAGAGTTTGAATGGTAATGTAGATTCTCTCACTCTCTCTCTCTCAATGCCTACTCTCTGCTCTCTATCTCTCTCTCTCTCTCTCTCTCTCTCTCTCTTTCTGCTCTGTCATCTCCAAACTCTTCATTTTAATTCATTGCTTATTATTAACATCGAGATATCCTCTTGGTCCATACTATTATTTATTTTATCGATACATCTCTCTCTCTCTCTCTTCGTTCATCTATCGAAGCGAGATATCTCTTATTTCTGAATCTTAAATTGGGAATAAGATTCATTTTGAATTAAGAGAGAGAGAGAGAGAGAGAGAGAGAGAGAAAGATAGATTGGAACGCGAGGACTAGATTCAAAAAGTGAAAGCCAGAGATAGAGAGAGAGAGAGAGAAAGAATGGAACTTTCTCTAAATTTTTTTTTGAATGCGCTTCATAGAAATATGCACAATATATTGTGACGTTATTTCAGGATTCAGGAAATAAAAGAGAAAAAAAGACGAACGGTGATAGCCTTCTTGTAGGCATCATTATCGGCTCTCTCGATTATCTTTATTTTCGATTTGAAAGCATTGATTTTTTTTCCATCCATCCACCGTACAATCATCGAATGAGGTTTGTGTGTGAGTGTGAATGTGTGTTGATTTGTGAACACACATCGCTGACGACATATACACACATCCTGTTCACGACATCAGAGAAAGATCAAGTTTAGTGTTGTTCTGCTTTTTTTTTGTTTCACTGTTTTAACGGAGCTTTCCATCAAGCAAGAAGTTCGAGGAATTATTTGTCGATTATTGTGATGATCAGATGCGAGATGGAAAGCAATGTGATCGAAAACAAGTCGATTTTCTCTGGAAGTGATTCATCACTTTAAGATTGGATTGTTGATTCCTTTAGGATTTTATTGTTAATTAATTTTGTATAAAGATCGAGTGAATGATTTTAGATTGGAATAAAAACAATCTTTTTCGTCTTTCAACTCTTTAAATAGTTTTTCAAAATTAATCAAATCAGTTTGGTCGAACGACTTAAACTAATCATCACATTTTGCATTTTTTCACAAATAATAATTTTATCAATAGAATAGTAAAGTGAGGCTAGGTTAGTTTAGTCAGAATGGGTACTTCGAGTGATCAAGTGAGGCTAGGTTAGTTTAGTCAGAATGGGTACTTCGAGTAGTCAGGTGAGGTTAGGTTAGTTTGGTAAGAATGGGTCCTCAGAGTGATCAAGTGAGGTTTGGTTAGTTTAGTCAGAATGGGTACTTCGAGTACTCAGGTGAGGTGAGGTTAGGTTAGTGAGAATGGACACTCAGAATAATCAAGTGAGGTTAGGTTAGTTTAGTCAGAGTGGGCACTCAGAGTAATCTAGTGAGGTTAGGTTAGTTTAGTCAGAATGGGCACTCAGAATAATCAAGTGAGGTTATGTTAGTTTAGTCAGAATGGGCACTCAGAGTATTCTAGTGAGGTTAGGTCATTTTAGTCAGAGTGGGCACTCAGAGTAATCTAGTGAGGTTAGGTTAGTTTAGTCAGAATGGGGACTTCGAGTAGTCAAGCGAGGTTAGGTTAGTTTAGTTAGAAGGGTATACTTGAAAAAGCTATTGAGGTTAGATAAATTTAGTTTTTCCAGGCTCTATTATTCTAATTGGAGGGATAAATTTCGATTACCGATTTTTTTGGCGCTTGGAAATCTTTTAAAATAGAAAAAAATATCTTCTATCCCTCCATAGATGTCAATCGAATCTTCATTTGAGAATATCTTTTTTTTATACAGGAAATCCGCTCCAAAATTGCTCGATAATCTTCCACTTTCAACACTTAGTCTCTATCGTTCGATTTCATTTAGATTGTTTGTTTCTGACAGTTTCGAAACGAAATTACTTTTTTTTCCAAATCCAATACTCTTCAAGTGAGAGAGGCCTTAATGGTTTGATTGATTGATTCCATACAGAGTTCTCTTCAGAGTTGTTGAATTCTATCCTCTCAAAAGCTGTCCTTGAGAAAAACAAATTACAAATTGTTGTTACTTTTTTTTTTAATTTCTCCAATTTCTTAACATAAATTTTTGTCCCATAGCTAAACATCTTGAATGTACTGCATCTCTCTCTCTCTTTCTCTCTTTCCCTCCATTATTGCATTGATACGGAGTAATAATCTTTGATCCTAACCCTTTCCAATCTTATTAGAGAATCATAAATTATTTGAAATTATTGAATTTTTCTCGAAACAAAAAAAAGCGAAAATTTTTTTTACCCCAAAAATTATTGAACGAATTTTAAGGACTAAGTGTAAGGAGTTTGAAAATCTTTTGAAGAAAAAAAAAATTTTCTTCTCTAAATCAATGAAAATTAGTATGGAGAAAATCGAAATAATATTTCTCTATTTTCTCATTTCAATCGATTAGACCTAGACATTGTTTTCGAAGTATCGATTCGATTGAACATTTGGATGATCCACTTGGAAACTAGGTCAATTGTTAATAAATCGAATCTATTTTTTTTTCTTTTTTTTTTTTTTTGATGTGATCTTCTTGATGTGATCTAATTCGATGAATTAGAATTGAATTCGATAGAATTCTCAATCTTTTCATTGCCGTATTCATTTCGAGAAAAAAAAAGAACGGAAACTAAATCAAAATCCAAATCCAAAACGATTGTGAAACGATCAATTTTCGATTTCGATTTAGTCTCTTTTGATGTTCAATTCATCCTAACCTTGGATATTTTATCCTAGCTGACATTTTTATTTTATTTTTTTTTTCATCGCATTGATTTTGATTCAAAGTCGTCTGAATTTTGGAGAATGAAAAAAAAACTATGTATGAAAGTCTTTCGATTTTTGTTTTCTTTTTTTTTTTTTTTTTGAAATTCTTCAAGATCTTTAGCCTAAGGTTTTTTGAGAATTTTCCCTAGCTCTCTAGGTCCAAAAGATCCAAAAGATTCCAAGATTGAGCAAAAAAAAAAAAAAGAATAGAAATCAATCGATTGAGGATATTCTTCCACATTCTCGATAGCCATCCATTTTTTCATCGAAAAAAAATTGAATCCAAAATCTCTTCGCAGATATCTTTCCTCATCTTCTCGCCTCTCCCCTTCCTTCTCTATCAATCAATATTTTGTTGTGTTTTTAAAATTAATTAACAAACTGTCAAAATATTAAGTAATATCATCTTGAAAGTTTGATATTTTCTTTCAATCAAATTTTTTCAATCATCAAGTTCATGGGCCAATCTTTGATCTTGAACGAAATGAGCTTGAAACATTTTTTTTTTTTGTTCTCAAACAATCGAAACAAAAATGCCGCATTCATTTCAACTCTCTCTCTCTCTAAAATCTCATCCAAACGATGCGATCCATCGCATTTTTTTTTTTTTTGAAAGCTTATGAAGAGTAAACAAAACTAGTTTTGAAATTATTTGAGTTTGAAACTCGACAAAAGTTTGAATGTCAAAAACTTTTTTTTTTTTGATTTGTTTATCGTAAAAAATAAAAAAAAATTTTTTTTTTCATTCCATATTAAATAACATTGAAATCAATCGAAATGTTTGACAAAAAAAAAAAAATCTTTTGCTTTTTGATTTTTGCCGAAACTAATTCTTGCCCCCTCCCCTTCCTCTTCCTCATCGTTCAATAATCAATCGAATTTATCTCTTTCGAGCATTCGAAGCTATTGAGAGAATGGCAATTTTTTTTTGTTTTGTTCTTTTAATGACTAAAATCGATTGAACAGCTGAAACAATCACATTTCAAAGATTGTGAAGATTATAGATTGAGAAGAGGGAAAGAAAACAAATGGAAATTATTTCAGAATTCTAGACCAATAGAACACTCACACCCACTTTGAACATCGATACGTCCGTACACACTTATTACAGATCTTTACTTATTGCAGAGAGAAGAGAATAAAAGTTTTCGAAATTTTCATTGAAAGCTGAGCAAATAAAATTGTCGATTAGTTCGCCGCCCTCCCCCTCGTCGCGACAATGACAAAAACAAACCTATTTCCATTTCATTCATTCGTTCCACGAAGGGCGCCATTTTGAAAGGAATATTTTTTTTCTGGAGAATTTTTTTTTTTTTTTTTGGTATTTATTTTTCCGTTTTTATTTTCTCGATTGTTATCTCGATTCAAAAGTTCAACTATTTTAGTGGAAAGAAAAAAAAATATTAAAAGATTAGAGAAGAGGAGATTAAAAAAAAAATTTTCCATAGCGCACTCATTTTATTATCATTCTGTTTTTCGGGTAGATTATTTTCAAAAGCAAAACAAAAATAAATAAATAAATAAATAAATAAACAAAAAACTTTGATTCCTTTGACACCCGATGAATCGTTTTGAATTTGTTGTTTCTGAAAGAAACAGTCTGTCTGCTCTCTTCTCACTTCTCCGATCTAAAGTTTCATTCGATCGTTCAATCAATTAAACGATCACCGGAATAGAGTGGTCAATAATATTTTCCTAATATTTTCATCTCTTTCTTGTCTGCACCCTATAAGGTCTAGACGTTTATCTAACATCGAATCGAATCTTTGGAACGAATCGGTTTTTCATTTGGAACATTTGGAACAAATTTTTGAATGATCCGCAAAGTATTCACTTAGATTGCCGATTTCGATACGCTACGCTAATAATTTAGAATCGGATTAGAAAATTTATCGATCAGAATCGATATCAATTGAGATATCGATATCCTAGAGAGAGAGAGAGAGAGAGAGAGAGAGAGAAAGAATTTTATGAACAAAATCATTTGATTGCGCAATCGATCCAGAAAAAAAACAAAAACAAAAGCAGTAGATAATAATGATGATGATCCGTATCCTATTCTCACTCTCTCACTCTTACTCTTTGTTTTGAGCTCAAAAAAAAGAAAAGAATCGATGATTCAGGAAGTGAAAAAGTGAGAGTCTCGAAAAAAAATGAAATAGAAAAGAATAGCACGAAATATGTACCTAGAAAGTGGAACAAACAAATTCTTTACAGTTTCCCTTTTACACAATTCAACTAGGAAGAGAGCTATTCACATTCTGGTTCTTGGTATTTAAGTTCTCTTTCTCTCTGTCTTTTCACTACCTCTACACAAATTGATTGACATAATTATTATCTTCATCATCATCATCGCCGTCATCATCGTCATCATCGTCATCTGTTTTGTCTATTTTCCAATTCCTTTGGAATTCTTTCATTCGAACAGACACACACACATACACACACATTCGTTTGTTTTGGATCGTCAAATCCATTGGATCGTATATATTGCAATGATGAAGTTTTGTTAAGCTTCTTTTTGTTACAATAATCAATAGGAGAAGAATTTATTGTATAAAAGATCTAGATTCGATACTTCTTGATTCGTTTTTCGAGATCGAAATTTGTTAAAAAATATAAATGATTCGTTTAGATTCACCTAGAAACCTTGAAGCAGAGACAAATTGGGGAATATAAATTATACAAACGTCGATCTCTCTCTCTCTTTTTCTCTTCCTCTTTCTCTCTCTTTTTCTCTATATCTCTTCTATCTTAAAGAATGAAAAAAAAAAAAATTCATTGGAACGCAACACCAGAATCTAGATACCGATTCGGTATTCGGTAACGAATGATGATGAACTATCATCTAATCTGGTGTTTTTCGATTCTTGGATTTTGGAAACAAACGTTTTTTTTCCCAAAAATCTACAGAATCAAATTTGATTACTTGTAATCGTTTGTGAACGATTATCAATCGGATTGATATCTTCTTAGTTGCCGGTTAAAATCTCTGTTCTAATTCAACAATCGAAACGGATTGGATCGGAAAATCTTTCTCGGATTTTTTTTTGATCTATACAATTTCATTTTCGATCGGTAAGTTTCTAAGTTCGCTAAATTCTTTCATTGATTTCGTTTAGATTTAGAATTTTTTTTTCGCAAATATCTACAATCCATATTCTAATGAAATAAGAATAGCTATTGTGAAATTGAACCAATATTACAGTTTCGTATCGAACCTATCGCATCACCTAACCTAGTGTATTCGATTGGAGTGAGAAGGAAGAAGAAGAAGAAGAAGAAGAAGAGAAACGTTCCATCCAAAAATTTCTTTCCCTTCAAAATCAATCCGATCAATCAATCAATTGAAACATTTTTTTTTATTTTTATTATTTTTTGGTACTCAGAGAGAAGAGTATAGAGTGTGTGTGTGTGTGTAATGATTAGAAATCAAGGTTATCCAGTTTTTTTCCAGAAATGAATAAATATTTATATATTTAAAAAAAAAAGCTTCGAAATGGAACTAAATCCGTTCTGTCATTTTTCAATCTAAATCTAGAATAGAATGTTTTGAATCAATGAATGAATGAATGAATGAAGATGAATGATATAATTCATAAAAATGATTAGCTACACCCACCACCACCACCACCATCAACAATAATAATAATAATAATTAATGTTCTGGTTGTTTAGCTATCTTTCTCTCTCTCTCTCATTCTCATTCTCATTTTTTGTTTTCATTTGTCCCCAGTTTGATTTTTTTTTCTTTACTCAATTCGATTCGATTTGATTCGGATTCGACTAACAATTAATTGCATTGATTGAAATCCATCTCTCTCTCTCTCTCTCTCTCTCTCTCTTTTCGTGTCTTTAGCCAGTTTTCTTTGGATGTGTTTTTGGTTTGGATGCAAAAAATAAATAATAATAATAATAATAATTTTCTGATTGCCATTCGCGAATCTCTGTTTCTCTCTCTCTCTCTCTCTCTCTCTCTCTCTCTCTCTCTCTCTCTCTCTCTCTCTCTCTCTCTGTCTTTCTGTCAAAAGAAGAAAAAAAAAAATATTCTCTTCTAGTTGAAGATCTCTTTGGATGAAGATGATCACCATCATCATCATCATCATTATTATTATCATTGTCGTTTAGAGTTTAGTTAGAAGTTGTTACCATTCCATAATGACGTTTCCATCCATTCTGTATCATTTCAAATGAATCATTTTTTTTTTTTTTGAATGTTATTGTATTTGATTCTAATTCGAAAATCATCAAAGTATCTGTAAGATTATTATCATCATCAGCAACAACAACATCAACATCACCACAATCACAATATTAAAAATATCAACAAGATCAAATTCATATCGCAAATTCAAAAAAGAGAGAGTGAGAGTGAAGAATTCTATTCTTAAGGTGTTCTTAAATACAATTCTTTCTTTTTTGTCTCGATCGGTTTTGTTTTGCTGACATATATTCTTTTTTTTTTTTTTTTTTTGAAGAATGTCAGATTTAAGATAGGATTATGGAACAAAAATTTGTGCTACACTTTGTTTCGATATTAAGGAAGTGATCGATTGAATCCCCAATCGGAAAAGATTCAATTGTGATGTGATCGTCAAAACAAAAAAAAAAAAAACTTCATTCATTCATTCATTCATCAGTATCAATCTATCAGATCAACGAAATCAATGAATCTTGAACGATCAATGGTCAGTTGAATCGATAAGCTTTTTTTTTTTTTTTTTTTTTTTAGTTTTTCCTATTCCTATTTGTGTGGAATTTTTTTTTTGAATTTTTAATCCTACAATTTTATCCTAAATCACAAACCCTTTTGGGTCAACACAAAATCAGTAGGGGGGATTTTGATTTCTGATTTCTGTACAATTTTTTTTCCTTATCTAATTAATTTACCCAAAGTATTTGCATTCTTACAATCCTTTTCTTTTTTTTTGTATTGAATTATTATTCCATTTTTCTTTCCCTCTCTCTGTCTCTCTCTCTCTCTCTCTCTCTCTCTCTCTGAATTGGCAAAACCAATATAGCACATAGATTGAGTTTCAATCTCTCTCTCTCTCTCTCTCTCTCTCTCTCTCTCTCTTTACCTACTTCTCTCGCTTTCATTCGATGAAAAAGAAAGAAAAAAAAAATTCATCCTTGTATTTTCAACCTAATTTTTTGTGATTCTTTTTTTTTTTTTTTTGAAGATGAAATCGAAAGAGGGAGAGGGAGGAAGAAAAGAAAACAAATCATTCCTCCCCTTCCTTCTCGATCTCTCCATTCTCTTGCTCCCGGATTTTTTTTTTTGTTCAAAAATAAGACCCGCCAATTCTTTTGATTGAATTCCCTCTCTCTCTCTCTCTCTCTCTCTCTCTCTCTCTCTCTTTTTCTTTCTCTCTCTTTCTATGTTTCTTTGATTAAGTTCTAATTGAGATACCGAGCGATAGAGATTTCAATCAGACAGTTTTCGTTCGGAGAAGAAATCTAAGATCCAATTCCGATGCCATCTATACACTCAGATACATTTTGATAATTGTAGAATGTTTATGAAAGTAGAATTTATAAATATTCGAATCAGTCTTCAATGATGAAGTGAATGAAAATTTAGATTAGTTTCCTTCCATAGATCTATTATTCTCTAATCTTTAATAAATCTATTAAATACTCTAATTTTGCTGAAAATTTTTTTAAAATTTTCTTGTAAATTTGTTTGTTTGTTTGTTTGTTCTCATTTCCTCCCCTCTCCCCGCTCATTTATTTCAATTTTTAATTTAATAATCTCTAATCCAATTATACAGGTATCAGCTATTGAATGTAGTGAAACAAAAAATCAAAACAAATTTTGATCGAATCAAAAAAAAAAAAAAAAAAATTCCATCGATTGAGTTTGTTTGATCGGTTCCGATCCGAAACAGATCGCTATCGGATCTATCCAACTAGGTTCATTGATCAATTTTTCAAAATTAGCATCAAAATTTTCGTATCTCTTTTCAAAATGGAAATACTCCTCTCACAATGAATGAAAGTTTTGGATTGATCCAGTATGTTACTTCGGTGTTTCATTAACAAGTTTCAAGACAAATTCCATTACAATCACAACACTTCCGTTTTCAAATCAAACAAAATCTCTATCTTTCAACGACGTTCGATGTCAACTAATCAAATCAACTATCCATCGATAAGAACTTGAATTTTTTTTTGATTCAATTGAAATCTTTAAAAAAACGATATCGCACCAAAACTAGCGCTACGGAAGCTTCACTTTACTCTTTCACAAAGCTTTGGTTGTTTTTTTTTTGTTTTTTTTTTTGGAATCAAAACTAAACAATCATCAAATCAAGTGGAAAATGAATGATAGTCTCGATATTAATTCCTTATCAGCTGGTACCCCATCCGCTCTACCATCATCTACAGCTAGCTCAACATCGATGAACAAAGATGTACAATCGCAGCAGATTATTTCGAGCGGAAAGAAACCGAAAAAATATCGAGAACGAGAACAATGGGCGAATAAGTTAGAGTTTGTTTTCGCCTGTATGGCTTACGCTATTGGTCTTGGAAATGTTTGGAGATTTCCATATCTTTGCTACAAAAATGGTGGAGGTAAATGCTTTTTGAGCTGAGCTCGTATTCAAATTTAGAAAAAGATCGATCGATCGATGCCTAGGGTCTAATTTTGATTCTATTTCTCCATTTTTTCCCCATCGTTGAATATTTTATCTCCCAAATTTTAATATCTCTTCTCTATTTGATCTATCATCACAAACACAGGAGCATTTTTCATTCCATATTTCATCTTTTTGATATTCGGTGCGGCACCTATTCTTTTTCTTGAAGTCAGTATTGGACAATATTTTCGACATGGTGGTCTAACAGTTTGGAACGAAATCTGTCCTCTTTTCCGTGGAATCGGATACGGAACTATAACGATTTCATTCATTTTGAACAGTTATTACATAATTGTGATAGCATGGGCATTGCTTTATTTCTATTACTCGTTACGAGGTGATCTACTTTGGTCGAGATGCGACAATCCTTGGAATACGGAAAACTGTTGGACGCAATCATTGAATGTGACACCGAACAATGATTCAGTCAATTCTGTCATCGAGTTTTGGGAGCACAAAATTCTTCAGGTATTCTCTTCTATAGATCCTTTAATCCGATCCTCTAATCTTAATTGGCTTTGATCTACACAGATTAGTCCCGGTATCGATCAACCGAATGGATTTCAATGGGAATTAGTTTTGACTCTATTATTAGCTTGGATTATGTGCTTTTTTTGCATCTGGAAAGGTGTCAAATCTACCGGCAAAGCTGTTTATGTCACAGCTATCTTTCCATATCTGGTCATAACGGCATTATTCATTCGAGGCATAACATTGCCTGGCGCAATGAAAGGCATCCGCTTCTATATCTATCCAGAATTTGAACGTTTGAAAGATTCTCAAGTTTGGATCGATGCTGGCACACAAATCTTTTTCTCCTATGCGATCGCTCTTGGTTGTATGGTTGGCTTAGGTAGCTATAATAGCTACAACAATAATTTCTATCAGTAAGTAGTAGTAATTCTTCAACGCAAATGCTTATGATTTAAATCAATTTTTTTTTCTCCTTACCACATCGATAGCCAATTATTGTTTTTGACTGGTGCCAACAGTGGAACCTCGGTTTATTCCGGTTTCGTAATCTTTTCGATTCTCGGCTACATGGCTCATGAACAAGGTCTTAGTATTGCCGATGTTGCCGAATCGGGACCTGGCTTAGCTTTTATAGCGTACCCAAGAGCGGTAGCAATGATGCCTGGAGCATCTTTTTGGGCTGTGATGTTTTTTGCGATGATCTTGTTACTTGGAATGGGCTCACAATTTGTTGGTGTCGAAGGATTCATTACGGCTATGGTCGATCTATTTCCACAATATCTTCGTGTTGGAAAACGTCGTGAATGGTTCATTCTGGCTGTTTGTATCGTAAGCTTTGGTATCGGATTATCAATGGTAACCAGAGTGAGTGTTTAAATTTTAAACTCTCAAACTTCATTTATTTTGACAATGAATTTTGTTTTTTTCATTTTCGATTACGATCCAAGGGTGGAATGTATGTGTTTCAATTATTCGACTATTATGGTGCCAGTGGAATGTGTCTACTTTGGTATTGTTTTTTCGAAGCGATCGTAATCGGTTGGATTTACAGTTAAGTTTAATTATCCCAATGAAATTTTATTTCAAATTTAATCGATTGATTTTATTTTAATTGTAATCAACGGAATCGATTCTATAGAATCAGAACATTTATTCGATAACATCGAGCATATGATTGGATTTCGAATTTCAAAATTCTTTCATTATTGTTGGAAATATATCACACCGGGTGTCATCGGTGGTACATTCGCTTTCTATTTGGCCACCTATAAATCGATCAAGTTAGAATCAAATGAAATATTTTGAATTAGTCTTTTTTTTTTATTTTTTCTGTCTTAGATCCATTCATACTAATTTTATTCTTTTCTATTTGTCAAAAATCCAATACAATACAAATACACAGATACAATGGAACCTATGAGTATCCGTGGTGGGGGATCACTTTTGGTTGGTTTTTAGCAATGATCTCGATCATTCAACTTCCAATCTCGATTGTTTATTTCTGGTTCACAGCGCCTAATATATCAAAAGTATAATTAATTTTGAAATGATAATTTCTATCTCACATCTAATATAATTAATTCTTATAATTTTTTTCCTTTTTTTTTTTTTTTTAAAAAAAAAACAGAAATGGAAATTTTTAACCACTCCGAATAGAGATATCAATCATGCTACTCCACACAAAAATTATATCAAAAAAATCAACAACAATCAAAATAATATTAATAATAATAATAATAATAATAATAATAATAGTGAAATGAACATCAACAACAATATAGCCATAGAAAATTTCAAAGATATTGAAAAATGTTAATTAAAAAAAAAAAAAAAAAAAAATGAAAAAAAGATTTGAATTTTTGAATCGTTGTGGACTAAGCGAATTCCCAAGATAATAATCTCGAATCGATAATTCGAACTGAATTTTAATTAATGAAATATGATAAATTTGGCTTATAAATTTGGATAAATATGAAATAAGATTTGCTCCAAAATCATTGTGAAGAAAAAATCGAGTGATCTCGATCCATCCATTTAAATCTATTGAAAAATTATCATTTGTTTAATTTTCCATCTCTTTTCATCACTAATAATATCATATCAATATTGTTGAGAGAGGATAATCAATGATGAAAAACAAACAAAAAAAAAAAAAAAAAAAAAAAAGAAAATTAATGGTATCAAAACTTTTTACTCAACAACAATGATCCGAATCTTTTGGGAAAATAATGCGAAAATCGGGCTAAGCAAAAAGTTTTGATTTTTTTTTTTTGAATCTTTTCTTTTTTTTTTTGCGATTCGCTTTTACGAAACGATGTGAAACTATGGAAATATTTTGTTGGCTATTATTATTATATTTTATTATTATTTTATTTTATTTTTTGGTCTCGCATCGAATCGATCAACATTAGCATCAAGAGAACAATGAACTGGTGATATATACTATAGATACTCTATATTATATATAGATTATTTTGATCCATTATTATTGTTGATTATGAAAAAAAAAACAAAACAGCTATATTATTTTTTGTCCGATTACTGAATTTATTCTGATTTAGATAAATTTTAAATTTTTGTTGATTAAATTTTTAACATTATTTTCGAAGTTTTTTTTTCTTCTTTTTACAATGATTCAAAAATCAAAAATCAATAAAAACTTATATAATATCAAAAAGTATTGTCTTTGTTTTTTTTTTCTCGAAACGCTTTCTCCTTCTCTTCGAAACTTGAAATCTCTTTTTACTTCCGCATTTTGGAACCATTCAATATTGGAGAGACGATTTTGAAATTCTATAGTTTTCATTCTCTCTCTAATAGAAGAGAGAGAGAGAGAGAAACAAAATGAGCGGTAGAGGTAATAAAAAAAAATGAAGCAAAAGTTTCTCCTATAGCTTCCAGGAACTGATTCGAAGATTTTGAGGGTTGGCGGAAGAGAAAACAGAGTCACCAGAATAGTGAGAGGATATTATTAGAGCAAGAAAATTGTTCAAAATATCAAAACATTCAATGTTCGATTTGATTCGATTCAATTCGGTTCGGTAGAACGAAAACGATTTCCGAAAATAGCATTTTTTGCTTGGATCACATTAACCGCAACATCCAAACCGTTTCGGATCCAAACTTGGAAACAAAAAAAAAAAAAAAAGCCAACGACAACGATGCAATTCGATAGCGCTTGAAACGAATTTTTGGAACATTCGACATTTTTTCGAACCAAAATGTTTGAATAACTTTTCAATAATCAATTCTTTTAGCTCAAACGAGCTTTTTGCAGCTAAATCATTTGGATTTGAATTGGCCAATTTGAATGATGATGTTTGAATGATCATCAAAATGATACATTGAATTGCTTCGATTGTTAATTTTTTTTCTTTTTTTTTGTTTTTTTTGAGATTGTTTTTTTTTTGATTTTTACATATTTGGGAAAAAAAATTTTTCCTTCCGAAACTCTCACCATTTTTATACGGGGTCCTTTTTACAGACCATTCTACAGACCGTTTTACAGCAATTTTTTTTTTTTTTGATTTTTGATTCGGCATCAAATCTTTTACTCTGCTCTACATCGAATCTTTTACTCTGCTCTACATCGAATCTTTTACTCCGCTTTACATCAAATCTTTTACTCCGCTCTACAACACATCTTTAATAGTCGAGTTTGATTCTGAGTGATTGTTTTGTGTTGTTTTTTTTTTTGATGAAAATTTACAAACAAAATGTTTACGAAAATTTCATTTCGATTGTTAAATTTATTTCGAATTTCATCACTGATCATTGATCAATTATGGTGGCCGATGATGATTGTGGCGGTAGCGACAATGGCGACGATGATGGTTACGGCGGTACCGATTTCTTCAACAATACTTTCGAATAATATCACTCACAATGAGATCTTGATGGTGAACAACAAGACTGTTCATGGATCAAATCATTCCATAGAGAATGGTAGTATCCAATCGCAACAATTTAATCATCAATCGAAACCAATTCTAGCGTTTCCACCGATGCATTGTCTACAAGATTCCGATTGTATCGGAAAGAATGGTAGCTCGAAAATTTTTTACGATCCAAATGGACGTTGTGATATCAGACAGAATATTTGCATCTGCAACGATTCTAAACGTTTCAAACGTGTCCAAATCAAAGTTAACATCAAAACTTTAAGCCATGGTAATCATCATCATCATCATCATAATCATCCACAACATCAACATCAGCATCACAATCAACATCCGCAACAGTATCATAATCAATTGAATGCTATCAATAGTAATAATAATAATAATAATAATAATAACAATTCGAATCATCCGGAAATCTTACAAACATTCTTCATCTCGAAATGTTTATCACAAGATTTTGGTAGCAATCAAATGATGGATGAGACTGTTTCGATTGTCTACAGGCCCCATTACTATGGACAGCCATGCGATGATGATCGACAATGTCTCTCGAATATGATCTGTAGACAATTGATTATCACTGGTGAGAAGAGCTCCAAAAATGGTACCAATAATGGAAATCAAAGCGGTCAACAGCAACAGCAGCAACATAATCCATCGAAATCTAGCCTAGCACTTTCTTTGGCTAATTTTTTGACTGTGAATCGAACCAAACGTTGTAGATGTCCGATTGGACAGCATTGGAACAAATACACAAGACGTTGTGATTGGTTACATTCCGATTCGTTGTTTCAATTTGGATTAGCAACCGATCTAAATGATCATCATTCATCCAATCCTCAACTGACACTATTGAATGGAAATAATTTCAATTTGAATAATCATGGAAACAATCTCGTCAACAACAACAACAACAACAATCACAACAATGGTAACAATGTTGGTTTTGGACAATCAATCCATCAGATCTCTACAAGTAATATTGATTTGAAAATCTTCGAGATTGTTTTGGAGATCGCCTTTCTTCTCGCTTGTCTGCTTGGATACAAAGCATGTTCCTCGTTTTGTTGCAAAGATGATCAAAATGATCCAACAATCTCATCGAATCATCACAATATCAACGATGGTTGTTTTGGTTCCGGTGATGAGAGAGATTCTTCCGCATCCGATATCAATCATGTTCGTGAGATCAAATCGGATGAGGAATCTATTCTAAGCTCTTCGATTCTAAAATCTTCAAGTAATTCTACACAATCGACAAAGATCGGTTTAAATTCGGCTTCAAGCTTAGCTGGTAGCCGACGAAATTCCATACAACCGGAAAAGAAAGATTGTTATAGTTTTGGTCATAGATCATCGAAACGATTATCAAGAAGAAGACGGATGAGTAAATTTTGTTCGAGAAAAATGGGCAAAAGAAATTCTAGCTCACCGTATGTTGGTTTCTCTTCATTCCATACGAATGGTTTGAATCATCATCATCAATCTTTTCGTCGATTATCATCAGCATCGGCCATCTCTCGATCATCTTCTGCGTCTACGAAAAATCTTCTAGTCAAAATCGATCCAAATAAATGTCTTTCAGTCTCAACAATTTTGGCTCCACCGCAATCGAATCAAAATGGTACCAACAATGCTGATGTTTCCGATAGTCTCTCTCCTTGTTATAATTGTCGAATTTATAAAGAGGTTTATTCGCCAAGTGCTCGATGCAAATCTTGTCGTAATTCATTATTATCGGTCAATGCTGATTCTTCAATCGATTTGAGTGGATTAGCTTCGATCGATCATAAAAATACCTCCTCATTGATCGATTTCGATTCGTTAATGTTGATGGTTGGCCGTCGAGGTTCACATAATTCAAATGTTTCCAGCAACAAAATTGGATCAACTGATCGCCTTTCAACAAGCTCATCGATCGATTCTAATACTCAGCATCACAAATCTTTGATGCTGTTGGAGCCAACATACAAACACAAACCGATTCGTCGATCCGAAGAGGTTGGAGTTCCACCTCATCTACGAGCTCCATATCGAGATTCGCAACCATTCTGGATGAAATGATAATCTTTCATTGCTTCACACTTTCTAATTTCATTCCAAAAATTTTATTCTTCTGATTTAAGTAATTTCGAAAAATTTTTCGACCAAATTTTTTGAAATTTTTGAAATGAGATTTATTCTTTGGTGCCGATTTATGATTGAAACTGCAAATGATTGAATCGATTTGTTTTGTTTTTATTCTAACAAACCAAACATTTTTATGATTAATTTACAGAGAATTTTTTTTTTTTTGCTACCAAACTGCCATATATTAATAAGAATAATATATTTTGAAATATTTAAAACTAGAACAATTATATCGAAACCAAGAACACACACAAAAAACCGATAGAGTGTTCCAGAGAGATTTTTGTTTACTTCGAATTTTGGATCTTTGGATCAGTTTTTTTTTGTTGCTTTCTTTCTCTTTTTTTTTGTAAACCGGAATTGTTTGATTTTACTTCCGTCTGAGATAAATCTATTCTTAATTTTTTCGAAATTTTTTTTTTCGATATTCAATAAAAAAAAAATAAAAAGATCGAGATTGAAACAAACAAACATTTAAAATGAGATCAATTGAGAATGGAATTCTATCGTCCATACTTGAATCTATCGCTGAATCGCTCCATCCATTCGTCCTTGAAGCTATAGAGGTTTTTCATTGAGAAAAAAAACGAAAAAAAAAAAACGATAGCTATCGTACCGTCAATGCGACCTGATTCTATCGTATTGAATGCAACACAAACATCAAACCGAATGAATAAGGGGAATTAAAAAAAAAAAAAATCACCTAAAATAGTAACCGATTCCAATTCGATCGCAACAACCAAATCATCGAACAAACAATATTTTTTTTTCAATGAACTAGTAACAAAAAAAAAAAAAAAAGTTAACTCAATTCTTTAGCTCTTCAGCGTAGTTTCGATATAGTTTCAACAAAAAAAAAAAAAAAAAAAATGAAGGCAATGCTTACGTAATCATTCGAAAGTTCGATGATGTCATCACTATCTCTCTGATCATTTATCCACAATGAACGACGGCAACGGAGGAAACAACAACAACAACCAATCTATTCTATCATGCGTGATGCTTATTAGATATCCGGATAATTTTGTTCTAGGTTCACTAGATAAGTGAGAGAGAGAGAGCGAGAGAAAGGACCTTGTAGATTGCTTCCTTTAATTGCAATTCTATTTGAATCAAATTTGGAACATTTCGATTTGGGGAAAGAGAGATAAAGAGAGATAAAGAGAGAGAAAGAGAGAGAGAGAGAGAGAGAGAGAGAGAGAGAGAGAGAGAGAGAGAGAGAGAGAGAGAGAGAGAGAGAGAGAGAGAGAGAGAGAGAGAGAGAGAGAGAGAGAGAGAGAGAGAGAGAGAGAGAGAGAGAGAGAAAGGTTCCATGAAACTCTTTCATTCATTGAATCAGATCAGACTGAATCTTTTGATTGATTCTTTTTTTTTTTTACACTAAGATCTCACAATTGAAAGACTATATTGTAATTTCTCAGCTCTTTTCATTTGAATCGGATTTTTTTTTTTTTTGCTAAAAATACTTCACTTTTTTTCGGGTAGAATTTTATCCAAAAAAAAAAAAAAAAAATGAAATGTTTCCAATATTGCTCGTATCCAATAGGCGTTTGTTTCTGCTGCTATATGCTATGAATGATACGAGGTCATAGTGTGATCATTTCGACAAACACTCTTTATTCGATTCTTTCATTCGATCAAATGGAATGACGTCAAAGGGAAAAGAATTGCATCGATTTCACAATAGAGAATTACCGTAGGAATTTCATTGAAAATTCTGGTTCATTCATTCATTCATTCATTCATTCATTCATTCATTTATAATCTGTTTGCTTTGTTTTGGGTGTTGTTTTTTTTTTTGGAAACTTTTTTTTTCCTCTTCCACTTCCAATTATAGTCTTGAGATTCTAATTTGGAACAAACAAAATTTTTTGACCTTCCGCTTACACTGCAGCAATGAGTGTGTGTGTGTGTGTGTGTGAGCGTTTGCAAGTAGTGACGTAGCTGACGTCAATTTGCCCTAGCTATATGAGATCAGGAAAAAGGTGTAAAGAAAGCCAAATGAAAGTAATTCATTGAGCATCTTTATTGATTGGAACTTTAGCAATCTTAGATCTTAAAGAATCTAGAAGTTAAAATTAGAAATTGAAATTAAAATTGACCTTTTCTTGAATGCTTGAAGGCTATATATTTTTGTTTGAATCAAATGAATTTTTTTTTTCGTATTGAAAAATTTTTTCTTTGTTTTTACAAAGATTTCAAAAATTCCATTTTTTGGTTTGAAAATTTCCAGATTTAAGAAGATTTACAGATTTAAGAGTCGAACGGATCCTAGGAGAGAGAAAAAAAATTCTAAATGCTCAGAAGCGCAATAGCAAAACAGGGACCAGAATCAAAATCGTCAAATACTCTCGTAATGGAGTAGTACGAAAACGAAAAAAAAATGTAGCATCTGCGGAAACGCGAACACTTCCCGATGACCGAAACCGAATGAAAGAAGTTCGTTGAACTTCTGTACAAAAAAACAATATCGCCATCATCGAACGATTCGACTTGATCCCGGAACTATTGACATTTCTCACTGAGATAGTTCAAAAGGAAGAGAGAAAAAAAAATTCGAGAAAGAATTCGGTAATCGATTCCGAACTAGAATGATGAACAAAAATTGGCTTAAGAATAAGTAGTATTAAAAAAAAAAAATAAAACAGTGCTAAAGAAACTAAAGAGTTTGATGGTGAAAAGAATTTTTAAAATAGAATCATATCGTATTTATATATGATGTCTCTATATATATATTATTTATAATATATAGAGATAGAAAATAATTATAGAGAAAAAATCTAATCTCTCGATTAATTAATTATGGCGAGAAGGTGGCGCTCAGTATTCAAAAAGAATGGAATGAAAAGTAAAGAAAAGGTTTTTTGTTGGAATTATTTTACTCGATCCAATCGATTCAGAAACGAATTCGATTTCTTAATGAGCGAATTTTTTTTCCGAATTTGAATGTAAAAATAAAAATGTATGGAACATCGAACAAATCGATTCCTTCTCGACTAGATTCACTAAACTAGAATAGCTTCTAGGGTTGATGCAAGAATTATTATTCTATGCGAAGACAAAGCTTTCGATTTTTTCGAATCTAACACTTCAGACCTTATGAAACCTAAGCTTAAGATCGATCGAATGCTGAATGGTAACAATCACATTATCTTCTTTTGTGCAAACAAAAAAAAATCAAAAAAAAAAAAGTATAGATTGGCATCAGAGAGACAAAAACCAAATGCACACAAAAGAATAGAATCTTAGAACAAAATTTGGTTGGATTTTTTTTTCTAACGAATCAAAAAAAAAAAAAAAATGCAATGCAATTCTTCCAGAGTTCTTTCTATAGTTTGATTACGCAGTTTGTTTTCGTTTTGATTTAAAAAAAGAGAGAAAGAGAGAGAGAGAGAGAGAGAGAGAGAGAGAGAGAGAGAGAGAGAGAGAGAGAGAGAGAGAGAGAGAGAGATTTTGATTTGAAGAGAGAGAGAGAGAGAGAGAGAGAGAGAGAGAGAGAGAGAGATTTTGATTTGAAGAGAGAGAGAGAGAGAGAGAGAGAGAGAGAGAGAGAGAGAGATTTTGATTTGAAGAGAGAGAGAGAGAGAGAGAGAGATTTCGAAGCCTAAAACTCTCAATTCGATGACGAAAACGAATCCTCTCGTTGAAGGTTAAGGTTTGCTTCGATTCTTGTCTTGTCGTCTTCGGTGTTGTTTGTTTGAGGTTTTTTTTTCGATTTATAAATCTTATTTCTCTCTCTCTCTATCTCGGGCAGAGAAACCTTGAATCGTTCTCATTCCCTATTCAGCTTTCGGGTTTTCGTTTCTCTATTTTGAAATAATTAGAATTGCTTGATTTCGAAGACTAAGATTTCTTTTTTACTTTTTTTTTCTCTCTCTCTTCACTCTCGATGGATTGCTCTCTCTCTCTCTCTCTCTCTCTCTCTCTCTCTCTCTCTCTCTCTCTCTCTCTCTCTCTCTCTCTCTCCATTTTTTTTGGGTGTTTTTTTCTCCCAAAATTGTTTGTTTAGATCTAAATCGGATTGAAATGGAAAAATTCTCTAAAATAAGATTATTATTATTATTATTATTTATCTATTAACAATTCGGGTATTGATCATTTCAGTAGAGGAGAACAACAACAATCATAACCAAAATAACCATAATAACAACGAATTGCAATTCGAATTTGCTATTTCATTTTTTCTGTTCCCGACCAAATTTAATCTCATTGCCGTTTTGATGCAACAATCAAAATGCTAGTAAATAGAAAAGAAAAGAATCAAATGTATGGCATAAATCTTTTTTTTTTTTTTGATGCAATGCAAAAAGATTCCAAACTTTCATCAAAAGAGAGAGAGAGAGAGAGAGAATAAACAAAAAAAAACTTTCTTTTTTTTTTCTTTTCGGGTATATAAACACCATCGCGGTAATTGGATCGAACAATCTCATCATTCTACGAAGCTATCGAGAGAGAGAGACAAATTGATCCATTTTTTTTCAATCACTTTAGTTTCACGCCAAGTGTTTCTTCTACTCTTCCTTTCGCTTCAAATCTGATCCAAAATGACTGCTGTTTGTTTGAAATGTGGCCGACCCGTTTATCATGCCGAAGAGATGTTGGCTGGTGGACAGAAATGGCATAAAGTTTGTTTCAAATGCAATCTCTGTAACAAACGATTGGATTCGATGAACGCCAACGCTCATGATGATGCACTATGGTGTAAACAATGTTACGCTAGAAAATTCGGCCCGAAAGGATGCGGTTTTGGTGTCGGCGCTGGCGCTCTCTCGATGGATATCGGTGAACATTTGGGCAATCGAGAATGTGAGGTTACCAACAAACCGTTGGGAATCAATAACTAATTGGATTCAAAACTTTCAATCCAACTCCAAATCCAAATCCAAACCAAACCAAACTAAACTAATCATATAATTCTGAAAGCTGATCTTTGTTATATCATTCAAATCCTACGCTATCGCATCAAAAAAAAAAAAAAACAAAACAAAACAAAAATAAAAATAAAAACAAAAAAGCTGAAACGTAATCTGAATCTCCAATCAAAACTGCAATCCAATCGATTCATTTCGTTTGATTCATTCGGAACCGGATTCGGTGTGTCTATGTGTGTATTTGTGTGTATATTCAATCCGATGTTCGATCCGTTTCGATTCCTGATTTTCCCATCAACTCTGTTTTCTTTTTTTTTCCTTGTTTCCTCATCTAATCCTGAAGCGAATGTTTGCTGATTGGATTCTGGCTTCCGCAATCGATTCGATCCAGACTTAATCAATCAATCAATCAATCAATCGATGGATTCTAAATCGAAAGTTTAAAAGTTCAAAGCTTTTTTTTTTTTTTAATTTTCTCCGTTCTTTCTCTCTGTTGAATATACTTAATATTTATTATCGCTATATTTTTATCGTTCATAATTTCTTTGTTCTCTATTCTAATCTATAATTCTATTTGGAAATGTAAAATTTGATTCCGAATCAAACTTGCAATAAAATCGAAATGATTAGAGAGGAAATGATTTTTTTTTTCGTTCTGAAAATAAAAATGAAATTGAATTAAAAAAAATTTAAATTCTCAATCAAAGACACCATCTAGTGGAGTTTGTTTTCAATTGAAATGGAATTTTATTTGAATTTGAAAAAAAATTTGGCGCGAATCGCAAAACGAAAAAGGAATTTTTTTTTTTTGATTTTTTCTTTCAATTAGAAATTCTAACCGAAACTGAAGACAACAACAACAACAACAACAACAACATCAACAACAGACAGACAATTTTATTTCGGTAAGATTTCGTCCAAGAGAAAAAAAAATGATTTCAAATTTGGAACAGATTCATCTCTTAAATTTGATTGCTATTTCATTGTGAAATAGAATCGTTCGAAACGAAACGATCTCAAATCAAGCTTTCATCATCATCAAAATCATCATAAATTTGGCAACGATTTTTGGTGGATACCGACAATCTTCGATTGATGATTCATTTTAAAGAATGTATGAATCATTTGTGATCGAAATCTTAATTTTGGTCCTAAACCAGAGTTGGACTATCGAATCAACTTTTTTTTTCTCTCGATCATAATCATTCGGGTAGAAAGCGTTACTTTTTCTTTTTCTCTCTGCTAACATATTTATTTCATTAGTGATGGTTTAGGTTTAGAAAAAAAAAATATTCACCAATTCACCGTATATGATCTTGGAATTTTTCATATTTCTTCCATCGTCTCCTTGAAATCAATTTCGAAAGTCAAGATTTTTGAGCTAGAAAAAAAAACTGAGAAGACTGAGAAAAAGAAGAATTTTGCGAAATTTTATGCTAGGATGAAATCAATTTCGATAATAGAAAATCGATCTATTCATTAAACCATTGAATCAATAGTTTAAAAAAACTGTCTAGAATTGTCTAGATTCTAGAAATTTTTTTTTTCTTTCAAGATCGAATCAACATGATTTGAAAAGAATCAATTCAAATTTGTCACCATTCAAAATGAAGAGTTGTGACAAAAAAAAAAAAAAAAACAATACGAATGTTTAATCTGCTGATGCTGAAAATCTATGAGAGAGAGAGAGAGAGAGAGAAAAGAAAAGACAAGAGAAAATATGCGGAGATTAAAAATAACAATTAAAGCATATAGAGATCTACTAGTACAATTAAATTAAGAAACCCAAACACTCGGATGAAACAAACAAACAAAAAAAAAACTATGAAAGATTGGCTAGCCGAACGAATTCTAAACAAATTTTGAGAAAGAAAAGAGAGAGAGAGAGAGAGAGAGAGAGAATTATTTCGAAAAGATTTAGCTGATCAGTTCACTTTTGTAATCCATTGCGATCGAAACAAAGTTTTTTTTTCCTTCTCTTTCGAATACAAAATCCTTTGATTTCTTAATCTTAAATCTTAGATTGAAAAAGAAAAACAGACAAAAGGTATGTTTGGTTTAATTTTTGATTTGTTTCGATTTGATTTTTTTTTGTTTTACAATGAAAATATCTAACGAAAAGAAAAGAATCGAATCGAATCGATTGTTAAGTTTTTATGAATCGATTAAAATTTTCTCAATAATTTTTTCATTGATCTCGATCTAAGATTTGATTTTATTGATCTAAGATCTATCCAAATTTTTTTTTTGTATTCTTTTTTTCCTCATTTTAGAAAGATTTAAAATGTCCAACATTTGTCTTCGATGTAGTAAACCAGTCTATGCTGCAGAAGAATTGTTAGCTGGCGGTCAAAAATGGCATAAAACTTGTTTCAAATGTAATCTTTGTAACAAACGACTCGATTCGACCAATGTGAACGCTCACGATAATGCTCTCTGGTGCAAACAATGCTATGGTCGTAAATTTGGCCCAAAAGGATATGGTTTCGGTGGTGGTGCCGGTGCTCTCTCGATGGATGTTGGTGAACATCTCGGAAACCGTGAAAGTCAAATGACCAACAAGCCTGCTGGTATCAATAACTAATGGATTATTATAATGATTGTATTCCTGGAACGCTTCGCTTTCATTGATTCTTAGTTTATTTTTTTTGATTCTAATCAACCAGACATAATTGATTCACATTGAATAAATCGAATTAAATCAAGTTGATTAAATTTGATTTGAAATTTGTCTTAAAGAATTAAGTCGATTCTTAGAAATCGAAGACTAAGAATTTATTTAGTTTGAGGAAATTTTTGTTTTCCGTTAAACAGAGATCGAATGTAGTCCATTCGTCCAAAAAGTCATTGAGGAAATCTATTTTAAGATCTTAAAGAGGTGGTGGTGGTGATGGTGGTGGTGGTGATGGAGATGGAAAAATACAGTCAATCTCGAACGCTAAATTATGATGAAAGAATTTCGACTTTTTTTTTTTTTGATTAGTCGAAAATCTAATCTTAATTCTAATAGAATCGATCCAAAATAATCTTAGGCTAAAATATTCGAATGAAAATTTAAAGAAAAAAAAACTCATTGATTGAATGCTAAGAGAATGGATGTGAGAGCTAGAGAGAAAGAGAGAGGGAAAAAAATCTCGAAAAAAATCGATTATAAAAATTGGAAAAAATAAGATTTCTGAATTTTTCTTTTACAAAAAAAAATTCCCAATCCAAATTCCGAATCTTAGAAAAAAAAATTAGCTTTCTTTTTTCTTTTTTTTTTTTTGATCCTTAAATTTTTTTTTTTTTAAAATTCGAAATCTTAAAATTTATTAGATCGATGATCGCCTACTGCTAATCTGTCTAGCAAGTGAAATGAATCATTGAGTGAACATTTCACATTTCACATTCATCCTAGACACACCCGAGAGAATCCGAATGGCAACAGAAAGAGAGATAGTCCCCCCCTTGTTTAGATTCTTTTCGATTTCGTTTTCCCCATCGAAAAGTCTACAATATTCTATTCTGGTCTACTCTAGTCTCTCTCTCTCTCTCTGTGGGTGTGTGGGTGTGTAGATTTTCAAAATATAGATATATTTTCTTTCCATAGTAAAAATTGCAAGCAGTTTCTTTTTTTTTTCGAGGAGATTTTCCTCCTTTCTTGACGAAATTTTTTTCTTTCGTTTTCGTTTTCGTTTTTGATATAACTAGAGAGAATTCTCAATTCGATTCTTGTTGATCGACAAAGCACACAAACATTCCAGAAAACAATCATCATCATCAACTCTTCTTTGCTTTTGAATGTTTTGCAAAGCATCATATTACGTAGACAAAACATCCATCTGAAAGTCTAAAGAAAGTGAGAGAGAGAGAGAGAGAGAGAGAGAGAGAGAGAGAAGGAGAAGGAGAAAAAAATTGCTATTTTTAAGAACATTTATGTTATTCCGTTCCAAACAAAACAAAGTCACTAAAAGGTAATGATTGTAGTGATGGTGTTGCTGAATTCTACATACAATCAATGTTTGTTCGTCATAAATCGTAATAAGATAGTGAATGAATGAAGAATCGCTTGAATCATCATCGTTGAGAATGAAATAACGAGAATATTCTTGTAGCTGATGGAAACATAGTAAGAATCTCTTTCTCTCTCTCTCTCTCTCTCTCTCTCTCTCTCTCTCTCTCTCTCTCTCTCTCTCTCTCTCTCTCTCTCTCTCTGTGTCCCTTTCAATTTCCACAATGGTAAATTTTTTTGATGATCTAACCATCGATTTTGAGATCAAAAAATCTAGAAGCCAATAGTTTGGCCAATTTGTTGCCAATCGTCGATGGTAGGCCTTTTCGTTTGATTTCGCCTCATCATTTCGTTCTTCTTTTTTAACATCTGAGGGGGGAGAAAATATTGAGCTTTCAAATTAATTAGTTTCCATTTCGGTTCCGTTTCTCTCTCTCTCTCTCTCTCGTTTTTTCTATATAGAAAAATAATAAATAGAAAGAATCAAAAATATTTTTAGGCAAATTAAACCAATCCAAGTGCTAAACCGAATGAAGAACATTCAACAGTGTGTGGAGAAATTATTTCTAAGTGAAACAAAAGAACCAAAAAAAAAATCTAGATCTAGAGAGAGAGAGAGAGAGAGAGAGAGAGAGCTAAGATGAGAGGTGTTAGGTGGGACAAACAGTTCAGGGACCAATCGAAAAGCTAAGAGAATAGCTACTAGAAGATTTGATTCAAAAAAAAAAAAAAAAAGAGTAGATAATTTTCAGAGTCTCTATATCCTAAGCTTTGCTGAAATTCACTAAAACTTTGCTTTAAATAATAACCGAAAAGAACATTGAAGGATCATTTCCATCGGAATATTTGTTACACAAAGTTTATAATTTGAAAAATTTTTCATTTGAAATTTTACATTTCATTCATTCACAACGATTCAAAACGATCAAAAAAATCATCGAAAGTGTTCGTATAGAATTCGTTGAAAGTTTGTGATCAATTCTTCTTAAGAAAAAGAAATTTAAATCTAAATCCAAATCCAAATCCAATCAAATCAAAATGTCCAACATCTGTCTTCGATGTAACAAAGCTGTCTACGCTGCAGAAGAATTGTTAGCTGGCGGTCAAAAATGGCATAAAACTTGTTTCAAATGTAATCTTTGTAACAAACGTCTCGATTCGACCAATGTGAACGCTCACGATAATGCTCTCTGGTGCAAACAATGCTATGGTCGTAAATTTGGCCCAAAAGGATATGGTTTCGGTGGTGGTGCCGGTGCTCTCTCGATGGATGTTGGTGAACATCTCGGAAACCGTGAAAGTCAAATGACCAACAAGCCTGCTGGTATCAATAATTAGTGTTCGATAGAGAGAGCTCATTTCTTCAATCAATCAAATCAATCATCTCATCGGCGAAGATAAAAAAATGAAAAACAACAACGAAATCATGAATCCAAAATCCAATCGAAATTGATTCAAAATACTAAAATCATCTTCGAAACATTGTTTATTATCGAACAGACACACACACACACACACACACAAACGCACACACTCGCTCTCTCTCTCTCTCTCTCTTGATTCTCATTTAGTTCCAAAAAGTATTGAGAAGCTAAAATTATTATTGAATTATTATCACTATTTAGTCATCAATGATGTTGAGATGCGCTTCGAAAAAAAGATTCAAATCTAAGACACTCTAAACGGAACCCACCCGTACACACACACACACAAACAAACAAACACCAATACGCCCTTCTCAAATCTCTATTCTTCCAGATTGAAATCAAAGAACAGTTTTTTTTTGTTTTGATTTCCAAAAAAAAAAAAGCAAAAACTTTTTCAGTTTTGTTAAATCCTGGATCTATGGATCTGTTATTTGTTCGAAAATCCAAATAAAATTCTAAATCTTTC
Organism: Sarcoptes scabiei; assembly: GCA_020844145.1. NCBI lineage: Eukaryota > Metazoa > Arthropoda > Arachnida > Sarcoptiformes > Sarcoptidae > Sarcoptes > Sarcoptes scabiei. The sequence goes on from CP080484.1 coordinate 6,303,964, forward strand.
TCGCTAGATTGTCTACATCAATTGTTTGCTTTGAATTTCTTTCTTGTTTATTTTTCGAACCGGAAACGCAAAAAAAAATTCATCGCCAACTTTGACTTTGAATCTTGGCAAAGGTCATACTTTGCTCTCGAACAAGAATTAAATTTTCCGGCAAAAAAAAACCAGAAAAAAACAAACGCTCTAATTGATTATGTGAAAATTAGAATATTTTGAATAATTTTTTGGCTTCCAAAAAAAAAAAAAATAGAATAGAATAAAACCTATCGAAACTTTTCCGTTGCTTTTATTTCTGGCATTTGTTCAAAAAAAAAAGAGAGGAATAAGAAAAAAAAATTTCATTATGAACAACATAATGAAATTTGGTTTGGAATATTTTCAACTAAATAGGTCATGAAATTTTATGTTTGACTTCACAATAAATAGAAAAAAAATAAAAAATAAAAAACCTCTGTAAGAAGATTTGGATCAGAAATTATTCGAATTCATCTTAGATGATTGGTTTCAATTAGAGATGTGAGGGGGCGAGGGAAATCGATCGCTAATTAGAATTGAAGAAAAATAACCTAAGAGATTGGAAGACAAATGATAATTGGATTCTCGAGACATAACACACAAAATGACACACACACACACTAATCCCATCAACCCGCATATCTTCTAATCTAAACAATTAGATTCGATCAGTAATTATCTAAATAATCAGAATTGGAATTAGAAAAATCGAGATCGAAATTTTTTTTTTCTCTCTCTCTCTCTCTCTCTCTCTCTCTCTCTCTCTCATCTAAGATTCTGTTTGAATCAATGATCTTTTTTTTTGACTGCTCAAATAATGCTCGAAAAACTATAAAAATAGATCGAACATAGTATAGAAGGGGAGGAATGGAAGAGAATAGAGAATTCTAGGGAATAGGCATTTCGCTTTTCATAATGCTTTTCATCATCATCGTCAGCATCATCAACCACATCATCGTCTTTTTTTTGTTTGTTTGTTGCTGTGAATCGAATCATCCGATTCTAAGCAAGATTGAAGATCGGTTATGAAGATTTTAGGCTGCTGCTGGTGGTGGTGTTGATTGAGTGCAAAGAATTCGATGAGAAAAATTCTAAAAAAAAAAAAAACATTCATTTTTGATTCAAGCGTTATGAATCAAAAAAAAAAAAAAAAAGAATCCTCTTCAATAGATTACGATTCGTTTGGATTACATTCATTCAACAATGATCTCATCATTCGTTCGTTAGCTTATTCGAGTGTGAATGTGGGTGTGTGGGTGTGTATGAATCGTTTTAAAAAACAGTTACGATTCATAATGAATTGGAATTGCAAACAGCAACGAAATGATAGAGAAGAAAGGATTTTCTCCAAATGATTCTCATAGATTCTTTTTTTTTTTTTTTTTTTTTTTGAAAAGATTTCGATTTCGATTGGAATTTTATAGCGGCCAAATCTGAATCCAAAATCCAATTCGATCCAAATAATCGATTTCGATAGTTTTTTTTTTGATTCAGCTCGATCTCGTGAATTAGATAAATCGATCGATGAATCGTTTGAATACAAAAAAAAAATCGAAACAATATTCTGCTCGTTGAAATCTATTCTCGAATCAAAAAAATAACCCAAAATTTTCATTTCGAAACTAAGATTCTACTAATCAACAAATTTCTCTCTTTCTATTCTGTTCCTCTCGGTTTGTTTGTTTGATGATGATGATGATGATGATGATGGTTGATGGTTGATGTGGCTTTGGTCTATAGATTTCTAGTTCCAGATGAAATACTACGAAATTGATTCGATGATGAATCTCCTCCTCCCCCCTCTTAGTTTTTGGTCTAGACTTAACGAGAAAATAATAATAATAATAATAATAATAATGTCAAATGTTTTGCTTTCGATAGAATTCCCCAAGTTTAAGCTCTATTCTCTCTCTCTCTCTCTCTCTCTCTCTCTCTCTCTCTCTTATTCTTTATTCAATGCGAATCATAAAAATAATTTGTTACCATAGAGATTCGTTTCGATTTTATCGAATGATGTCAGATTTTGGAGTGATGATAATCAACGATGGATTAAGAGAGAGAGAGAGATCTAGAGAAATCAAATCGAATCCTTCTAATTCTACAGATACATCGAAAACGACAGAATCCGGAGATGATACGAGAAGCGAAAGAATTTTGGCGATGATTATGAATCAAACGTTTCGTTTCTTAATCGTTTCTTGAATTTCAAAAAAAAAAAAAAAAAAAAAAAAAAAACAAACAAACAAACAAACCACAGAATCGCAAAGCGAAAAAAAAAATAAAATCAAAGCGAATTGAAATCTTTTGAATAGAAAGATGAAGAAAAAAAGAAGAAGAAGAAAGCCCCGGTTAACGATTCTCTTCCCGTCAACCATAGAGATCGATTAAATTGACTGTTTAGAGAAGAAGGAGAGACAACGAACGAAAAAAAAAAAAAAATGGAAAACAAACCAAACAAACCAAAAAAAAAAAGCAAAAAACTATCTCAAAGAGGTTGGATTAGATAAAGTGTTGGGATAAAGTGTTTGAATAAAAAATCAAAGAATTCAGATTGAAAAGATAATGATATAGCTAGGAATGATGAAGTAAGTTGCAATGGGCTCCAAAGAAACAAGAAATAACAAAAGGTATCTTAGTATCTTATAGAGAGAGAGAGAGAGAGAGAGAGAGAGAGAGCATCAAAGCAAAACGAGATCTTCGAATGAAATTAATCAAAAAAAAAAAAAATTATTTGCCTCAAAAAAAAAAAAAATGAAAAATGAAAATCTTAGCGCGAGAAAGGGGAAAACGAAGAGTACAATTAACGGTACTATCGTTCGCTGTTGTTTTTTGTTGATTGCGATTGCGATTTTCCCCTCCCCCCTTCATCATAGGTTTTTTTTTCTCGATAAGTTCTTGATGGTCTCATTCTAAATCTCGTCTTTCGACAAACATCATTTATTTTGTTGTTGTTGTTGTTGATGTTTTTTTTTTGGTATTTCTCTGTCGATTTGATTTGAAAATTAGTTTTGCCCCCAAAATTTTGCTCCTCCTTTGTCTTTGGCCTTTTTGAGGTTTGTTCGATTCTTGGCCTATATAAAAAGAACGTTCGAATTTGATGTGAAAAAAATTTTTTTTTTCTAAACCAAAGTCAAGTTCTTGAAGAATTTGGAGAGATTTGCAAATTTTTGATTCTTTGAGTTTTTTTTTTCTTAAAGAAATTGTAACCACTTTTTTTTTGATTGTTTCTGATTGAGAACTTTGAAAAAACCAGAACCAAAAAAGAAAAAAAAATTATGTCTTCAAATATCTGTCTTCGATGTAACAAAGCTGTCTACGCTGCAGAAGAATTGTTAGCTGGTGGTCAAAAATGGCATAAAGTTTGCTTCAAATGTAATCTTTGTAACAAACGTCTCGATTCGACCAATGTGAACGCTCACGATAATGCTCTCTGGTGCAAACAATGCTATGGTCGTAAATTTGGCCCAAAAGGATATGGTTTCGGTGGTGGTGCCGGTGCTCTCTCGATGGATGTTGGTGAACATCTCGGAAACCGTGAACCTTGCGCTATGACCAACAAACCGAAAGGTGTCAATGTTTGATATTGTTTCGTTTCGTAGGAGAACCTTCTCTATCTCTCTCTCTCTATCTATTTGTGTTTCTCTTAACGATGTCATCAATACTTTTTAAGATTATGGTGAAACAAAAAAAAAAAAAAACAATCAATGGCTCGATTGAAAAAAACTCAATCAAAGAAGATTAAAATTTGATTTTCTACACAATAGAAATGATGTAAATAGAGTATTTTGTTTGATATTGTGATGATATTCAAATTTTATTTATACCAACATCGACACCAACAACGAATAACAAACGAAAGCGATAACGAAAACAAATTATGATCAATAAAATTTGATTTTTCTTTTTTTTCACCAGATTGAAACAAAAAACAAAAAAAAACTTGATTTCTTATTCTTTTGGAAAGAGAGCGAGACAGAGAGAGACAGAGACAGAGAAAACCATTGTGTAATTAATTTTATTACACCTTAATTGTTGAGATAAATACAAAACTTTTAAGCAGATTCAATCTAAAGGATTTTTTCAAGAGAAAGAAAGAAAGAAAGAAAAAAAAATTGGAACAAATTTTTTTCTTTTCAATTGTCTAGAGGCCATTGAACGTCACCGAAACAAAAATCATGTCCGATCGTTCGAATGAAATCGATCAAAACAATCGTCCTGGTTTGAATAAAAAATCCTTATTTATTGTTGCTTTGATCGCATCGATTCTATTCAATGTTTGGATTCAATGGAACAAACCATTCGAACAGCGTCAAGCGATTGGTTTGGAAGAGATTGGTCAAAAAATTGATACAGTTCGAGCTAAAGTGAAAAAATTACTCGATATTCAACAAAAAATTCAATCGAATCGATTTGGGAATAAAAAATCTGAAGAAAATATAAAATCGGTTAAAATGAATAAATTTATTCAAAAAAAAAAAAAAAAAAAAAAAAAAAAACGACAACAATTAAATCATTTACTTGTTTTTGTCAATTTTTTTTGTTTCTATTTTTTTTTTTAGATTTCCATACGAAAATTGCTTGAAATGGCTCGAAAAGAAAAGTATGAGATTTTTTTCACTTCAAACGAAAACAAAATCACCGAAATCATCGAGGTCGCTAAGAATATAATCACAATAGAGTTTCCATCTTGTCAACAAGATTATCATCCAAACAAATTCGATATCTATCGTAATTGTTTTCGATCTTTAAGTATAGAATTTCATAATCGATTATCGATGCGATTTCAAAGCCATTGGTTTACGATGATTGGTCGTTCGCATTATTCCTTTATGATCACAACGATTCAATCGAAACGAAATGAATATTTATTTCGAATTGGAGAGATATTTTTTCAAACAATTGAATATGAAAATCTATTAACCTCTTCTCAAATCGATGAATATATTAAACAAAATAAGACAAAGAATGTTTTGTAGAAAAAAAAAAAAAAAAAAAAAAAAAAAGAAAAAGAGAGAATGAAAATTATTCAATAAGCTGATGGTGAATATCCAAGATCGCTTGGTCTACTGCCACTGGGCGGTAGTTTAGATGTGCCAGGATTATGGAATGGTGATTGATATGGAATCGGCGACATTGTTCCGATCGCATAAGGTGACATCGGAGTCATAGAACCAGCAGGCTGAGCGCTATAATAAGGTGACATAGAAGGCGAAGGGGACATGTAGGCGTGCGGTGCTGGTGTCATCATCGGATGTACGATTCGTGTTGAAACCGAGTTGAGATTTTCATTGGATGCAGAAGATTGTGCTTGTTGTGTGGTAGATTTCGATTCTTTTTCTTCTTTAAGCTTCTCGAGATGTTCCATGAGTTCTCTAAAAGCATTCGTAATGTTTTCTTTAGCTTCTGGTGAATAAGAAAATTGCTCTAGATTTGATAGACATTCTTCAAGTTCTTCTTTAGGCATCCATTGATGAACATGATAGATCAATTTGATCATGTGTACAGCAGTGTTGTTCAATTTCATAGCTGGAAAAAATATCTCATTGAATACTAGGGAGCACAGATTTTGATTAGAGAACTCTTCGCCCAAATTTATCAAACCAGAGACGAGAACATGTTGATAGGTGTCTGTGTATATGAAATTATCTAGAGTGGAACCAATCGTCAATGAACCAATCACCCTCATCACTGCTTGAAAATCTTTTTGACGAGCAGCATGGGCAGTATAGTAAACAGCAATGGTAGCTGCTAATGGTTCACGAAGTATGAATGTTTGAAATATATCCGGAGGTGGACCAGAATGTTCGATTATGGTCAAAGCAGATTCGCGATCATCGGGCGGTAATTTGGAATTCACTGAACGAACTTGATCATCGACCATAAAACCCATTATGATCGGCAAAAATCTAGTCAATAATTCTGGATTGAATCTGGGTTCTCGAAATGATTGATTTCTGATTATCTCATGAGCATGCAATCCAAGATTGAGTAAACGTAATAAAAACTGCAATGTCTGATGATCTCTTGGACAAGCTTCGTTAATGATTTGATTGTTGAGAATTCGCATGACTGTCTGAACCAAAAAATTGATCGCATAAGGATCAATCAATGCCATAGCCATATCGCCCCAAAGAGATTCGTTTCCTTTTTTGACATTGTCGAGAAATCCTTGCAATTCACGAACACGTTTGATATCGACAGTGTTTTCGCGGATGCAAGCGTCCAAGCACCAAGCAAATTTATGGCAAGCATCCATCGATGTAATATCTGTGATACTTTCATCGTGAAGTTCCATTAGTAAACTTACTCTCAAGGTACAATAGTGAGGATTTTTAGTATGAAGATAAACGGTTCTCAAAAATTGTAAGATCGTATCGTATAAGATAACATTTTTGCCGACCATGTTAGCCAATTCTCTCAATTCTTTGTTTTGCCTTCGTTGTTTAGGCGTCAATAGAAAAAATGATTGTCTGGATTCTTTGAGATTGGCGAAGATTGCCTCTTTCTAAGGAAAAAAATGAAAAATTCAATTAATTATAGATAGAGAGAACAATTACTAACCTCTTTGATATAATCAGAGAGTATCGGTGAAAGAGCATTGATCAAAAGACCAGAGTTTTCTTGCCAAATATGTCGTTTGACAGAAACATCACATTTGTTGTAAAGTGATTCATCAGCAACCAATAGCTGTAGATATTTATCACTTATATTTTCAATGTTTTTCAACAAAACCATAACCACGGGCTGCAGCATAGGTACTTTGATCAACGGAAATGATTTCTCAAGCAGAGCCATCAAGGTACTATCTTTGGCTTGACTTGTCATTGTGGTAGAGTTAGCTATATTTTCGATACGATTGATGAGCATTTCTCTTAGCTCTTTCATCACTGATTGATGAAAATCAAGACTTCGAAGTCCCATCGAATACAATAATGGCAATATGGAACTCAACGATGGCAATATCATTCTGTTGTTCTGTTGAAACGTTTCAATGATTTCTTCGAATGGAATTTCGTTCGAATTGAAAGCTTCGAATAGAATCGATCGTAAGCCTTTCTTTCCGGTGATACCTATCTCTTCTAAATCATTTATGAAATGAATTTCTTCAGACATTTTAAAAATGGATTCCTTTTTTCGGCTAAATTATCTAGAATTAAACGAGAACACAATTCCAATTCAAAATTGATCAAATTTTATTAGAATTTTATTTTCAAAACAAAACTCATTTCTATGGTTGAGAACAGATGGCGTAGTTTTTTTTATTTCAAAAAAAAAAATTCAAAAATTTTTCTTATATTTCCTGTTTGAAGTTAGTTTTTGTTTTGAAATCAAATTAATCAATGCTTATCGGTGATCTTACATTCCCAACTTGTATTCCTCGAGAATGAAGATTTCGTTGAAGGTAGGTTTTTAAATTTTGAAAAAAATTCTCTCCTTCTCGAAGTCTCTCACAAACCTTACTAATTTTATTCTGACATTCTCTAGCTTCCAACAAACTGTTTCGATCGATCAAATCGAGCATTTGCAAATAGCTACGACAGTTTTCCTCCAAATTAAATGTCGCACAAATTGCGGCATCAATATTCAAAGATGTTTTCGCTGCCAACAACATTTCATCATATCCGGTGAACACTTTTAATTGTTTGCCGAAGTTTTTTTGAATGAAATTCATTCGTAGAAGATTGGAATCAGTAAATTTGATCGCACAAAATTGCGGAATTTCTTTCAACGCTTCTGGTAACAATGATTCTAAATCAACTGTTACGATAAAATCAAATTGGGAAAGAATTAACACAAAGAGATCTAGAGATTGCGAAACATATTTGCATACATTTGTATGGTCCGACAAAATCCGGAAAATGGTAGTATAAAAAAGGATGATTACCATCGGTTTTGGCGATAATCTTTTGAAAATATCTGATCAAATCAGATTCTTTAGTAGGTTTATAGATGATCGGTGACATTAGAGCGATACAATCGAAAGAATTCAGTTTTGTCAACAATCGAGCCAAAATGATTGATTCTCTAGTGGACATCGTAGAGATGTTAACGATTGCTAGCATCGATTTTTGATTGCTTTTCAATCGAAGAAGAATATGATGCCATGTCTCAATCAAACGTATCTTTTCGTTCAATTCTAATGTGAATGATTCACCAGTTGTGCCCAGAATGAAAACACCTTTGACACCGATCTCGAAGAGATAATCGGCGAACGATTCTAAATGTTCTAGATTCAATTCACTGTAAAAATAATCATTTTGAAATCATTCAACATATGAGAAACAGAATAGAGACTAACCCATCTTTGGTGTAAAGAGTTGGAACCGCAGCGATTGGTCCCTGGAAACGTAAAATTTTTTCGATCCTATCTTCAAGTGGAGACATTTCGCTTTGAACTAAACCTAAAGTTCTAGCTCATTACTTTTTGAAATCGCTATTTTCTTCATAATCAATTTTTGATTGAATAATCAAAAATTATTATCGCAATCAAAGATCCATTTCTTCTTCGATTCTATCAAAGCCATCAGTAAGATGATTGCGACTTCACTTTATCATAAAAATTAGCTTTTCTAATCGATATTGATTTCATACTAATCTTTTACATTCAGCTTAACCTTTGAATATTAGTTTAAATGACTGATTGAGCTGAACTTGAAGTATTCGAGAGAGAAAAAAAAACAAACTACTAAATATCTGGTTTATAATGGAAAATAATCGACCGGATTTGGTAAAAATTTTTCTTCATTTTCAACCTCTCCTAACTGTTCATTTCTCGTTTCGCTTATATATATTCATTCTAGTTTTTTTTTCAAGAAAGATACTTTGAGATATTCTTTCAAGAGAGTAAGAGAGAGAGAGAGAGAGAGTTGGCGAACTGAAAAGCAAACAATAGAGCTGAAGGTGATGGCGATGTGCTAGAAATCATTTCGATATTTATATTTTTCCTTATTCATTCTATTCATTCGACAATTTTTTGGCATCACATTCTCTCTAATCGTTCACTCTGTCTGTTCTGTTTCAATGTGTTGATGACGATGATAGATCATAAGATGGTGGAAAGGAATCGATCTAGGTTAAGAACAAAAAAAAAAAAAACTCATACATTGAATTCGCCATTTGAATCAGTCATCGATGCCGACTGTCTCACTGATTATCGAATGATCGATTACTCTATCGTTAGGATACTGAAAAAAAAAAGTTTCAAAACTGTCAAATTTGATTGTAGAAACAAAAAAAAATTCTCTAAGCTTTAACAGTCTGTGTTTCCTATTCGATTCTTAAAAAGCTTTCGAAAAATTTTTCGAAAGGCTTTTCTCAATCCTTTAATCTTTGGAAGATCTCTATGGATTGAAGCAAAGAAATTTTTTTTTCTTTCTATGTTTAAGCACACGGAACGGATTCTATTCGGAGCTACTTTTGCTGCTACTTTCTCTCGAATATTTTTTTTTTTCATAATATCAAAGTTCTATTTCTATTGTTACCAGAATTGATTTAGAATTTCGATTCTCCACCAACTAGAATCTAGATTCTAGATAAGTTTAGTTTAGTTGGTGTTGGTGTTAATGAATCTCATTAGAGATTGAAACCGAAAATAGAGAGAGAGAGAGAGAGTGAGAGAGAAATTTATCAAAGAAAAAAAAATAATAATAATAATAATAATGGACCAATTGTTTGATACTAAGAAAAGAGTGAAACAATTATCATCGACCGATGCCAACGATCGTCATCATCATCATCATCACCACCAGTTCATCTTCATCAAACGGAACATCGGAGAAAACGAAAAGAATCAAAAACGAAAACAAACAAAATTTCGAATGATCGAAAAGAGAATATATCCTCGAAAGAACAGTTTCGAGGTGATTAAAAAGTTCTCAATTCAATGTAGCTGTAGCGTATGGTGAAACCTAAAAAACAAAGCAAAGAATAAAAAAATGAAGAAGAAGAAGGAGAAGAAGAAGGGGGGGGAAAGAGATCAGCTAACAAAACAACATCTTCGAGATCGAAGACTTTTGGTTCAATGCTTAGGATTTGGTGTTTCTGGTTGCATCAGATCTGATGATGAACATCACCTCCACCTCCACCACCAACACCATAGCCATCAAACATCGAAATGATGAAGAGGTTGAGAATGTTAATGAAATTGATATATTTTTTCCGACGAAATCGTTCTCTCCATCCATACATTGATCATCGGAGAGGGATTTTTTTTTTTTTTTTTTGGTTTTCGATAATTAAATGCGCAACAATTCTTTTCCAACTCCATCTCCTTCCTCTCTTACTCTCTTTTTTCATCTAGTTCTCGAAACCGGGAATGAAATTTAGAGGTTAGATTTGTTCTTTGAAATTCAATGATACTATCATTTGACAGTCTAATTCAATTTGTTTGATGTCGATTAATTTTGTTATTTTTTTTTTCTTTCTCATAACCAAAAACTCATAACGAGCTAGAAAGAATAGCTACATACACAATGAAAAAAAAAAGAAGAATATCCTTAAATTAAATGAAACAGCATTGGTTTGATGCGAATCACATCGATGCAATGATAACAAAGAATTTAGTGTCAAAACCATGATAGTAATCAAATTCGAATCTTAAATCGACGATGATGGTTGATCTCATCTCAAATCTAGAGAACAATTCAATCGAGACAACATCAAAATGATTTGATTTTAGAATTTCATTTCTCCATTGAAAAAAAAAAAATTCCTACAAAAATTTTTGTTTGCTCAATCGATTTCTCTCTCTTTTTTCTTCGATTCTTTGTTCCAAATCAAATTGTTTTCATTTTTGCATTGATACGCATTGCTTCACAAAAAGCTAATTCACATCACAACAAGCTATGTATAAAGATCGAGGATATTATCCATCGACTTCGATCTATCATCATCAATCGCCAACAAGTGGATCGATTTCGGATTGGAGAAATCTAAAATTTCATCATCCAATCAGTTCATCATCACCATCACCATCACCATCACCGACTCCAATCAATCTAAGTGGTTCAAATGAAAGAATCAATGCGCTTACATTGAATCGTGGTAAAGATGGTATCTTTAGACCACGAAACATTTTCACATCGGCAACCGAAATCGATTTCGATACATCGAATCGTTTATCGTCGAGACATTTAATTTCACCAATACAGTTCAATCCTCGTCTAGCCCATCTTCATTCTCATCCCCATCATCATCATCGACGTGAACCTAACTATTCGAAAAGCTCGACACCGGATTATTCCGCTACATTGTTCTCATCATCATCGCCATCACCGCTCTCATCTTCATCCTCTTTGACAGATATTTCTCAACAATCAACTCAACATCGATATCTATCGTCGCCGACCGGCCGATTGACGCCAACATCAACCGCAAGCAATGCGACACGAAACACTGATTTCTATTCAAATTTCAATGAGAATCTTAGCTATGCTGGAAACAAACCAATATCATCATCATTGCCATCATCATCGTCTACAACATCAACAATCTTACCATCTACATCATCTAATTATAGTAATCATCATCATCATCATCAAATTCATAATTATTCACCAACATCCAGTCCATCGTCATCAACCAACAGCAAAACATATAAATCTAACTATCTAAACAATAGTAATTTGAATCCAAGTAAATATCATTTCACCACGGCCTATTACGCTCCAAAGTTTCGTGATCGGCCATTGTTATCGAATTTGATACAAAAATTTGGGCCAATTCATCAAAGAAAAAGTGATTCACGAAACAATAATGAACAACGTTTCAATTCATCTCTAAACAAAACGTTTAGCGATGAATCTAATAAAACATCACCATCTTCATCACACAAAGGATCTATTGGATCGATATCGACCGAGATCAAAAAATATTCCAATGATTCGTCTTCCGTTTCGCAAAAAAATAGTGTTTCATCTACCGATGATACTCTACCAACGGCCACTAATCGACCAGCATTGGAACGAAATAAATTTCTAATTAAATTCCGTGAGCATGAGAAAAATGAGCCATTAGATCGTAGGAAGAATTCGATCTCTTGGGACATTCCATATATAGGCTATCAAGATCATCATCCATCGATACCGGATTCCATCAAAGAAGAAGCAGAAATTTCCAATGGTGAAACATCGAACGATCCAACAACGATAATAATCAAAAACAAAAACAACAACAACAAAGAGATTTTGAACGAGATTGTTGTTGTAAACAAATCAATCAACAAAGAGAAAGGCTTGAATGATTCGATCAAAAATGATGGCATCGTTTCGAATAGAGACTTGATGAATGTTAAATCTGGATCAGACAAAAATTTAAAAACTAAGATTGACCTAAATAATAATGATTGTACTGAGAAAGAAAATAACCCAATTTTGATGAAGAATAAGAACAAAAATGAAAAGATCGTTTTAGAAAACGGTAGCGTACAAAATCCTCTCGAATCAGCCAAAATTCGTTCCAAATCCGATCGAAAAAATGAGGTAATCATCGAAGATCAGAATAGTTACATCATAGAGAGCAACAACAACAATGGTGATGATAACAGGCGAACAGCTAACATCAATACATTGAATGATAATAAAAAGAGCGAGAAACAATCGAAAAAGAATATTAAATCATCGAAATCTTTGGTGGAAGATTCACAAATCAAAACAGTAACGACTAAAGTGATCATATCGCAATCTGATCAATTTGATGAGATTAAGGTGCCTTGTGATGGAACGAAACAGAAATCAAATGATAAAGATCTAATAGTTTTGAATGATTCTGAGAAGAAAAATTTCAAAGTGAACAAATCAAACAAATCAAATCTTTTGGAGAAAGATTTTCAAAAAGATTTTCAAAAATCTTCATTGAATGTGGAAGATGATAAGAAGAGATTGAAAAAATCTTCAACAACATCGGAAATTCTATCGATTGATAGTGAATCGAATGAAAAAACTAATCCAAAAATTCCAGTATTGAATGTTTCAGATGAAACAGTGAAACAGAAGCAATTGAAAAAATTAAATCCAAAGCTAATCGAATCAGCTGAAATTCAAATTAATATCGAAAAAAGTAAAGAGATTAAATCATCGAAATCATCAGAATCACTTTCTCGAACAGCATTCGATTTGAGTCAATCTCGTTCGGAGAATAATCTTTTGAAAACCACAATTCAAACGGAATCTTCCAAAACGAAAAGTGATCTTACAACGAAAGCTAAAAAGAAAAAATCGAATGAAGAAAAACTTCAATCATCAAAATCTAAAGCCGATGATCGAACTCAATTAAAAAATAATCTTCTAGTTCTGAAAAAAGATCAATCCAAAGAGAGAATTTGTGCTGAAAAACAAAGTGAAATAAAATCTACAAAATTATTAGATCGATCTACGAAAGAGACGATTATCTCGATTGACGATAAAATGAAATCATTGGAGCCACAAAAGCTAGCGAATGCTTGCTCGCCAAAACTTTCCCCGAAATCGGATGGAAATCAAAAATTCTCTTTCGGTAATAATATAATCGTACAGATTGAAAGTGAAACATCTGAAACGATACATTTGAATCGAATGAAATCGAATGAAAAGAAATCATTTGATGATCGAAATGAATCGAATGAAATTACAAAACAAACAATTTTGATACAATCTAAATCTAAAGAAGAAGATATTAAATCAAAAAATTTGTTAAAAATTAATGATGAAACACAATTGAAACGAACCAAATCGGTTTCGAAAAAGATCAACGAGAATGAAATCGTTTCGAAATCAATCGGATCAAAACTTTCTCCCTCACCATCATCATCTAGTATTGAATTGAGAAAGGAGAAAAGTTTACCAGAAGTCAATTTACAATCTTCAAAAGAAACTAGGTTATCGGAAAGTGAAGAGAACAAAGCATCGATTCTTGCGAGAAGCGAGAAAGAAGAATCGAAAAAGAAGAAGAAAAAGAAGACTAAAGAAGATTCGATAACAAAAATTTGTGATACTCTTACAACGATAACTCAGCAAAATGATGAAAAGAAAACATTTGGAACAAAATCTAATGAATCTGATCGAATTTCAACGAAAGAAATCTCGCCAAAAGTAAGCGAAAAAAATGATGGTACAAAAAAAGAGAATGTAACAGATCTATCCAATGGTAAACGTAAGTGAAATATTCAAATGTTCTCAATCTGAATCTGAATTTGAATCTGAATCTGAATCTGAATTTGAATCTGAATTTGAATCTGAATCTGAATCTGAATTTGAATCTGAATCTGAATCTGAATCTGAATTCGAATTTCTCTACTTCTTGAAGATATTGATAGAATAGAATCCGTAGAGGAATGATGTGGTTGAGATTGAACATTTGATTCGATGCCAAGAATAGTGAAAGTAAACTATCATTTAAATGACTAGTCTCTTCTTAGAAACAATCACAATCGAAATGATTCGTTTTGATTTGCTTAATTTGATCGTTTTGATTTTTTTTGGAAGGAATCTAATTGAAAGTGATTGATTCTGACTGATTGAATTGACTAATTTGATACTCTCTAGATTCTATAGTTTCTCTCTCTCTCTCTCTTCCGGTCCAAAATTTCATCACTAAAATTCAATGCGATTGAATATTAGATAGCTTTTGATTTTTGGAGATAATCGAAAAAAAACCAAATAGCTTCATCGAATCGCTCGAATATTATTAGTGATAGAATTTAATGATTAGTGAAGCTAAGATTAGAGCGATCAACAAAACAAAAAAAAATCCAATTGAAATATTACGAATTGTAATAAGAAAGAAACAAAAAAAAAGCAAAAAAAAAAAAAAAGTTGAAATAATTTCTATTAATAGTCTAATGTTGAAGATTTCAAACTTTCTTTTTTTTTCCTCCCAAAAACGTTTCCTTCAGGTTTTACTTATTGGAAACAAGCATTGAAGAGAGAGCGAGAGAGAGAGAGAGAGAGAGAGAGATTTGAACCTTTGGCAATAGCGGTATTTGAATTTCCCCCCCCCCGTTTCTTCTCTTCTTTTTTTTTCAATGATCGAAAATGAAAAAAGAAGAAGAAGGAAGAAAAAAAAAAAAAAAAGATAATTTTTGTTTCACCTTAAAAAGTGAAGTGAATTGAAATGAATTCAATTAAAGAATGCGATTAGTTTGAATTCGATTTGAAACAAATGATCTTTTGTCTCATCAAAATCATTTAATTTCGAAAATTCCAAAATTTCAATTTCAAATTCGAATCATTTTTCGAATTTATCATTTTTTTTTTTTTTAAATTAAATTTTAGGGTTTTTTTTTATATATTTTTTTACTCAAAATGTCCTGGTACATCGATCTCTATCTATCAAGTTTTTTGTTTCTATTCGCTCTACTCTATCTATCGGTGTTTGTGGTTATTCTAAAGATTTTTCTCGAACGAATGAAATAATCAATGATGTTTGGAAACTTTTTTTTTTTTATTTTTTTTTGTTCATAGCTTAAATATTTGATTCGATTACTAATTGATTTTTTTTTCTTCATTTTCCTCATTTTCGTTAAAAAAAAAAAATAATAATCAGCAAAAACAAATGAATCCATCAAAAATGAGATCCCAACCGTTCGAGCGAATTCAGATAAAACCAATGAGCAATCAAATAAATTGGCTAAAATCAATCAAAACACATTGGATCCATTCCAACGAAGACATCCGCATCAGAAAAAGATTCGTTTCCGTGAGTACGGTATCGATGATTTTGAATTTCTTGCCGTTCTTGGCCGAGGTAGTTTCGGAAAGGTAAAAAACTATTGTTGCAAAAAAAAAAAAAAAAAATTTAAAATTTAAAATTAACAATTAAAATTATTTGATCGTCTCCATTCGAAGGTTTTACTTGCTGAGCTAATCAATCATGATTGTCATTTCGCTATCAAATGTTTAAAGAAACAGACTGTGATCGAAGATGATGATGTCGAGAGCATTATGATTGAACGTAAAGTTTTAGCTTATGGAACATCGCATCCATTCATTTGTAAACTATTTTGCACATTTCAAACTGAGGTATGGAGATTTTTTTTTGTTTTTGGATTTCTTTCTTTTTTTTTTTAATAACCTATCTTTTTTTTTTATTCTATAACCTATGATCAATTCGGATCGGATTCAATTGAATTTTGAACAACTTTCAATTCAATTTGAACACCCCAAACACAAGGGTCATTTATTTTTCGCAATGGAACTATGTTCCGGTGGTGATCTTATGTTCCATGTACAAAAAGAAGGAAAATTTCCTGAAAACAAAGTCAAGTAAATTTGAATTTGATTGTTAACGATTATCGTTATCTGTGTTTTATTGATGATATTCGAAAATTTCAATTTCAATACGAATAGATTCTATGCAGCGGAAATACTTTGTGCGATTTGGTTTCTACATAAACGTGGAATAATTTATCGTGATCTTAAATTAGATAACGTTATGATAGCGAACGATGTAAATTTCGATTTCGATTTTGATTTCGTTTAGATTTTAAAATGTTCTTTATATGTTCTTTTGATCTCATTCTATTCTAGGGCCATATCCGTTTGGTAGATTTCGGAATGTGTGTCGGTAAAATGTATCGAGAAGAATTTTTGCCATCGAATTTTTGTGGAACACCAGAATATATGGCTCCAGAGGTTCGATTCGATCGATCGCTAATAATTTTGCCTAATCTATCGATGGTTTTATTTTATTCTTTTTTTTTTTTTTATCTCTCGCTGATGAATTGAAGATCATAAAAGGAGTGAAATATAATCATTCAGTTGATTATTGGGCTTTAGGTGTGGTGATCTATGAGATGTGTGTAGGTACATCACCATTTCATGGTACTGATGAGGATGAGCTACTTTGGAATGTTTGCAACACTGAAGTTCATTATCCTAAATTTCTAAGTGAACAAGTAAAAAATCTATGTGTTCTCGTAAGTTTAGATTTCCAGTGAAAAAAGAAAATAAAAGCAAAAAAAAAAAATGTATTCAAAACGTGATCCTTAATTTGATTTATCTCAATCATTATAGTTTTTGAAAAAAAATCCAATCGAACGGCTTGGATTACCTACAAGTCCTTATGGTGATATTATCTCACAACCTTGGTTCCATGGAATCCAATGGGATTTGTTTGAGAAATGTAAAGTGAAACCTCCCTTCATACCTCAATTGGTTTGTTATAGTTTTTAGAATTTATTAATTTAATTAATTAATTAATTTAATTTTTTTTATTTTTTTTTTTTTTGATGATGATGATGATCATCAAAATCTAATCTCTTTGTTCTTCTTTTCTCTTCATTGAAGTCTGGTGATACTGATGTATCATATTTCGATCAATATTTTACTAAAGAAACACCATGCATAACACCTTGTAGTTCGTTTATCAATCAAAACGATCAATTGCTATTCAATGGATTCAATTACACCAATCATCGTATGACTGAATAGATACTTAAATCGGATCGAATAGGATCGGACGATCATTGTCGTAATTAATTCATCAAAAAAAAAAAAAAAAACAGAAAGAATTTCGATCATCGATCATCATTATCATCATCACCATCAGAAGAAGAAGAAGAAGAAGAAGAAGAAGAATCAAATTCATTGTGTTTCAATCAATCGATTCGATTCAAATCGATCAAACTATTATTATGGAATTATTTTTTTCGAATGTTGGAAATTCTTTTTATTTTATTTTTATCCAGAATCATTGCTCAACGAGAAAAAAAAAACATATTTTTTTCCCTCCTTCTTCCACATAAGATCCATAATTGTATCACCATCATCATCATCATCATCATCATTAACAACTTTGAAGTGTTTTCAAAATTTACTGGCGAATAAAACCTTTTTTTTGTTTTATTTCAATGAATTTATACAAGAATTTTCACCACAATTATCTTAATAATTTTTGTTTAAGTTTGAGACAAAAAAAAGAGAGATAGAGAGAGAGAGAGAGAGAGGGAGAGAGAGAGAAGAAGGGATATGAATTGAATGAAATTCTTTTTTTTTTTTTCTTTCTTCTATTAGAGCTACAATAGTACGAATGAATGAAAGAAACTAATCGAGAATCTAATCGTTTGAGATTAGTTTGATGATTGATTCTATAGTGTTCTCTTCAATCTAGAATCGAGTTCCCTTCACTTTTGATTGATTTCATTCATCTTGTTTCTGTTCGATCACATCATCACGTGATCACGTGTCAATCTAGACCATAATGTTTGAGCTTAATCTTTGCAAACTCTCTTCACACTCAACGATTGGTTTCGTAACATTTTTGATACTTTTTTTTTTCTTTATAAATTGAAAGATTCTAGATTTTTTTTCCTCGTCCCAAACAATAGACACGTGACAATGTTGAGAATGTTGATGAAAAACTTTTTCAATCGAATAAAACGATCAAAAAAGAAGAGAGAGAGAGAGAGAGAGAAAATAGATTTAACAACAAATTGTGGTTCGTTAAGATCAATACGATCAAACAAACAGAATTGATTTAGTAACAATTTCTATTTCAAACGTTAATTATTGCTCAACATCGATGATTAATCGTTCGATCTATTGTTATAACCATAGTACGTTGATGATTCTGATCCTAATGAAGACGGAATGGTTGTGATGGAATGTGGTGTACGAATGAAAGGAGAGAATGCTCCCATCGGATTTCTTTGAGCAATATTGATGCCAAGATTCTCCCAATTGATCCACGAAAGTCTTGCGGTTAAATCTGTTTATTCAAAAAAAAAAAAAAAAAGTAATCAAAACATCGAAGTTGAATTGAGAAACGATCAAGATAGAGATCGTCACAATAGATCGACGTTGCAAAACTAACCGCTTGTATTCCATTCAGCAGTATGTTCACCTTTGATCTCTCCACGTAGACATTTCTCAATATAGGTTATTGGATCATAATCGGAGATTAGAATCTCTTTCAAAAGAGCAATATAAGCTATCGCCAAACGTAGTGTATCGATTTTGGATAATCTAAATTTAGTTGAATTCAATTAGAAAAAAAGAAAAAGATAATTAGAATCTATTCTCAAACTAATCAAAAAAAAAAAAACCAAAAAACCAAAAAAACCTTTTCTCGAAAGGAAACGTAGGCACATGTAAACGTAATTCTTCGAAAGCCGAATTGATACTAAGCATACGTTTTCGTTCTCTAACACTCGCTAATTGATATCGAGAAAAGAAAGAGAGAGAGAGAATTAAAATTTTCTTCTATTTTTTCGATCAAATTTTTTCGTTTGATTAAATTCACAAACAATTTTGTGTATTTAGCAATGAATTTGAATCCAATTTATTATTGTTGTTGCCATAATTCGATGAGCAATCATCACCGCTAGATCCGGTAACAATCTCATCATCATTCTCTTCAATCTCGATCGTATCGGAAGAACGTTTTGTGGATGAAGATTTTGGTGATGTTTGTAATTGATTCGATATCGTTGATATCGATACGGAATTATTGATAGAGTTTTCTGCCAATTTTTTCATCATTTTTGTTGAACCTAATATAATAAAATATTTTTTTTTTCAAATCCAATAGTTAGTTAGTTAGTTAGTTTTTTTTTATTAGTAAAAATAAATGTTTTTTTTTCAACATTATCTTATCGAATACCTTCTGATGATTTAGTGTTACGTTTGTAACGATTTTGTGGCGAATCAATTCTTGTCACTGATACAACTTCCGCTCGAGAATCGATCAAATCTGATTGAAAACTATTCAAGGTGATTTTTGGTGGAGCTGATTCTGTTGAAGAATATCGTGAAAGATATTCAATATTATCATTGGAACTTTCCGATAAACAATCTAGATTGGTTGAAATTTTCAAACAATTCGAATCCGATAATTCCGATCGAATTTGATTATATGTTGATGAATTGATTTCATCGATTGAATGAGTACTGGATAAAGTTTGTCGATAGTATGAATCACTTAAATGAACAAATTGATTTTGATGATGATGATGATGATGTTGAGTATGAGAATGATAATTTGAAAGAGATTGTTGGTACTGTTGATGAGAGTTTGAATTCTGATTCTGATTCTGATTCTGATTCTGATTCTGATGATAATAATAATAATAATGAGGATTATGATTCTGTTGCTGGTGTTGGTGATGATGAGGATGATGATGTTGATGATAATGGTCTGTGAATGATGATGGCTGATTATGTTCGTAATATTGATTATGATTCTCTATTGAATGATTATCAGCCATCGAACAATGTTGTCTTTGTCGTTGTTGCTGTTGTTGTTGTTGTTGTTGTTGTTGTTGTTGTTTTCGTTGTGGTTGTGGTTGTTGGGCAATGAAATGTGAATGCGTTTCATTCGATGAGCGATTGCCAGAACCAGATTCAGATCTAGATCGAGATCCAAAATCTGATAATGTTGGACAATGAAAAGTGAAAGTATTCGGATTAGTGGATGTGGGAATGTTATGAGCGTTACCACTGCATCCAACAACCACCGTAAACGGTAATGTTGGCGGTGAAGAGGATGAAGATGATGGTGATGGAGATGATAAAGTTCTAATCGAACCTGATTGTTGTCGGCATTGATTTGAATGTTGTTGTAGATGAAGATGAGATGGATGATGATAGTAGAGAGGCGGAAGCTCTTCTGTGAATGACATTTTTTTTTATTTTGTTCCTTCTGGATCCGATGGATCTATCTTCTCTCTCCCTCTCTCTCCTTTCTCTCTCGGTTACAAAAATTATAAATGTTTTGTGTAATAATAATCGAGATGAAAAAAAAAATTTGGCTAGTTGATTATTCCATCTCAATCACTGGAGGGCAAATATAGAATTGCGAAAAAAAACCAACTACTTATTCTGAGAGAGAGAGAGAGAGAGAGAGAGAGAGAGACTGATCCATCAAAATTTGTCCTCAAAAAAAAAACGGAACCAATCAGAGAATGGATCTGAAATGAATTGGTTCAATTCGGAATCAAGGATTGGAATTCAAACAATCATCACTGGTAGAGGTGTGTGTGTGTGTGTGTGTGTGTGTGTTGTGGACATTTACGAAATGAAATTTCACATCACAACAATTCGAAACAAAATCGAGATTGTCAATAATAATCGTAATCTAAATTTAAGAGAAAAAATTTAGAGATTTTTTAATCAAGAATGATGATGAAATTTCTTTCTCACCGAAAAAAAATGAATCAAATATGATTGCTGTTAATCAAATCTAAATAAAACTGTTAATTGCTATCAGCTATCTAATTAGCTCTAGACGATTGAAACGATTGAAAGATCTCTCTCTCTCTCTCTCTCTCTCTCTCTCTCTCGATGTCTGGTGATGTCACAAAGGTTAGTTGAAAGACATCGATCGAATACCTCTCGAGAAAGCGATCGATAGATTCAGTGAATTTTTAAGAAGTAGGAATAGAAAAAAAAATCAAAGTATTTCAATTGGATCCGATTTGGATCGACTGTCAATGACATTTGATACGATTCTCTTCTTAGCAACAGAATCGCTAACAAATAGAACCGAATAGTTTGATCGAATTAGATAATAGAGGTGAAGGTGGAGTCTATAGTTTAGGCTTCGATTCGATTTGAAGAATTTCGAAATAAGAATTTTTTTTTTTGGATCCAAAATAGGATCTGTAAGCGATGATTTTTAATGGCTATCTCGATTTCTATTGATTGTGAAAGACAGTGAAAGAAAGAGAGAGAGAGAGAAGAACAAGAATCTGTTTTTGACAAAACATTTTAAACTGTCAATTCCAGAACGAAGCATAGAATCCAAAGCATCAGTAGAGTAAACTGTTTAAGTTGTTTGGATTCTAGCCCATAAAAAAAATATCTAACTATAAAATATAGCTATGTTATGGAACAAGATTAACAATGGAACAGTAATACGTTCTTTTTAGTCTAGTTCAATGAGGTGGAGCCTAACCGAATAGCTCGAACCAATCGGAAAGACCTAGACGAACCTAGAGTGAATCGTAGACCTAGATCTAGAGTACGTCTGTGTGTGTTTGAGTGTTTGTGTGTGTGTGTGTGTGTGGTACCAGAACCATTATTCAATTGAACACTCGACTAGTCTTGATACCAATCGATTGTTACGAGAACGATAGAAATCATCATAATCTTTTTTTTTTTTTTTGGTTTAATATAATCTAGGCATTATTTATGGAGTGATATAGAATGAATATGATCCTTCTGGTTGTGGTAGAACATGACGTTTCGAGAAGGTGTATAGAAAGACACTAATCAATTTCCAAACAATATATTCAATATGAACGGGGTGACTAATCAATGAGACGCCACGAAAAGCAAGAAAGGATTCTCTTGAATCATGACATGTTTTATTGAAAAGATTCAATGCAACTGAATGGCATCGGATCGAATCTGATTTTTGATCATCGAAATCATTGATTTGATGATTGGCACAACAAAATTCGGGCAATCTTGATAAATTCCATGGATTAATTCGATCAATTTCTATGATACCGATTAGATCATTAGATGAAGTCCATCCACAGCATTGATGAATTTGATGCCAATTGAAAACATCGGAACGTCGACATCGATATTTGAGAGTATATTCGTTTCGATTAAATGTAGTAGAAGACCATCGAAAATTGTTACCAAAACAGATCCAATCTCCAAGACGGCTAGCAAGAATGTAGATATCTTTTTCGATCACATCAGAATAGATATTGGTATTGGTTTGCCAACGGTGTAAAATCAACGATAACGAGAAGCTTAACGATAAGATCATCACCGTATCGTATGCGATGTATCGATCATGAAAATTGCTTAGAAAAATTGCGACAAAAAGCAAAAACGATGCAATGATATTGAGAATTTGAATCAAAATGATGACAAAGTAAAAGAATCGAATCAAAATCATCCTATGATTAAGATCATTATGATTATGATGATGTTGATCTCGAATCGCTGGTAGATAATATTTCATCAATAGTTGTGGTGCAAAAATCAATTCTAATGTTGCATTGATCACCACTGATAGACCGATTAAAATGAAAAGAAGATTACGCAATAGAAGTAGAGTCTGTGAATTCATTCCGACGACGATGATGATGATGATGATGATCAGGTATCGGAGGAAATATATCTCAATCAAATTTTTGATCCTCGAAAAGAAAACTTTCAAATGGAACTTGTAAACTTTCACTCTCTCGCTCTCTCTCTCTCTCTCTCTCTCTCTCTCTCTCTCTCTCTTGCTAAGATTAGAGAATTCGAAAAATCAATTAGAATTATTTTTTAAACGATAGTTTTCGATTTTTCTCAAAAATTTAAATAACATTTGAAACATTTCAACGATTGGCATTCGCTCACTAATTCCATAGAATTCGCAATGGTTTTGGGTTTTGATTTTGGTTCCGGTCTTTTTTTTTTTTTTTTTTTTGGTTCGTAAAACGTATGCCATAAGTGTGTGCATAACACTACTAAACCGCGCTCAGCTTGATATCGAAAATGCATTTTGCAATTTTTTTTTCTGTTTTCGTTCTGTTGTGAAAACTTTTTGCAACATATTCATTAGAATTGTTTTCGATCAATTTGTTTCAGAACGAACGATCGTCGAACGAATATCGTAATGCGCGTTCCACTATCTAGTCTCTATGCTTATCTGTTACAATTTTTTTTTTCTACTCCATTGTTAATCGATCATTTATATAATCGACAACAATTAAGAATGGTGGTGATGTTTATGATGGTGATGAATGAATCAATGAATGAATCAATGAATCAATGAATGAATGAATGAGCGAGTGATCGAATGAGTGAACGAACGTCGGTGACAATCTCGGTAGCTCTTCAACAATAGAAGAACCCACTTTCAACATAACCATCTAATGATTATATTACCCATCCATTTAGAATCGGATTCAAATCGATGTAATAATTTCAAAAAATTTCAATTCAATCTTCTCGAGTGATTTGTATCGGAGAAAAAAAAATGAAATGAAATGAAATGTATCCAAAAAATAAGAAAAAGTGTTGAGAAGATATTAGACATCAAAGATGATGCTTTTGATTGCTACAACTACTGCTACTATTGATGATTATAGTGATTATAATGATTATAATGATGATGATTATGTTCTCTTCAATCACATTCGTCATCTTTCATCATCACCATCATCATCATCATCATCACAAATTTATCGATCGGAAATAAATATGAATATGGATCTCAATCATCTAACTATCATTGGAGAAAAGGAAAAAAAAATTCTCACATCAAATTACATAACGAAAAGATTTGATTGAGAGAAGAACAATAGAAATTAAACGCATCACACACACACTCACACACACACACACACACACACCTAATCGCAAACGGACCGTTTTATTTAGTATCAAAAACGAGACCGAAAGAGAGAGAGAGAGACTAGAAGTGATTAAAATATAACCACAAAAATCGACAACAGGCAATCAACAACAACAACAACGACAATAACAATAAGAATAATGAAAACCATACAAATCTTCAAACAAAATCAATTTCGATTTTGAAGAAGAGCTGTGATTTGGTGTTTGGTGTTTTGGTGATGAGAGGATATGAAGATCAGAGGCGAGATTATTCATTTCAATAGCAGCAAAAAGAAAAAAAAAGAAAAAAAAACATACGCTAGTATTATCAACAAAAGTATCGATTTCAATTCTTTTTTTTTTCATACGTAAAGCTTTCCCCAATCCGAATCCGAGCTCGAACCATCGTCCATTCAGCGAACCCAATCAACAATTAAATGACGCATAAAATTAGCGTAAACCAATCAGAAAACGATTGACGCGTATATCTGTATGTGTGTGTGTGTGTTGCATCGAAAGAATCGAATCCAATCAAACCGAACCAAACCAAACCAAACCAAACATAGTTCGAATTTTGGATCGAATGATTTTAGTTACGGATGATCTAGAGTAGTGATGACGATTGGAAAAATAGGAAACGAAGGAAAAAAAATCGTGGGAAACCTCATTGAAATCTACTGATATTATTTATAAAAAAAAAAAATCCTCTGAAAATAGAGCTACAAATCCTAGCCAAATTGAATGGAAGGAAATGAAAAATTTAGAATTGAATTTATAGAAGCAAAAAAAAAAAAAAAATGATTCTTTGTATAAATTAGTTTTGATCCGCATCGAAAAACCCGATAGAATTTGATTAAGATTTAGAAAATTTCGAGGGAAGGGGGAAGTCCAAAAAAAAAATTCCACTAATTCTGTAAATTCGATTTTGATTAATTTTTTTTGTCTAGTAATTTTACATTTAATCAACTAAATCCGTCTTTTGTTCGGTTGTCTGAGCATTGTTGAACTGTTTTTCTTTAGAAAAAAAAAATTGGCAAAGCATTTTGTAGAAACAAGTCATGAGAAAATTGATACTATTGGACTATTGAATTTGATTTAATTTTAAAAAATTTAATTAAAGATTCGAATTAGAATCTTAATTTGGTTAGATTGATTGAGACTCAATCATTAAGTGAATAGGTGAATAGAATAGTGATTAAGATTAGGTTGATTCTAGATTTGAAGGTTAGGCTAGAAAGATTATGCTAGGTCAAGTGAGTTGGGCTATATGGTCAGCAAAGAACAAACATCTAATTTTGAGAAGCTAGATAGTCGGGTAAAAAATGGCCGCTCTATGAGGTTAGGTCAGCAAAGTTGAGAAAGCAACATAGTGAGGTTAGGTCAGAAAAATTAAGAAATCAATTTAGTGAGGTTAGGTTAGTCAAGTTAGGAAGGCAGCTCAGTGAGGTTAGGTCAGTGAGGTTAGGAAGGCAGCTCAGTGAGGTTAGGTTAGTCAGATTAGGAAAGCAGCTCAGTGAGGTTAGGTTGGTCAGATTAGGAAGGCAGCTCAGTGAGGTTAGGTTAGTCAGGTTAGGAAGGCAGCTCAGTGAGGTTAGGTTGGTCAGGTTAGGAAGGCAGCTCAGTGAGGTTAGGTTTGTTTTGATTGATTCCAAATTTTGAATATAATTTGCGATTTTTAAAATTCAAAATTTCAAATTCAATTTTCAAAATTTAAAAATTCAGAAAATTGAATAGAAAATAACAGCAATATCGAAGTTGTTTTTTTCCCCAATACTTTTTTCGTTTTGATTTCATTTTTTCCAACACTTTATTTTATCCAATAGAAACTTTAACTTGTTCGATACTTAGTGAAAGTTTATAATCCTCGAAACAAGTGTGTATTATAACAAAGATTAGCAATGCGATTTTCTTAATTGTTTGATTGCATTCGAACGAAATCTATTCGTTGCTGAAACTAATAATAATAATAATAATAATAATAAACGAAATTAAGTTTCGCTTAATGTCTTGAGAGAAAGATTCTAAAGAAGCAATCCATTTCCCTATCTATTCGTCTTTCTTTCTCTCTCTCTCTCTTTCTCTTTCTCTTTTGCCTCGAAGAATGGTGGTATGTTAGGTTTTAGAATAGATAGGATATGAAGAGAATAGTAACATAAACGGCAATATTTTGATCATACCATCATCATCAACCAAAGTTTAGAAGATCCCCTTAAACTATACAAAAAAACGAGACGCACTTTTTTTTTATTCCCTTCCGAAACTTTCTTCTCTTCTTTTTTGAAATGTGTAAAGTTTTAAACTCACTCGAGAATATATTGTCTTAAACTTTTGAAGCTCTAATCGAAATCGATATCTAAATCGAAATCGTCTGGAAAAGATTCATTTTTGATTAGTGATAGATATTCTTCTTCAATTTTGATGATGACACTCTTCTGAAGCTTCAAAAGATAAAGCTCTATGATGATGGTGGTGGTTGTTGTGAAGATGGTGGTGGTGGTGGTGTTGATGTCCTCCATAAGTGAATGAATGCTCAAGACGATTGGAAGAACTGTCTTTGTGCTAAAGAACGCGGCTAAAACTGAACTGAAAACTAACAAAAGTTTTTAGTTAGTTTTGTTGATGGCGATGTTGTTGTTGATGTCGATGTCGATGAAGAGAAAAAGAACATCAGCAGATTTAGTGTGCGATTTGTTTTCGTTTGGTTATTGTTTCTCTGCGAATTCTTTTCTTCGAATTGGATTTTTTTTTCTTTTATTTCGCCACAAATTTTCTTCTCCATCTTCATCATCATCACCAGCATTCTCGTAAAATTCGTAAGGTTTGAGTTTTTTTTTGATTTTTCCCAAAACCTAGAACAACAAGAAAAAAAAATAGTAGTAAGAAGTGAAGTGAATTCCGTAAAGGTTACCGACATTTTCCGGAGAAAAAAAAATGTCGGAAAGAAATGAAATGAAAATAAATCGAATCGAATCGAATAAGGTTATTGAGCTTATAAGAGAGTGTTTGAAGATATTCAATGAATAACTATCTATCTGATAGCTAATCTTTAACGAACAAGAAATGAAGATGATGTCGTCGTTGTCGTTGTCGATGATCTTGATTGCGTTTCACCTCTCCACCACAACCACCACCGCCACCACCACCTTTGTTTGATTTCGAATTGTCGAATTCTTGAAGACGAAAAAAAAAAAAAAAAAAAAAGAATATCATGTCAAGTGTTTTTCGAGAGAAAATTTCCAAACCTAACAATAGTTTCAGTGAAGAACGCTTCAATAGTGATCGTAGTAATTATTCTCATCGATTGCTTCAAGATTTTTTTGCTTCAATTTCGATTTCAATCGAATTTCTTCTCGATTCAATTGCGATGAATTTTGTCTCGAATCCATCATCGATATCATCTCGATCTTCACCATCATCACCATCACTATCACCACCATCATCTTCATCTTCATCTTTAGTAACAGTATCAAATCAACCGATGTCTTCACAATCTCTACCACAATCATCATCATCATCATCATCATCGTCATTAACATCGGCAACATTTTCGTTCTCAAATTACGATCTATTCAAATCTAGCTCAACAAATTTAATGTTCCCATTGGAATCGTTCGAAGATGATCCTGGAATCAATATTGGCCACATAACTGCATCCTATAATGATTATATCATTTTGTTATCTGGATTCAAAGGTTACAGAGTAAGCGATTGATTAGTTTCTCTCTCTCTCTCTCTCTCTCTCTCTCTCTCTCTCTCTCTCTCTCTCTCTTTGTCTAAACTAAATCTCATTAAATTCGTCCTCGAAAATAGAGAAGATAAATTGTTTGATTGACATTTGAAAATATTTGATCATTTTGATCAAAACTGTTTGAAAACAATTCTATTTGAATCAAATCCAAAATGATAGAAATGTACATATTTGAAATCAATCTATCAATTAGATTCAATCCGATTTGATTGATCAATCGATTTTCAATGAAAAAATTTCGATTTGATTTTTTCTACAATACGATCGATATAATTTTTGTTGATCTAGTTGGCGAAGATTTCGAGAATTCAATGAGAATGAGAATGAGTCCAAACCCAACCCCAACACCACCATCACTATTCTGAATCGGTTTTTTTTTCTTATTATTATTATTTATTTGCGCCAACAATAATTGCGGTCTCTAAATATAATCTTCATCGTTTTGTAGCTTCAATCATTGAAGATAGATTAGAGAGATCAAGATAGTTGAAGATGATAATCACAGATATTCGATACTATCTCTAGAAGAAAAGTTCATTGTTTCATCAAGGGAATAAGGTTTTTGGGAAAAAATAGCGCCAGAGTGAAACAAAAAAAAAAAAACACCCAGAAAAAAAAGAAGGAAATGGAGGATTAAGATAGAATTAATTCTAAAAATAATCTTCAAAATTGAAATTTGAATTATATAAGAATTATCTTCCGTTCATCAAAGTTCCGTATTCTTTTTGTATGAAAACATTAATAGCTATTAATGTATTCATTGTCCTAGTTTCTTTTTTGTCTCTCTCTCTCTTTCGGTTCAACCAACGCAATTGCATAATTTTTCTTTTTTTTTTTTTTTTTTTTTTTTTTTGATGTCCGTATTGAGAATAGGAGAATTCTACTGCTCTGTATCGATCTTCCGATGAGATCTGGATCTATGATCAGCTTATGGAAAAATGGTACTACAAAAAAAAAAAAAAGAGAAATTTTGATTAATTAAATTCTCTATCTAATTATCTTTTCCACAACTTCCTTCTTCTTCTTCTCATCTCAATCGTCGGATTTGTTTTTTTTTTTTTTTGGTGGAAAGGATTAAGAAAATTTGTACGACAGAAACGAACGATGATGATATGCCTATCGAACGTAGCAGTGCTTGCGCAACGATCATCGAGAATTTTCTTTATCTTTTCGGTGGCTTCTCCGAAGAAGGCAATCTAAATACATTGAATCGATTGAATCTATCCACATTGAAATGGTCTCGATTGAGACCGAACGGTAGAGAACCATTACCGTGTGATAAAAATATTGGCTGGGAATATGATGGTAATTTCTATCTCTTCGGTGGCTACGGTCCAGTTCCAAGAATCTGGAGCGAAGATTTTCCATTTCAATTCATATTTGATAACTCATCACATTGGGTTGGTTTTCTTGATTGATTTATGATTGATTTTGAAAATTTCGATAATCTTCAAATGAAACAATTCTTTTTTTTTTTTTTTTGTTTTTTGTTTTTACTTTTTTTTTCCTGCAATTCAAAAGCATTATGTTCGAGGTTGGAACAATCAGCTAGTCTATTATGATCGTGAAATGAATTGTTGGCAATGGCCAAATCATCATGGTGATATTCCTTCCGCAAGAGCTGCCTGTGCTGCAGCCAAAATTGGCCATCTACTTTATCTTTTTGGTGGACGAGTGAATCAAGATCGTATGAACGATATGTATGTTTTAAATCTACGTTCATATCGATGGAAACAGATCCAATGCAACGATTTAGATTATCCGATTAGCGGAAGATCTTGGCATACGTTAACGCAAACTTCTGAACGATTTTTGATTCTCTACGGTGGTTTCTCTCATAACAATCAACCATTGAATGATTGTTGGTTATTCGATATTCAAACGAATGTTTGGCGTGAGATTATCTTACCAACAAGAAAGCCTCGATTTTGGCACACTGCAACATTATCATCGTTCAATGAAAGTAATTTCAATCTCTTTAACTTTATCTTTTCGATGCGAATGTGAATTTAATTATTTTTTTTTCTTCTTTCAAAATCAAATTTTCAGTACTAATTCTTGGCGGTGCCATCGAAGAACTTAATGTAACTTTCCATCGGAATCCCAAATATAATGTTAGTTTTGAAGAAAAAAAAAAACGTTGAAAATTTTCAACGATTTAAATATTTGATTTAAATCTTTTCTTCCTCTTTCTCTCTCTCTGTCTAGCATATCTTTGCGAAAAATATTTTCACAATCCAATTGGAACCGAAATCCCTTTTCCGTCAATGTTTGAATGTAATCGCTAACTCTTTACCATTGACCGAGAATCTAATCAATTCGTTACCAAGATGTTTGATCGAGATCGTTTTGAAACGATGTCTAACAAATACCAATCTAAATCGCTTATGCTATCTATTGAATCACAATTCATTCGCTCTTTCGTTGAATGTAAGCAAATGAATTTGTGATTTTGATTATCGAAAACGATCGCTCATTCACACAATCGCTCAATCGCTACAAAGTCCGTATTATATAATTTGAAAATTTTTTGTGTAATTTTTCTCTTTTTTTCTGAGAATGTTAATGAATGTTTTTTTTTAATTTGTCAAAAAAAATTGGATGAAAAAAAAATATTGTTATAAAATCAAAACAAATTGTCTAGTTTGTTGTTGTTGTTGTTGTTGTTGATCAAATGTCGAGTATCTTGGCAATTTTTTGTTTCTTCTTCGCAATCCGATCGATTCGATTTTTAACTTTCAAAGATTTTTTCTTTTTCGTTAATTTTTTAGAACTTTTTTCGCCTTGAAAATCGCCTCCAGGGATTTCGTTTGAAGATTTCGCAACTTTTTTAATCGTTTTTTTCTTCATTTTTGTAGTCTCTTTTTTAGCGGCAATATTTTTATCAGAATCTTTCTGATAATTATAAGCTTTGATTCTGATTTCGCGATTTTTGAAAAGATTTCCATTCTTTTCCAATGCTAACACTAGAGAATCATTGGATTTGAAATTAACATAACCGAATCCTTTACCGATTCCAGTTTGTGAATCTCGAACGATTCGTATCGATTGAATTGGGCCACAATCGTTGAAAAATTCACGCAACTATTCAATTTACAATTAAATAATTTTTGAGATTAAAATCTTATCTAATATTTACCTCTTCTTCATTAGCTTTGAATGAAAGATTTCCAAGAAATAGAGATTTAGAATGATCATAGGTTCGATCGTTTTCAATCGTATCAACTTGAATGATATTATTTTCAAATTTTTGCCCATTTCTGTAAAATGAAAATCAAAATGATTCACTAAAAATAGAATCAGAATCTCAATCAATCGTAGAGACTTACAATTCTAAAGCTTTCGCAACAGAATCTTCATCTTTGAAGACAACATATGCGTTGACATTTTTCTTGTTCGGATTGATTTGATTCGAAAGAAGTGCGGTCTTTTTCGAGAGAGTTATTTTAGCTGGCGCAATACATCGAATTCTGATGCTGATCACTTTCCCATATTGCTGTAATGTTTGTTTCAATTTCTAAAAGCAAAATGAAAAAAAAATCTTTGAGAAAAAAAAAACTTTTTCTTAGAAAAGCTGATTTTTTTATTCATACTTTCATAGGGAAATTAGCTGGTAAATTTCCAATAAATAAGGTTCTTTTTTGTCGCTCTTGATTTTTTCCATCGCTACATTTAACAGTTGAAGAAATCTCATCAATTTTTTTACCATCATCCTCAATTTCATCTTTTTTATTCGATTTTTTTAATTCAACATTTTTCTTCGCTACTTTCTTAGGATTTTTGATTGATTTTGTTTTCTTCACAATACCATTCGTTGAGGTTTTTTTATTCGAGATCTTTTCAACTTTCAAGATTGTATCCGTTGATTTTTGTTTTAATTTTTTCGCTGTTTTAATTCTCTTCGATTCGATTTGATTCTTCGAATCAGATAAGCTGCTTATTTTGAACGTATTCCACATTTTGAGATAATTTTTTAATAAAGTAAAATCAAACAAAACTCTAATTCAATGGTTGTCGAAATGTCTGGTCTTTTTTTTTTCGATCGCGTGATCGATTGCTCTATTCATAACAAACGAGACTTAACTTTGCCGAAATTTGATCTTAAAAATTTTTATGATTAATAAATTTTTTTTTTTTTGTTAAATTCAATGATGGATTGAAAGATTTGTAAAGATTTCTTAAATTTTAAATCTCTTCAATTGCGAGAAAAAAAAATAGTTTTCATCGATAATTTACAATTCATTTATCAATCAATCATCTTCATCAGTGTCTTGATCAAGAAGGAAATCAGGATCATCTTCATCACTTAATTGATCATTAACGAAAAGACTTTCATCTACTTTCACATTAAGATCATCATTCTCACCGAAACAAAGATCAGAATCGATTAGATTCTTATCTCTCATGAACATTTCTTTCCCGGTTAATTTTGTAGAATCGGATTTCAAATCTTTTTGATTCAAAGCCGCCATCTCAGCATCGAATTTTAATTTCCATAATATGAATGATTCTACAGTCACTCTGGTCCCTTCGAATTTCTTCTGTTCCAATTCTTCCAATTCTTTTTGGATTCTTTCTTCCTCTTTTCGTTGCTCTTCTATCCGAAAATCTCTAAGCTGATTGATCCATTCGATTGCGCGAGTTATCAGAGCGAAAATCATCACTGAGCCTAGGTTATCTTGTACAACATTTTTCAAAATCTCCATGATTTGATTTTGATCGGATTCTGTTAGATGAGTAGAAGAGATGATCTCAAACTCTGGACTAATTTCAGGATAATCATCGGGTAATCCGAAAAGAAGCTCTAGTTGGTCTGAAAAATCTAATTATCAATTCTCTTAGATAATCGAAAATAACTTACATGGATCATCGCTAAAATTCTCACTATTTATTTTGATTGAAAATTTATGCTGAACATTTTTGCTTTCGAAGACTATTACAAAAAGAAATTTTAGATTAATTCTTTAGATTGAATTCGTCTTACTCACAAGCGATTTCCGATGGATAAATAGCTTTCAATGCTTCAACTTCATCGGATTGCTCTTCTGCATGGCTCATAATTATCTAACCGAGTTTATATGAAACGTTGAATACTTAAAAACGATGAAGTAGATACGAAATGAAAAAATAATCGACAATTTTAGCATAATTTGAGAGGAGAAAATCGAAATTGGCAATTTAATCTCTGCATCATTGTTTGATGACCATCAGGAACAGCGAAATATCGCAATGCACAACGATTTACTTTCGAGGTTGAAATAGTCATTGCCGATTGAATATTCGCGAAACGAACACGTGAATTTGTTATGATTTGATAATTCGGATCAAAAATGGGACTAACAAGACAATATCTTCGTTGGGTAGAGGCACGAAAATTTGGCGTTATCGGATCGCAATGTAAAGCTTTGAGTTTGATTCGTAAATCGAATCTATTCCGAACGAACGAGTTTGTTTGTTGCAGTGCCTCGTGTGAAGATATAATCTTTTGGAATCTAAAAACTTGTCAAATAATTGATGAAATCAAAACATCAATCGATTACGGAAGAGAATCTCCTAAAAGCTCGCAAATATTTTGTTTAGCTTATAATGAAAACAGCAATTTAATCTGTAGTGGTCATTACGATGGTTCCATACGTCTGTTTGATTATAAAAATGAAAGAGAGAATAAGATAATATTTGCTGGACATCGTGGTATTGTTTCGTGTATAGCGTTCGATGAACAAGGACTTCGAATAGCTTCTGGTGGAAAAGATACTGAAATCGTTCTCTGGGACGTCGTCAATGGTTCCGGCATGTTCCGTTTAAGGGGCCATAAAAATAGCGTCAACCAAGTGAGATTTATGAAAGATCATCCTTGGATTTTGGTTTCCGTTTCGAACGATTCTTTCATCAAATTTTGGAATCTAAACAATCAACATTGTTTCAAAACATTAGCTGGTCATCGAACGGAAGTTCAAAGTTTTGTAATTTATAAAAATGATAGTAGGCTGATTTCTAGTGGTTTAGATTCTGAGCTGAAAGTTTGGAATATTGTTTTTGCTGAGGAAGAGAATTTCAAAGATAAATTAGAAACATTGAAATCAAAACGTCTACAACGATTAGAGTTGATCGATGAGGACACATCATTGATTGAGAAAGTTTACGATGAAGAAACTGATGATATTCTACTAGTCGAAGAATTCGGAAGCATTCTGCGTAAAAGTACAGAAAAATTGATTAACATTTCGATTGATTCATCTGAACGATTACTTATTTGTCATGCTAAAGAAAATTATGCCGAGTGTTTCAAAATCCGAAATGATGATGAGATTAAAATTAAAATCAAAAAAAGACTACGTAAAGAGCGAAAAAGACGACTTGAAGATGATCAAGAAACTTTTCCAATCAGTGAAGAAAAACTCTCCGAAGATTCTAATGTTTCTGATGAGATTGAAAGATTGGATTTACTAAAAACTTCCTCAAAGATTCAAACGTTAGATTTGATTAGAAATGTGGACAGCGTCGAATATCAGATCACATTTCTCTTACTAAACAACAGTATTGAATCATACAAGATAAACATCAATCCTTTTGAATCTAAATCCGCATCACTAATCAATATGTCTGGTCATCGTAGTGACATCAGAACAGTTTGTATCAGTTCCGATAGTCTTTCGATCGTCACAGCCAGTTCGGATTCCGTTAAATTGTGGAACAAATCGAGCTGTCGATGCATCAATACCATTGAAGAGGGTTTACAATATCCTCTGTGCTCTTCGTTCATACCGGGTGACAAACACATAGTTTTGGGAACTAAATCAGGCAAACTTCAAATCATCAGCCTTGCTAATGCTGAAATTCAATCAACGATTGATGCTTCAGAGGTTTTTCTACCCATTTGGTCGATTAATTTGTTACCAGATTTAACTGGTATCGTTAGCGGAAGTGAAGATAAATCTATAAAATTTTGGTCATTCGATTTGATCCCAGAAGAAGATGGTCATTCTCGAACATTGACATTGAATCTGGAACGAACATTGGTTTGCGACGAAGGAGTTATCTGTACGAAAGTTTCACCGAATTCTAAATTCATCGCTGCTGCTTTGCTTGATAGCTGTGTGAAAATCTATTTTATGGATACATTCAAATTTTTTCTTTCACTCTATGGGCATAAATTTCCTGTACTTTGTATGGATATCTCCTCTGACAATGCATTGATAGTGACCGGTTCTTCCGATAAGAACATAAAAATATGGGGAATGGATTTTGGTGATTGTCATCGATCTTTATTTGCACATGATGATAATATTACAAGCATTTGTTTCATTCCGAAAACTCATCAATTTTTTAGCGCATCCAATGATCATAAAATCAAAATGTGGGATGGAGATAATTTCGAGAAAATCACCACTCTAGAAGGTCATCACAAAGAAATTCGTTGGATGGCTATCGCACCGAATGGTCGATATTTGGTCTCGGTTTCGCATGATAAATCAATTCGTTTGTGGGAGAAAACTAACGAACCATTGATCTTAGAAGAAGAGAAAGAATTGGAAAATGAAAAAGAATTCCGAAAAGAGATCGAAAGCGGTGCCGAACAGCACACCGTAGTTCCGGGCGAACCAAACGATAATCAAGAGATCGGTATGGCACAGAAAAAAACTACCGAAACAATCAAAGAAGTTGAAAAATTAATCGAAAGTATTGATATATTCGAAGAAGAAGCAGAGAAACTCATTGTCTATGAGAATAAAATGCGTTCTTATGAGATGAAACTTCTGAATAAATCTGTAGATGAATCAATATCTAAACCAATTCGAGAGCCTATCAATCCACATCTGATGGTACACAAAACCGATTGTCCTTATCGATTTATGCTAGAAGTTTTGATCAGAATCAAATCTCATGAACTTGAAGAAACTCTACTTCAGTTGCCATTCAACTACATCCATAGACTATTAGTAATTTTGTCTGAATTATTATCGAGACGTTGGCACATCGAACTAGCCTGTCGATGTGTTTGTTTTCTGCTCAGAGCGAACTATGGCCAAATCATTTCTTCACCTAAGATGATCTCGCTTATGGATAAAATTCGTCTCCAAATGCATCAATCTATCGATGTTCTTGAAGATTTAATCGGTACAAATGTAGCCGGATTAAAATCGTACGAGAGAATTTTCGAGTCTAGAGATAATGTTTCGATATTCACCGAAACGTTTCTCAACAATCAAACTAATAAGAATAAGAAGAAAAAAAATCATATAAAAACGGCCCCAATAATGACATGGAATTGAAGAGGACGATTTTTGGAACAGACGGCGAAACTATTTCCATTCAATCAAATATTTTAACATTGTTGGATCGTCAGATGTTGGGCCCGATTTAAATCAGACAAATTTGATTTATAGATTTTTTGTCCAAAAAAAAAAAAATTATAAAATTCAATAAGATTTAGATAACTTATCATTTGGTTGTCTTCAAAATTTAGACCGCACATCGAATGAGTAATTTTTCAATGGTAATATATCTTATCTTAAAAGTGATGATGTCTAAAATTTCGAAATTATCCTTGAAGAAATTATCCGATCATTCGATCCGAGGATCGCAATCAAAATGAATAAAGTCTTCAATATTCTCTATTCATTGCAAGATCCGATCCACGTTGAACGTTTTCAAAGATTTTTTGGTCTAAAATTGATCTCAAACGATCTAAAATCGACTCAATATGATCCCAATAAGATTCAACATCTATCTTCGAATGGGATAAAATATTCAATCGATAACTATTTTTGGCATTATCTTTTCTTGATCGGTTCGCAATTCGGATATGAACCATTCTATGCGTTCGCATTCTCATTCATCTATTGGAATATTGATTCTTCATTGTCTAGACGATTGAATTTGGTGTGGGCGATTTTAATGTATTGTGGACAGTTTCTCAAAGAGATTCTAAAAATTCCAAGACCTAACAATTCGAAGATATTGGTGATGGAATCGAAATACTTGAATGAATATGGAATGCCTTCTACTCATGCCATGATGGCAGTCTTGATGCCGATCACAATCTATTACATCTTAATTGATCGATATCAATTTTCTTTTCTTCGTTACCTAATGTGTTCAATGATTTGGTGTCTGCCCATCTTCGGTAGCCGTCTTTATCTAGGCATGCATTCAGTTTTGGTAATCTCTGCTTTGATTCTTTGATGAAGAAAATAATTTATTTTTTGTATTTTGATAAAAAAAAATTTAATAGGATTTGATCGTTGGAATCATTTTGTCTTTGATTTTATTGATTCCTATGCTAGGATTTTTAGATCGACTAGATTACTATCTAGTTCACAAGTTTTTCTCGCCATTTTTGAATATGATTTTGATAATCACACTAACGATGATTTATCCAGAATCAAAAACTAGATCACCATCACGTGCAGAGACTGTGATGATAATTTCAGCTTTCAGTGGAATATATCTAGGCTCCTGGATCAATTTCAAGCTTGGTTATATTCAATATCCTTGTATGGATTCCTCTTCATCTTCACTGCCAATCATTCTATCAGATCAGTTAGAAATATTGCGAATCATAGCTAGAACATTGATCGGTTGTGTTACACTTTGTGCTCTAAAAATTTTCGGCTCTATGATCTCAACGAAATCAATCAAACGCATCACAGGCATCGATGATTTTGATAGAGATGGAAACAAATATAAGACATCGATTGAAATCTTAACAAAATTGTTCACATTCCAGATTTTGGGTCTCGGAATTTCGTTCATTGTTCCAATGATTAATAGAATTCTATCTATTGAAAGACTTACAATGATTGAAGATTGTTGATTTGTTTTCTAGCAATTCCATCAAATAATAATGGAATGGAAAAATTGGATTTTAATTTTGATACAATCTTTTACTATAAATCAGTTTTTTCTTATTGATAATCTTTTTCCATCGTTATAATAAGAATTCAAAACAAAACTAAAATAATTTTTTTTTTGGATTTTACATGTAAAAATGTTTTCTTAATTGGTTCACTGTTTTCCATTCATATGAATGACAATAAAATAGGCTAGGAATAATTCTTTTAATACAAAATGATAAAAATAAATTTGAGTTTCCAAGAAAATTTAATTAAACTTTGTCCATTGATATCTTTTCGAGATATTTGAATAATTTTTTTCATGTAAAAAAAACTGCTAAATATTTAATTCTCTTCTTACTATTGATTATTTCATCGTGATCGCTCGAAAATAAAATTTTGAGCGAATTCTTAATTTGGACGAAATTTGTGATACAAAGTTTCGATCGATGCTGAAATAAATATCTTGGTTTTGAACATCAAAGATCGATACAGCTCCAAGTTTGCTGCCTTTAATTATCATCCATGGCATCAGGAATATCATATGGATTGATTATTCCAGGGACAAGAAGTTGTCGAGCTCTCTTTTCACGAGCTTTCAATTCTAACTCAGCCATACGTTCTTCAAGGAATAAATCAGCTGAATTTCCACCAGAATGTTCCTGTGATGGAAAATCATAAGATTATTTATAATTAGACAGAGAAATTTGAATCGAATATAGTCTTACATTAATTTGAACGAGGAAATCTCGCAAATGCTCTTTGAAAGCTTGAGCATCTTGATGAAGAGCGAAAAAACCACTAATCACTACCTGCATTTGTATGTCAGTCAGATGACCAAAAGCACTTTTCAAAAGATTTCTAACATATTCTTTAACGAAATCAATATTAGACATTCCATCCCTCTGAGCTTCAGGATCTAATGGAACAGTTATTCGATTTGTATCTATAATCTCGAACATAAAAGCTAAAATTTTAGACTGCATGAATATTCCAGACGCGTGCGAAGAATCAGTGGCGACAGCAAACATATGGTGAAGTATATCGCGATAATAGGTTTGGTAAAATCCATTGATTATCTCTTGTTGTGGATTTTTTGTGATGTTTTCTAGCAGCGTTAGCAAAATTTTCATGCCGGTCTCAGCAACATTTCTCATAGTATGTTTGATTGCCCAAATGATTGAATCAAGGATAAGCTTAAATTGATTGGGCAATATTTGAAGAAGAGCTGGAAAACAATAGGTAACAACTTCTTGTAAAAACATGTATAAATTTGTTCGATGCTCTGGATATTCTTCAAAATCTTTGTTGATCATTTCCAAAGTGCATTCAAAAACTGAATCTAAAATTATAGGTATTTGAGGAGTGATGTTATGCTGAAAAAAAATTGAAATTATTAGATGAATTAAAATCGATAATATCCAG
The DNA here is from genome assembly GCA_020844145.1 of Sarcoptes scabiei. Classification (NCBI taxonomy): domain Eukaryota; kingdom Metazoa; phylum Arthropoda; class Arachnida; order Sarcoptiformes; family Sarcoptidae; genus Sarcoptes; species Sarcoptes scabiei. The sequence goes on from CP080484.1 coordinate 6,343,242, forward strand.
AGAAAGTCAATTACCATCAATTTTTTGACTACAGTAGCAGTAGTAGAAAGGACTTCTGGCTCTCTTGCTGAGGCAACTTCACAGTTTTTATAATCCAATAAAATAACATCGAAGAGTTTGGGCACAAATGATTGCAAAACTACTTCATGGTCAGTAGAATGATAGACCCATTCATTGATCAATTTGAGAATTTCTTTTTTAAGACCGCACATCGAACGAATGAGGGGTTGTTTCATGAATACTTCACCATTTTTTGAGATTGCCTCTGTTATCTTTTTGCTCATAACTTCATAGAAACCAAGCATGTCCATATAAATACATTTCAATTGAATAAGATAATTGTGACCCAAAGCTTTACACGCATGATAATTGGTTTTTATGATGTTATCTAATTGTTTAATGGTGCCATGATCGATTAGAATATTTACATCGATATTAGCTTTCTGGATGATTTCATTCCAAACTTGATTAGGCAACGACATATACTTTTTTATTAATTCTTCTTGAATTGTCTCGTCTGTTTGGGCACTAATCATGTAACCCACTGCTTCATAAAATGTGTGGATCTTTAGATGAAAAGAAATAAGTACCGTCCTATCAAAAGAAAAAAACCAACCTGATGAGGTTCAAGAAGATTTATAACAGTGGCCATATTCTCCAAAATTTCATCAATAAAAGGATGAACTTCTCCTATCTGGGTTATGATGAAATGCCGACGACATTTATTCGCTATTTTAATGAACGTATCACAAGCCATATCTTGTACACCATCATGTTTCTCTGCGATTTCAACAAACAGAATATTAACAATATTTCAATAATGAATAATCACTAACCATGCATAAACTCAAACAGTTTGTTGATGACAGTTTTGAGGAATTTCCAATACGCTCTCAAAAAACGTGGATATTGACCAACAACATACATGATGTTTGATGCTATGATTGCTTTATTATCTTTCCCTCGTTTCTGCTCGCAAAGGCCTAAGAGTTCTTTGATTACAGTGACTAGAAATTTTCGTTCCTCTTCTTCTAACATTGCTCCACTGATTGAGCCGATAGCCCAACAAAGCTTTGAAAAAAAATTATTTAAAATTCAATAGGGATGAAATAAATTTTTCAATGCTTACTGTGTTTAAATTCTTCCAAGACCATTCTGAACCATCAACTTGTTTTTTAAGTTTTTCATTCATTATATTTTCTGTATCTTGCGAATTTAGATGAGTGAGATAAACTAATGTCTCGCGCATATTGTTGTATAATTGAATAGAATCGGTATCTTTCATGAATTCTCTGACAACTTCACCTTGATCATTTTCAACAACCAATACTTCTTCTGGTTTAGCCATTCGACCGATCATAATGTATCTCAATTTAGAAAGCATTTCTTCATATATCACACGCCTCATTGGGATCGAATACGATTCCACCACTCTGTCATCGAGAGGACATTCTTTATAAAGCTGTTCAGTCAAAGGACCCCAATACTCGAGACAGATTTTAAAGACTTCTACGTCTTCTACTTCGGATATTTTAATCAGAAAATAAACGGCAAGCAACAATTGTTCACGATTGGAATCATTTTCAAACAATTGCCCTCGTTTTTTTAGAATACTTGACAAAAACATGGCTAGATTTTGAACAAAATTTTGATTTTCTTCCATACCAGTCGCGTAAAGTGATTTTAATCGTTCAGGGTTGGGCAAAAGCTAGATAATTTTGATTTGATTCGATTAGATTTTGGATAGATGAAAAGAAAAAATAACCTACCTTACTCAATTCAGTCATAAACGATTGAAACATAAATCGATAAACATCATCATATTGATTTACGTCTATATTAGCGATTTCCGTCAAACACTCTAAGGTAATATTACGAAACGTTTCATAAGGAAAAAACTAAAACAACAAAATCATTAATCAATCAAAATATGTTATTGAAATACTGTCATACTTTGAATATTAGTGCGTTAATAAGCCCAGTTTGAAAAATATAACCAATTGGTATCCAATTCAAGAATTTCAGCAATGTTTCAAGCGTGCAATAGATTAGTTTTTCATTGCGAGAATCTTCTAAAATATATTGACAAAGGTTGAATACGTCACAAAAATGGGTGCACATGGTATTTTTCAAATGTTTTGATTTCACTTGGGTAAATTGACCAGTAGAAAAATCAAAAAGTTCTTCACTAAAAATATAAATTAAAAAATAAAATTTCAAATCAATTAAAATGGCGCGACAAACCTGAGTAATTTGAGAATAACCATGTTATTAATGCACAATGATTCATTCTTTTTGCTGGAAGCACAAATATCTGATATGAAATTAGGCCATTTTTGAGGCCAATCTTGCTTCAAAATCTGCACCAAGATCATATTTAATTTGTTTAAATAAACTTTATCGGCTTCTAAAGTTGCAGCATTAGTAGATGTTTTGATGATTAACGCGACGATAACTTTTTTGATGTTTTCACACTGATTTTCTGGCAATGCTTTCCAACGAGTTTTGATCAAAATTTCTAAAATTTGGAGAGCGAAATATTTGGTTTCTTTGTTTTTCGAATATTCGAGTATAGTGTCCACCCTAGTCCATGAATTTGAATTTTCTTTGAATTTGGTGAGAATTTCTTGAGCTTTTTTCTGCGTTTCGCCTTGAGTTGAATAAAAACATTCTACAACTCGTTCCAATAGAGGGACATCAAACGCAATTTTGAAATCTAACAATTTTTCAACACACTGAGAGTTTATGACATCGAAGTTGCCTGGAACATTATTGTTAATAGAATGATTGATAGATAGATGATTTGTTCCATTTATTTGTCCTGTAACTTGGGCAGGCGGACAAAACATTGCCGATGAATCCATCGATTCCATTTTTTCTCAAATATCTTGATTCTCAATGATGATGATGATTCTGAAGAGCAAAAAAATTTTAAATTTTATCGAAAATATCAAATTTCAAACAAACTTAAAGTGGCCGTGGGAAATTTATATTATAGAAAAAAAAACTATTTTCAAATTGCAAAATGCAAAATTTTTTCTCTGAATTTCGATTTCTCAGACTTTATGGTGATTAGATTTTTGGATTAGAAGAAGAAATGTCTTCCTTATGGATTTTCAACGAAGAAATGATAATTTTTTTTTTTTTTTTGGTCATTTACAAGAACAAGTCAAAATCGTGAGCTCAACCACAAAAAGGAACTTGGTGAGCCAAACAAAAGAAAAACATTCACACACTCACACATACACACACACACACACTGGAAAATAAATTGTACACAAACATACATTACACACACACACATTCAAGTATACATTCATACAGACATACAGACACACACACACACACACAAACACATAGACACACACACACAAATAACAGATTGCGAAGAGAAGGGAGAGAAAGAATGAGAGAGAGAGAGAGAGAGAGAGAGAGAGAGAGAGAGAGAGAGAGAGAGAGAGAGAGAGAGAGAGAGAGAGAGAGAGAGAGAGAGAGAGAGAGACAAAAACAATCTACGTCACTCAACGAATGAAACCAAGAACCAATGAATTTCTCTCATCCAACCGTCATTTTTTTTTTCGACAGCATTCTTTTCGAAAAGATTTTGATATTCTTTTCGAAGCTATCTTCGCTTAGAGATTGGTAAATGTTTGTTTGTATTTCGAAAAAGAATCGATGATATTCGTAATATTCGATATTTTTAATCGAATACGAGAGAAGAAAAAAAAAATTCAATTTACTATTTGCTATGTTTTCGATTTACAAAAATCAAAAAAAAAAAAAAAAAAATTAGCGAAAAAATTCTTATTCTCTTCAAACTAAATTTTTTTTTCTTTGTTTCGTAAAGATTCTGTCGTCAAATCAATTTGATTATATTACAAAGAAAAAAAAATTCTTTTATGATTGAAGATTAACGTTGCTTCAAATGGGCTAATGATTTAAGCTTCAATTTCGAACGCCTCAGCTATCGATCAGAACTGTGCATAAATAAAGTGATATCAGGGGAAGCGTAGTGTAAATTCCATAAGTTTAAGAATCTTTAGAATTCACATCAAGAATTCAATTCGATGTTCGGAAATCTAATTCAAAGATGGACAATAAAAGGCTGGATTAAAGAATAAATTGGCTAGTTGTTTTGCACCACACAGAGAAGAGATTATAGACACCTACCCACACACACACGCACACACAAACCTACACACACAAAACATAGTTCGATAAAGGGAGGGAAGAAAAATTTCATTTTCTTCTCTCATCAGAGACAATAGTTTGAACAGAAAATAAAAAAAAATTCTATTGCACTTCGACCTTTGACAAATGCTTCCATCAAAATGAACAATGCATCAATTTTTAGCATTAGAATATGAATCTAAATTTTAGAATTTAGTTTTATAAGTAGTAGTAGCATTATTTATTGTTAAGAAATTTAAATCCTATAAAAAAACTAACTACCACCAATCTCTCTCTCTCTCATTCTCTCAGTCGTGGTAAATTGAATTTTCTCGATGATAGATGCCGCTATTTTTGAATAAATTTCGAATTTCGAATTCTAGATTTAGAACAGAGGTTCTTCAATACGGCTCAATTGAGTTTTGTTGAGTCGAATAATGTAGCGTGGGCGCTGAATTCTGATTGGTTGAATTCAGATAAAAGCCAGCGATAGAGCGCCACTGAATTCAATGTTTCACAAATTTCACTGATATCACTTCCTGATGTTTTTATCATCCGACTCTTATCATTCATAATCTACGCAAATTTTCTTAATTTTTTTTTTCAATGAAATAAGAAATAAATTGACTATGGAACAATCTGAAGAATTTTTTCTTCGAAAATTGAAGGGAATTTAAAAGCAATAGAAGCTGGCTCATTTGGAAAAAAACTTCCATCCATAGAGATGCTTTGTTGACATCCTATCACATCGCTTATTTGATTGCGAAAAATTAAAATAAACCTCATCTTGGCATTATCTACGCAGCAAAAATCATGTCTGGAGAAGAAGCAGCGAAGATATATTCAAAAATTCCACTATAAAATGATAGTGGTGCGTGCCCGAATCAATCACATGGGCAAAGATATTACGAATCAATTGGTCGAAAAATTGAGGGGAAGAGAATATGGTCTGCAGCTTGATGAAGCTACAGATAGCAATAAAGATGCCCATTTCATATGCTATGTGAGGTTTTTCGACGATAACTCGATGATAGATGATTTACTCTTCAGCAAGCCCATAATGACTCGTGCTACATCAAAAAACTTATTCCAAATCTTGAATTCATTCATAACCGAACATAATATAGAGTAATTCTATGTCGGTTCGTCACAACGGATTGAAAGCTTTGATTAGAAAGCGAGCTCCCAATTATATCTGGAATCATTGTTATATTCATAGACAAGCATTAGCTTCCAGATATGCTAATCCAGATCATGATGCAGTCATGAGAATAATCGTTAAAGTGGTAAATTACATAAAAAATACGGCTTCGAGGGCGAGAACTTTTAAAAAGATGTGTCAGAAAATGAGAGCTAGATGTTGAAGCGGGTATGATTTTGACAATTTCCAAGTTAGTTCCCAGATATCAACAGTGATGCAACGAAAATCGGCCACACACTTCCGATTGAATCCATAAAAAATGGTCGTGATGATGCCGGTGGTGATATTGGCAACCGGAACGATTCCGTGATTAGATCAACCATGTTTTATTCCATGTGATCCAGGTTCATTTACTTGAAATTCAATTGAAACAAATTTACTTGTAATGTGGAAGGTCGATATATCCAGACCAGATGGATATGACAACATCAATATTACAAGAGATCCAAATGGACCAGTTGATTCGTAATATCTTTGGCCATCTTTCACACTATTGAATTGAATTGTGAAATTTTTGAATACTTTTTCGCTACTTTTACAGACATGATTAAAATGATAATGCTAGAATTTCACCAATATTATAAGATTTTATTATTTAATTTATTCTTATTTTTGATATTTTTAATTCACATTTTATTATTTAAATTTTTTCAAGCAAAAGAAACAAGCATAACATTCTTATTTGGTGCCTTTCTTCTATCTCCTTCACTTGCTTTTTTTTTTTAATTGAGATTTCAATTAAATTTGAAATTTAAATTCGTTAAACTGATTTAGGACGAAATTTATCCAATTTTTTTTTTGTGAATTTTTTGCGCTTTCAACTAGATTTAAGATCTTAGGTTTGATAAAATCTTTATTAATTTCTTTAATTATTCAATCGAAAATTTTATCGAATTTCATAGCGAAGATAATTCGATGGGTTAATGAGTATCCGATTGACAATCAGATTACTGATTACTGATCAATTTAAAAGTAATCGGATTGAAATTTCTTCAAAATTACTCTGTTTATCAACTGAAGACGATAGACAATGAGTTATCGGATTTTTTTTTTTTTGAATGTTTGAGATTCTTCACGATCAATCTTCGTGAGAAATCTGGACTACATTTTTGGGGGAAACGTAATTAAATTTAATATTGAAAAAGCAAAAAAAAAAAAAAAAAAAAAAAAAATGAATCGCAAATCAATTGCTTCAATGATTTAAGAGTTCTTGTACGAGATTGATCTTTGATATTGTGACATACAAATCACCAAGACGATCATCAATCGATTGAATAGATTTCTAGATCGAGAAATTCTAATTCAATTTCTAGATAGAAGCAAAGCATTCAAACACTCGATGATGCCTCTCAATCATCGATTTTGAAAGTATATCAAATTGAATGATCGATTCAAATGATCTCATCCGAATCGTTTAGAATGAAATCTCATTGTAGTCTGAAATATAGACCGGGTAAAAAATCGAAATAAAAGTGTTTAACAAAAAAAAAAAAAAAAAAAAAAAAAATATAGCAATCTATTGTTGCTATTGTACAACTTCTTTGTGTCCAGGTAGGTCAAGCAATCTAGAATGATAGTAATAATCTAGAATCCATTGGTAGTCTCTAATGATTGCGTACGCTAGCGCTCTTGTTTTTTTTTCTCTCTTGGGTCGAGAAACATCAGTTCTCTTCACTTCATCCAGTCCAAATGAAATCACTTTGCCTTGAACTTGTTTGCTCTTCGATCTCTTTCGACAAGATCTATCACAAAAGAGGAGCTTTGTGTTTGACACTAATTTGTGCATGAAGAAAATTTTCTTTTCACCTTCCTACCCCTTGTGATTCGAAGCAATTCATTCAATTGTGCTTGCTTCCTTATAACGGTGAATGAAGCCTTGATGAACGGCGAACGATGATGATGATGTCGATGATGAAGCTATTCGATCGAAGTCTTGAATGGTGAAGAAAAGAATGTCGAATGTTCTTATTTTATTTCGTTTTCAAGATTTGTTTGATGTGAAGCGGTAAAGAAGAAAACCGTAACCAAAACCAGTATCATTCATCGTTAGCTACAAGAGAAGAAGAGTTTTTTTCTTCTAGTGTGTGTGTATGTGTGTGACCAGCTTTTCTTCTGCCACCGAACACCACCACCATCAAGCCAGGTCAGTCTTGATCTCACTTCGATTCAGTGAATGATGAACTTTTGGTTGAAATTTGAAGCGAAAAACTTGAAAAAAAACAGCAACAACAACAACAACAACAACAAGTAGAAAAATAAATTGATTATTTTCTAATTTAATTTCAGTCCTTATTGATTCGAACGAAATAAAAAAAAACAAAATGTTTTCATCAAATTCTATCGCATTTTTCTCAATACTTTGGTCCCTACTGATTGTGGTCATCGGTGTAGGACAATATCAGCAACAATATCAATTGAATCAATCGCAGCAATATTTTCAAAATTTATCCCAAGCTAACTCCAATCCGATACTGGATGATCGAAATTTTCGTTTAAATCAAGATAAACGAGAGATTTTACAGTATTTGAATACGAAAAATGTCATCAGGACAATGTTGAAGCTATTGTTTGGATCCACCGAGGAGAGTATGGTTACATCACGTCAGGTTTTGAATGTTTTCGTCAAGGTAAGTTCTCATTATTTATTGACATTCATTGATTAAATGAGATGAATTTCTTGATGATAAATCTTTGAAATCATGCTTCAGATGCTAGAGGTGCTTAAATCTTCCTTTGGACAACGAGCACGTTCCTCTTCGTCTACTTCGAAATTACGCGATTCTATGGACAATGCTGTGCAAGCTGGCATCTCTATGGTACAAGGTTATGTCAAATCCGTTCTCTCCTCCGATCATAATTGTATCCGAAGATCGATTTGTGAGGGAGCTTCGAATGCTGTTCGCGAAAGCAAAGAACTTGGTGGTCTAATTACGCAGATTGGAGGCTATGCAACAAGCTATATGCTAGAGAATCAACGTTCGATGCCATTCGGTTTGAGTTTTGAAGCGGTGAGAATCGGAAGCAATGGAGCTGATTGCCGAAAAGCTTTCAAATGTCAAGATCTGAACTGAATTAATCTCTATTCCATTTGATCGAATCTAAACGACAAAATCATCCAATAGAAAATGTTTCGAATTCTAACAATTCTCATCTTGTATGCTCTCGATTTTCTCTTTTTAAATAATTGCTCTTTATTTAAGATTCTATGTAAAATAAACTTTTAAATTATAAACAATCCAATTTTATAGAAATTTGTACTGAGCGAAGAGTTCTAGCTAGATTTGACCAATAATTTCATCCAAAAAATGACCTCAAATGAATTTGACCTTTTTGATTTTTGACTGATATCATTCTCGCTTCGGTCAAACCAATTCTATCGAGATTATCTGCTCTGATTACGACCTAACTATCAAAACATGACCTTGGGACATTTTTAAGTCTCCAATTTTCTAGCGATGAATCTGTGTAAGATTGATTTTTTTCTTTGTTTCATTTCAGCCATTCATTTTTGATATATTTTAGCTCAATTAATTCTAGCTTAATACATTGATTGCTAGGCAACCAACCAAAAGCAATCTTCAATCTGTTGAGACGAAAATGGAACGATAATGAATTAATGGAATGTTTGGGATAAAATTTTCCATCTTTTTCATCGAACAATCCAATATTCTTGCTTCTAATCGGATCATTACTTAAGATCCATTCTCTCTCTCTTTCTATATCTCTCCTTTGGTTAATTGGTTTGTTTTTGTTCATTCGACTAAATTAGCCCAATTTTATCGATTTGATGTGGGCGTTTAGTATGAAAAAAAAAATCTAGCAAATCTTTGTTTTTTCTTTTCTTTTTTTTTTTTTTTTTTGTTTTGCATCACAATCGAATCGTTCAAATTGTTCAAATTGTTCGAATAACTAAAGCAGAAGTTGTCGTTGATTTCACTTCGAATCTATCGAAAACATTGGATCTTAGGGGCAGGAAAAAAAAAAGTTATTTAAAATAATATTTCAATAGAACACCTAAACAATCGAAACAAATCTATAATCAAATCAAAATCTATAATATTTTCCAAGTAGATCGACGGATAAAAACTTCTCGAAAAATTCATCTCATTAAATCTTTAAGAATCCTAAATTTATTTCATAATATCACAAATAATCTTCATAAATAATAATAATTTGCGCCCACAATTATGTCCCATCTAACATTAGGTTCAAAATAATCTAGGTTCAAAAACCTTGATGAATTTTTGAATGTGAAGAAAGATTTTGATGAATCAAAATCAAACAAAATTATCTATTTCATAATCATTAATCCAAAGTTTTTTGACATTCTTAATTGTTTGGATATTTTTCATACTTCCGTGAATGACCAATGTGAATGAATTTCTTGGATGAAAATTGCAAAAAAAAAAAACAAACATTCAAATGTCAATAGCCGTATTTTGAATCGAACATTGATCGAAACTGAAACATTAATCTTAGATTCTAGATTGAATTGGATTTTTTTTTTTTGAGGAGAGGGTAGCGAGGGAAAGAGGAATAGATGAATTCGAGTGTAGAGATGTCGAAAGCTACATCGAAATTGATCGTGTAAGTCTCTCTCTCTCTCTCTTTCTTTCTTTCTAGTTTTGTGTTAGCTTTCAAAGAGAACACACGACTTTCGTTAAAAATTTTCAAAAATCTTTTTCTGTTATATCTTTAACAAATCTCAATCAAATACATCCATTTTTTCACCTCATTGTATCTCATCTACATCGTTCTCATCAATAATCGCATCCAAAACCTCATTATCGATCCATAAATCCAAAATTTCATCAAAGTTTCATCAATTTGGCATTTCTTTTCTTCATTTTCATCTAAGTTTAAACCTTAGTCTTCATCCAGTGCATTTAACCACAGTGCTACTACCTTTTTTCATTCGTCATTTTCAAAATGACGAAAAGAAAAAATCAAAAACAAATCGTTGAGACGCCTAGTGATAGTGAAGGCGAAACTCCATCAACGAAAACAAAGAAAACGGAAATGACAGCAGAGGAAATACTGGAACCTCACTTGCAAAATCCATCTGCCACACTAGCTGGAAAATCGCTAGAGGAATACGTTAAGTACAATGGCTTACTTCACCGATTCAACGACAAAAGGTCAATTCCCAAGTATTTACCTATTTTCAAATTCATCCAATCTCAATTAGAAATTGGGATAGAGGAAATAGTGAATGACGATGATAACATGGCCGAAAATAATACTGAACTATCTGATCTGAAAGAAGATGTAAAATCCATGAATAAAGGACTATCTTCAGTACAAAACGAATTATCGAAAATATCTAAAATCTTAACTCCCAAGGTCTCAACTCAATTACCTATTAAGCCGAACTCTTATGCTCAAGCCGTAACCTCAACACCGATTCCGAAAGAAAACTTTAATCAAAATAATCAGCTGAAAACTATCATAATCAAAGCGACATCAAACCCAGACATCGTTACTCCAACAATAATCGATGTCAAAGTTAAAAAAATCATTAACGAATCGAAAACCGCAGCAAAAATTGTGAATATGAAAACAACAAAAGCTTCTGTCATAATAAATTCGGCGGAAAACGATAACGAAAAAATCGAAACCTTGATCAAAAAAATAAATGAACATTCCATCAATAACAACAGCTTCAAGGCATACACGCCTAAGAAGAAAGACCCTACAATTGTCATTAAGTGGGTCTACATGGATAATAATATTACAAATATAATCTCACAAATTCAAAATAATAATTCTGAATTGGGAAATATTACTGATCTTGAGAATAAAATCAAATTTCTCTTTCAAATGAAAAAACGAAACCCGAAATTTATGGATTTGGTGTTTCGAGTTTCACCAGAAATATTTCAGATTATCAATCAAAAAATGTTCAATAATATCTACATTGATTTTCAATACTGCAAAGTAGAACATAAAGTACTAGTCAATCAATGTTATAAATGCTACGAATTCGGTCATAAAAAATCCGAATGTAAAAAATCTCCTATTTGTAGAAATTGCAGCGAACCATGGAATGCAAATCACCAATGCAAAGATATCAATCAAAAAGGCTGCAATAATTGCAAAAATCATAATTTATACAAAAACGATTCCAACCACTGTTCTAACTGGGAGAATTGTCCACTTTACATCGCCCAAATGAAGCGAGTCATCGAACAAACGCAATTCTATCCAGCGAATTAATTTTTCTTGTAAAATATCTCATTTCATTTCACATTTTCGTCAATTCCTTATTTATTAACATTTTCATCTCTAATTTAATTACTGTCATTTTCTTTTCATTCCCAACATTATTTATTGCTATTTATTTTCATTACCATTGTTATTTTATTTTATATTTCAAAAATGATGTTCGATAAAATAATTTTTCATCAACAAAACCTTCGTAAAAGCTCAACTGCCACTCAAGAACTGTTGAGCAATTTAGAGAATACAAGAAATGACATAATATTAATGCAAGAGCCTTATACTCGTAATTCATCGACAATATTTGGCTTTCCATCGAAATCACTAATATACCACATTGACGAAAATTCAAAGCCCAAAACGGGTATTTATTTAAACAACTCTAGTCTCTATTGCAAAAAACTAGAAGATTTTACTAATGCATGGATGACATCAATTGAAATTCAACTGAACAAGTCACAGTTGATCATCAGTAATGTATATATTGAACCAAACACAATCTCATCCTTTCACATTGACATACTCAAGAATCTTTTGACGACACATGAAAACGTACCGTTAATAATCACCGGTGATTTTAACGCCAGACATACAATGTGGCACGACCGGATTATAAACAGGCATGGAGAAATCATTTATGAACTCATAAATGATTTCAATCTTTATCCACACAATGATAAGAATCCAACCTGTTTGACTATTAACGGTACTAGTATCATTGATTTAACATTGACTAATCATAAAGCTATGCCCTATGTACGCAACTGGACCTCTAGAGCCAACCAGCAGACCATATTTGATCATGCTCTAATAGAGTTCGAATATGTGTCAGACCAAAAAATCCCTCAACGAATCTTCAACACAACTAGAAGATTCAACGAGCGGAAAGCTGATTGGACGAAATTTCGAGAACTCATCAACATAGAAACCATTCATCAAATCTCACAAAACATAGAACACACACCAACCACGAATACAATAGACCAAAGTATTTTATCTCTGACGAAAATCATCCAAAACGCAGCATTTCATTCAATGCCCACCATTAAACGTTCAATTTACCAAAAAAGATCCAAATGGTGGGACAACGAATTGAAATGCATGCAGATAGTAGTCAGAAACAAAAGACACATTTTCAGCAAAGAGAAAAATCAAATCAATCGAGAATTCCTCTATGAGGAATATAAGCACTTCCGGAATATCTATGTAAAGACGATTCGTAAGAAAAAACTTGAGCAATGGAAGATATTCTTAGAGGAAGTCCACACAAACAACACGTGGGGTAACACACACAAACAAATCAAATTGAAACTCAACCCAAAAACACACTCTCTTCCTATTCTAGACGACTTTCCATCTAACGAACATCCAAAAATCATCGAAAGTCTAGTCAATAACATGTTCCCCACGCAAATCAATTCATATCATCCAGAACATCACAGAACACAAGCATCAGAACAAGAATACAACATCACTAAAGAATACATAGAGTCATTAATCATGAAATCCAGCAGCCAGAAAGCTCCCGGCAATGATAACATAACGTATTCAATGTTAAAGGCAGTAAGAGAAATTATTAGTGAGCTTTTAGCTAAGATATTCAACAAATGTTTGAATATCGGCTACTTTCCGCGACAATGGAAAAAAGCCACTTTAATAATTTTTCCGAAACCCAATAAATCAGACTATCAGTGCTTTTTAAACTATCGACCTATAAGTTTGCTCCCATCTCTGGGGAAGATTTTAGAAAAAATTTTACAAAATGAAATTCAAAAATTTTTAATTGAAAATAACAAAATCAATCCTCAACAACATGGCTTCACGCCTAATAAATCGACAATAACGGCACTTCATGCCATCAAAAATAAGATTTTATCAGAAAAAAGGAGCAAATTGACATCGCTAATTACCATCGACTTCACCGGAGCTTTCGATAGCGCTGACTGGTCCATTATCCTTGATAACATGCATCAATTACAAATCCCACAACACCTAATACAAATGATGCATAGTTATTTTCACCACAGAACAATCACAATGAAATATAACACGATCGAGTATTCCAAGGTATTGACCAAAGGCTGTCCACAGGGCAGTCCTTTGTCCCCATTACTTTGGAATATTCTGATCAACAAACTCTTAGACTCTTTTAACATCACAAATGCTTCAATATATGCATATGCTGATGATTTAACTGTGATTTGTTCCGCCACTAATTTAAGCGATCTACACTCGTCATTAACTAGATCGCTTGAATTTATCTACTCATTCTCGCTGGACAATAACCTCAAAATTAATTTCACTAAAACGAATATCATGAATTTTCACAAGAAATCATTCAACCATCCTATCATCATCGATTCCAATATCATCGAATTTGTAAATAACATCAAAATTCTTGGAATCGTTTTTGAAAATCATTTTTCAAAATCTAAAATTAATTTCACTACTCACATCAAGAATGTCATCAACAAAACAACGAAAATTAAAAACATTATGTTTAATTATTGTAGAAACACATTTGGAATCGACAACAAAAAAAGGATGGTTTTATTCAAGGGACTCATCAGACCAATCTTGACTTATGGCTCTGAAATTTGGTCAGACCATATAAATAAAAAGCAAAAAAACAACCTTGAGTCCCTACAACATCAATTTCTTAAGAACTCTATCATGGGCTTCAAAACTATTTCCAAAACTTGTGCCCAATCATTGACGAAAACTTTACTACTGCAAACTCATATTGACATCAAAGGAATGAAATTTTTTCATAACAACCATATCCAAAGAATCGACACCAATGATCTCAAGGCCTACATTCAAGATTTTAAGAGAACCAAACTCATCGAAAATTTCGCTCTTACAAATCAAAATTTTCAGTCATTCTTTGTACATAACTTCATTCCAAAATTCGTCCGGACCAGTTTTTACACTACTCAGTTTTTCACCGGACATGGCCCGTTTGCAGAATATCTACATAGGTTGCGAATCATCAACCATAATTCATGCTCCTGTGACAGTTCATCCATCCAAAATCCTTCTCATTTACTACTGAACTGTCCACATTATGCACTCATCAAAACGGAGCTGAATCTCAATCATATCACAGACCTATCATCATTTGTCGCATCCAAAGGCAATTTCAAAAGATTCAAAAAACTATGTAAATACATTCATGATCATCTACGAAGCTTGGAATCATCAAATCGTCATCCTCATCAAAACAATTCTAGATGATCTATTGAATATGTCTGTGTATTATTCCAACCTATGTTTTTAATTTCTTTTATTGACTCAAACTTTTTGACTTTCAAATAGGATTTTTCTTTTTTGGTTGTTTTTTCTTTTTCCAAATTTTATATTTATTAATCATTGTTTTTGTAAATAAGAGGTTTTTTGTTTTTTTTCCTCATTCTATCACAATTATTTATTTCTCATTTTTTTTTTAATTGTATTTATTTATTTATCATTATGCGACACAAAACTTTCTACCATCTCAACATCACATAGTTACTAATATGATTCCAAGCTTTTTTGTATATTTTTGAATTTTTTTAATGCGTATAATATCATCGAAAGATGATACACGCCTTAATAAAGAATATTCAACTCAACTCTTTCTTTCTTTCTTCGATTACTAAATAGCCACAGAAATTCAAACAAGAAAAAGAAATTTGAAACTTCTCTACAAGAGAATGAAACTTGAAAACTTTAGAAATCAAAATCAAAATGAAAAGTCAAAAAGAAAAACTTTTTGTATTCAAAACGGAAACGGAAAAAAATTCAATTCTATTTCGCAAGAAAGTTTTTCTCTTCTCTCTTCTCTCTTCTCTCTCTCTCTCTCTCTCTCTTTTTGTATGAAAAATTATTCTCAAAGATATCGGATTCGATTCTATATTGAGAGCATAGAATAATAAGCTAGCTTGATAAAGTTTGAGAAAAGTTTATTTTAAAAAAAAAAAAAAAAAAAAAAAGTTTTAATATTTATCAAGAGATTTTGATCTATCAACAAGACTATTGTCTCTATTCAATGAAATCTATTAGAAGGAGATCTATTAGTTTCGATAATAAACTATTCGATACAAAAGAGAGAAAAGAAAAAAAGTAGTAAGAATTAATGCAAGCAATCATTAATTATTATTTTGGATATGAAAACAAAAGCTTATCTATTTTTTTTTTTTTTTTTTTTTTTTTTTTTGATAGATTTTGATCTCGATTCAAACAATATCGCAGAGAGAGAGAGAGAGAGAGAGAGAGAGAGAGAGAGAGAGAGAGAGAGAGAGAGAGAGAGAGAGAGAGAGAGAGAGAGAGAAATGAAAGGATTAAATATGGCGACCTCGATCGATCCATCAATCATTTTGTTTGAGAATTTTTTTTTTCGCCAAATTTCGTCCGAAAATGAATCTCGTATGAGAGAATAAAAACTTTATGGATGAGGATTAACAATACTACTACTACTATTACTACAACAGCTTTGGACACCAAACTTTCCGATTAGGTTTTGGCTTAGAAGAGAATTTTGAATTTGGTGAGTTTGAAAATTTTTTGAAATCTAAATGCTTTTTCGATCGATAATAATCGATAACCTTCTAATTGAATATAATTAAATTAAATAAAATTTTTTTTTTTGAAACAAAAAACAAATACAAAGATTCTTATTCTATTCTAGAGTGATCGAAGCAAAAATTCATTGGATCGGATCGGATCAGATCGGATCGGATTCGGATTCGATTCGAGAACGAATCCATTTCGTAACGAAAAGATATCGAAGAACTTCGAATTTATTATTTATTATCCAAAATCTTCACAATCGATGACACACACACAGAGAGAGAGAGAGAGAGATAGAGAGAGAATCGAAATGATAAACAAAATCCCAGATCGATTGATTCGATCAAAAGATTGAAAATGGAGATAGAAATTTGTTTGCAATTCTCTAGGGCCAATCATTCTCATCAATCTTTCGCTCTTTCTTCGTTCAATCCAAAACTAAAAAAAAAAATCTCTCGTTTTGAGTATATGAGTGTTATCGATATGTGGTTGAGTGATGTCAGTGATGTCAGTGTGTGTGTGTTCCTCTTGTTGTTTGGATGCAAAAAAAAAAAAAAAAAGATTGTCATATAAAAAATTGTATTTGAATTTTTTTTTTGTTTTTTTTTTCTCGTTTTTTTTTTTTCGCGAACGAGATAACAAACAAACAAATAAACCGAAAACAAACACCATCGTAATCAAAGAGAATTGTTTTTTGGATGAGATCAAGATAAAGATTGATGAAAGAATTCGTTGATGAAGAATTGCATCGGATTGGATTGGATTGGATTGGATTGAACTGTCTCCCATTCAATTTGGTTGTGATGCTTGCTTACCGAACTAAACTATCGGTCCAAGTGGCGAACAAAATCCATAGCGATAGAGAGAGAGAGAGAGAGAGAGAGAGAGAGAGAGAGAGAGAGAGAGAGAGAGAGAGAGAGAGAGAGCCAATGAGAGATATTGACAGAATTCTTTCATTTTGTTTCATTTCCTTTCTTTCTTTTCTTCTTTTTTTTTTTTTTGCTAAGCAAATAAATTGACGTCAATAAAATCCTATTCGCTACGCTTTAGAAGAGTTTTATGTTTCCTTTTTTTTTTTTTGTTTTTAATCTCATCCAGAAAGAGAGAGAGAGAGAGAGAAGACAGACAAAATTGGTTCGGCTAGGTTCGCGTGTTTGTTTATTCTCCAGATTATTCACGAAAAAAGAAAGAGCATTTGAGTATTCGAACAATCCTTCTTCTCCATCACCCTACCTCCTCCAAAAAAAAAAAAAAAAAAAATATCCGATCAAAATCAAAATCAATTTTGACAAAAGTTAACTTCTCTGCTTTCCTTTCCATCCCATTCATAGCGAAAACAAACAAATAATTGAAAGATTTGTTATTGACTTGATTGTCAAAATGATTCTCTCGATCAAATCTCGAATCAAAGCTCAGCGAACAAATTCTGATTCTTTGTCTTTCGTTCACGAAAGGGAAAGGCTCAGAGAAGAGAAAAAAAACATCCGATTATTTTGACGAAAAAAGCCCCCCCCCGCCTGCCAAAAAAAAAAACAAGCTCCTTAATGGATTTGAATGAGTCTGGAGGGACCTGGGAAAAAAAATAGCTACATTCGATTAGATTTTAATTTTTATGAAAGCCTTAAAAAAAAAGATTTTTTTTCTTTGGAATTTATTTTTTTTTTTCGCTAGAAACCCATTTCTTAGTCCCTAGTCTCGATTGCATATGACCAAATCAAAATCGCCATAATGATAATAATAATAATAATCCAAACTAAATTAGAAGAAAAAGAAGAGGAAAAGGAAGAAGGCGGATAAATTCATAAATTTTTTGTTGTTGCTGTTGTTGTTGTTGTTTTTGTTGATTCATTCGATCGATCGAATGATGTGGTGTTGGAATTTGTTCGATCCAACTTATGTTCTATATTAAGTACTATGTTAGTTGTGCTGAATTGCTGAAACCTTAGCAATAAGAAACTATATCATCGAGAATGTTTTTTTTTCGAGATTCGATTCCGATTGCTTTGGATTGTAGAAAAGGGAAGTGAAAAACTGCACCAAAAAAAAAATCCGGTATCTCTTGGAACAAAAATTTCTATCGAATATTTCTAGCCAATTCAAGACGGATATTGATGAGGAGAGAGAGAGTGAGAGATATATAGCTGAATTGTTTCGTTCTCGATTGATTGATTGATTCGATTCGATTCGATCGGTTTCGCTTCAATGTTTGTCTACGATTCCAAAATCAATGATGGATGAGAGTAGAAGATTTTCGAATTCTATTCAATCTAAATGTCTCAACAATTTTCTTTTTTTCCTCTCTATCTATCTCCTCTCCGTCATGGAACAAACATAGACTGTTGTTGAATAAAGTAGAACAACCGTGGCAGACTGAAGAAATGAAAAAAAAAAAAAATATATATGATTAATTCCTTTCATGATCCGTTATGATCTTTTCGAAGAAAATCTCTGATTCGAAATTTCAAATTGCAAAAAAAAAACCCATAGCCAAAATCAGAATGAAACAACAATTGTTTTCCGTTTGAGATCTGCGTATTTGGATCGGTAGCGAACGGCTTCCCGATTCCACAATTTCCCCAATCGGTCTCCAATCTCTCTCTCTCGCTCTCTCTGTGTCTGTGTCTGTCTGTAGAAGAAGGATGAAGCAGATTAATATTAATATTATTATGCAATGAAATGCATTCGTAATGAAACTCTTAGTTTTGATTTTTTATGACAAAAAAAAAATTCATTGCATTCTAGGACCTCGGAGCCAAAAAAAAAACTCCAAAAGTAGAGCGAAGAGAAATGATCGAATGCGTTACGTTCGAAGCTAAATGCCAACCACACACACATCACACACATCACCGGATCTAAAGGCCGAAAGTGTCGGAAATAGTTATCTCCAGACCACCCCCTTTCAACCACACCCATTAATCAAGTCTAAAAGATCCAAAATGAAAGCGCTAGAGGGAAAGATGAAGAAATGGGAAAGAAATATTAAAAGATTACCATCGAAAAACACAGAGAGAGAGAGAGAGAGAGAGGGTGTTTGGAGACTGGTGTCGGGAGAGAGAGAGAGAGAGAAGAAAAAAAAATCCTTTTTCCTCATCTCTCATTTCTTAATTTGATTTCTTTTTTTTTTCTTCAAGTACATTGATTATTTTACGAATGATAAAGAGAAAGAGAGAGAGAGAGAAAAATTTGGATCGCCAATTATTATTGTAGAGAGTGAGAGGGGTTTTTTTTTCTTCTCCAACTTTCAGTATATAGAGCTAGATTGTAGAAATCCGATATGAACATCGGATTCGAACGGAACGAATGAATGAATAAATGAACGAAGAAATCAACGGAGAAACGAAACGAACGAAAAAAAAAATTCGTTGACGTAGATGGAATATCAACGAATAACCTCTTCGATGATCGTAGCCTCTTTTTTTTTTTGGAACAAACAACCTTCGCCAGATTGGATTATGCGCCAAGTTTTCGAATGAATTTCGAACAAAATTTCGTTCCAAAGTTCCAAGAGACTGAATTAATATTATTATTATTATTTTTTTTTTTGGTTCTCTCCGTTCTCTTCTTCTATCTCTATCTTTCATTTCTTTCATTCTATTTCTTTTTTTTTTTTTTTTTTTTTTTGATTCGATTTGGAACGCCATCATCGCAAAAAACTCTACCACCACCATCCTCATCATCATCATCATTATTATCAATATTGAATGTGGGAAAACTTTTCTCTTTCCGTTCGCGAAAACTATTACTGAAATTACGAGAGAAAATAATGGATAGCTATTCGATCCATCTCCTCGCTTATGGAGAAAAATCCTTCGGCTAGCGTTGGACCAGAATCGAATCGATTCGGATCCAAGAAAACCTTAGAAGCTCAAAGAGCTAGAGAAAAGAGAGAGAGAGAGAGATGAAGACAACAACAACAACAACAATAATTTAGTAGAACATAAACAACATTCAGAATCCATCTACAATACAAACATCCATCTTCACCGATCATCAAAGAAAAGCGGAGAGAAGCAGCTGTGGTCGATGTTAGCGAAATAAAAAAAACCAAAAAAAAAACCCGAAAGAGAGGGTGATACCTACACACACTGATGAACCGATACACCGATACACCGACACACCGAGACACACACACAAAAAAAAAGTGAACCAAATTGATTGTTCTTGAGCTCAGAATCGTTGATTAGTGTGATTTATTTTCATTTGTTCTTAATTGAATCTTCAATTCTATTCAATTCAATTCTATTCAATTCTATTCGATCAATATCATCGAAGATATCATCGACGACATTATCGACCATCATCATCACCACCATCATCACCATCACCACCATCATCATTATCGTATTATCAATTGACATCTTGAATTCTATTAGAATCTATTTTCTAATCGATCCATCTGGATTCTAATTTGATTTTAATTGAGTGGTGGTGATTTGTTGAATGATTCGATTGTTTTCAATTGATTGATAGATTTTTTTTTTTTTTGCTTTTTTTTTGCGAGAATAGTTTGATTCGTTTTCGATTGTTTTTTGTTTTTTGTTTTTTTTTTATTGTTCCGATTTCCATCCGATTGTTTTCTCTATTCGATTCGGAATGATTTTGAGGAGAAATTGGGGGGAGAAAAAAATATTCTTTAACTAATTCTTTGAATCAATTCTTCAATTAGGATTAGAAGTTAAGGTTTTTCAAAGTATTTTGATTCTTTTGTTCTCGAAGATCGGAACTGTGTCGGATTTTTTGTTTCGTGTCTGTTTTCGATCAAATCGAAATTTTTACCCCATTTCTTCTTTTTCAGCGAATGATCTTCGCTGAAAAAGTTTCAAACATATTGATTGAAATCAGAAGAAGAATTTTGTTGTCTGCAATCAAACAATCAAACAAACAAACAACAATAGCATTCGATAATGATTGTTAGATTTGATTTAATCTAACACTTTGAATTTTTATCACCACGATTAGATCTAGAGAACATCTTTAGCTTTTTTGAATAAACATAACCACAAATCTAATGTTAATCAAAATCATCGGATATAGAGATATTAAAAAAATAAAAAAAAAAATAATTTTTTTCCACTGAATCAGAAAGAGAGAGGAAGAGGGAGAGAGAGATGAAGAGATGAAGTAATCGTTTGAATAAGAAGAATCTTCATCAAGAATCGGATCGATTATCACGATCATCCACACCTAATATCGACAACATCATCGAACATCAATCTAGAAACAGTTTGATTAGCTCTTAGTTTTCAATCAATCTTCTCTGTTCCTTTTCGATCAACAATGAAATCTATCCCATTGAAATCATCTTCTCAAACTATTCGATCCGATTATGATGACGATGGTGATGGTGATGATAATGATTGTTTTCGTTATCATCATAATCGATTCCATCATAATCAATCAAAACGAAGCAAAAATTTGATCCGAAACAATCCTATTGGATCGAATCGAATTGGATCGAAACGGTTCTCGATTAGAACGTTTTCGGATCGAAATTTTAATCATGATCAAATCATTCTACAATCAACAATGATCTATCGTAGAAGAATATCGATGCTGAATGGAACATCTTTTCACTCTAAATCAATCAAACCATCTTTATCATCAACACCATTAACACCATCATCATCATCATCATCATCAATATCATCGTCTTCTTCTTCTTCTTCTTCTTCTGCTTCGTCTTCGTTTTCTTCTTCGATCGCAACAATATGGCGATCTTTTGCGATAGCAACGATGGCAATCGTTTTGATCATTTCTTTGCTCGAGATCAATCCATCTAATGGAAAAATGTTACAATCGAAACCTTTGCAAGTATTCACTAATTCGTTTCATGTGAAATTTCGACAAGATATCGATCATCGATTGGCACATCGAATCGCCAAACGACATGGATTCATCAATTTGGGCTCTGTAATTATTCCATTTGAAAATTTCAATCGAGAATTTATTCACTTTCAATTTTTTTAATAGTTTTTTTAGGGGAAAAAAACTCTTAATGTTTGAAAATTCGCTATGTTTTTTTTTTGTTTGCATTCCAAAATGATTTTAGTGATAAATTTTCGATAAGAATTTGATTCCAATACCAATATTCCGGCTTCCTTTTCCACCTTTTTGCTATTTCCGTCCTTATGAAATTTTGCAATAATTGCTTTTTTTTCGATGATTAGGTTTTCTTTTTTGTGTTTTTATTTCCTCATTTACCTTTGTTTTGCAGTTTGTTCTGAAAGAAACCTTTTTCCTTGAGAGAAACAATAGAATTTCATTTATCTCATAATGGAATTAGTGAAAGTTTTTGTTTTTTTTTTTCGTTTCGATTCATTTCCGATTTACCTACATTTGACTAATGAATGTATCCGACAATCGATCGTAGCTATCTTCGATGATAAATGATCGAAAAGTTTTCCATCACAAACATTGATCGCTCTCTCTCTCTCTCTCTCTCTCTCTCTCTCTCTCTCTCTCTCTGTGTCGGATAGAAATCTCTTTCGATTCTAGCAAAAAAAAAAAAAAAATCCAACCAGACCCTAGCGGATAGAAATAATTTGATCGAATAAAATTAGGTAAAGAAAACATCAGCCCATTCGATATCGATCCCCAACAACCACCATCCACATCATCTCTCTAGATTCTTATTATCATTTCGATTCTATTCTTCTTCGCACGAGATCCTACACATCATCCATATTGTTTCATTCGTTTTGTTGTTATTGTTGTTGTTTTTGAATTCTAACCAAAAAAAAACCAAATGATTATCGAATAGTTAAATGCTAATATTTTCTTCTTCTTCTTCTTCTTTTTTTTCTCTTAGATTCTTGGCTCACAACGTGAATATCATTTTCAACATCGTGCTTTGCCACAAATTCGACACAAAAGAAGTATCATACATTATCGGCAATTGAAATCGGATCATTTGGTATGGATCGATTAAATGAAATTGCTTAATTTTCTTTAGAAGATAAAACACGACAAAAGATTAGATTTGAAGTTGAAGTAACAATGAAAACATCGAAGCTAATTCGCTCATTGAAAATTGATCAAAGAACTAAATTAAAATGAATTCTTTCTTTCGTTTTTTTTGTTCGTTAGATTTTGAGACTAAGATTAATTCTGTTCGATTTGATCGGTCACGATTATATAAAATAATTTTTTTTGTTGACAAAAAAAAAAGAAAAAAAAAAAGAATCTAGCTTTTAGGATCAAAACTTTCTCTCTATCCTTCTTTTCTCTTTTCTATATATATTAATATCATATCCGGCTAGGTCATATTAAAGTGAATTAGTTTTTTTTTTTTGTTTTTCACCATAAACTATTTCGATTATTAAGGATTATCTTCAAGGTCAGTGATTGACATCGATCATTTGGATCGTTGATTTTTCTTTGGATCTATAAGAATTTCAAATCAAAATAGATCGGTATAGCGATCTTGACTTTAGGTTAGATTTGTGGTAAAATTACAATTTTTTTCTCCCATAATCTTTCTCTCTTCATTCGTACAATTCCTCCTAGTCGTAGATCATTTTTTTTTTTTTTTTGCAAATAATATTGAATCTAACTAATGCGCTTGAATCAATGTTCTTTTCCATTCATTTATAGATTGAATCAGCACAACAGCAATTAGGCTTCCGAAGAGCTAAACGTGGTTATAAATCCTTATCGTTAGATCTACAAGATCTACAACCATCAAAAGTTCCTGATGATCCATTTTTTCAATATCAATGGTATTTGAAAAATATTGGACAAAATGGTGGCAAACCTAAATTAGATCTAAACGTTGAAGCTGGTATGATTAAATGG
Organism: Sarcoptes scabiei; assembly: GCA_020844145.1. Classification (NCBI taxonomy): domain Eukaryota; kingdom Metazoa; phylum Arthropoda; class Arachnida; order Sarcoptiformes; family Sarcoptidae; genus Sarcoptes; species Sarcoptes scabiei. Next base: position 6,367,177 of record CP080484.1, read on the forward strand.
ATAAGGAAAAAAAAACAAAAAAAAAAAATTTTTTTTTTTTCTCTTTACTCAATTTATGATTACAAATTCTAGCTTGGGCGCAAGGAATAACCGGAAAGAATGTCACCACAGCAATCATGGACGATGGTGTCGATTATATGCATCCAGATCTTCGAGATAACTATGTAAGTATTTTAGATTGAACGATTTTTTTTTTTCATCATTTTATATCAATTCATTTGATCTTGGATAAATTTTTTTTTTCAACCATCCTAATCATAGAACGCCAAAGCAAGTTATGATTTTAGTAGCAATGATCCGTATCCCTATCCACGCTACACTGATGATTGGTTCAATAGTCACGGAACTAGATGTGCTGGTGAAGTTGCTGCTAAACGTGATAATGGTATCTGTGGAGTCGGTGTTGCTTATGATTCTAAAGTAGCCGGCATCCGAATGCTAGATCAACCATACATGACCGATCTGATTGAAGCGAACTCGATGGGACATGAACCAGATCTGATCGATATCTATAGCGCTTCTTGGGGTCCTACCGATGATGGAAAAACGGTTGATGGACCAAGAAATGCCACGATGCGAGCTATCGTTCGTGGTGTGAACGAAGTATTTTCAAAAAATTTTCGCTGATCTTATCTTTACTGAAATTGTTTTTATTCGAAGGGTCGAAGAGGTTTAGGTAATATCTATGTTTGGGCTTCTGGAGATGGCGGCGAAGATGATGATTGCAATTGTGATGGTTACGCAGCAAGCATGTGGACCATCTCAATCAATTCAGCAATCAACGATGGCCAAAACGCTCATTATGATGAATCATGTTCGAGTACATTGGCATCGACATTCAGCAACGGAGCTAAAGATCCTCATACGGGTGTGGCCACCACAGATCTATATGGAAGATGTACCAAAACTCATTCGGGCACATCAGCAGCTGCACCGGAAGCAGCAGGAGTGTTTGCATTAGCGCTCGAAGCGAAGTAAGTGCAAACAAACAAACAAACAAAAATAAAACCGAATTTCTTGGAAAACTCTTTTTTTTCTTTCTCTCTCTCTCTCTCTGTCTCTCATGAGTCAATATAAAATCTTATTCGTTTCTCTTTTAATTCTTTCTTCCGTTTTTTTTCCGAATTCGATTGTCTCATTTCGTTTCAGTCCAAATCTAACTTGGCGTGATGTTCAACATCTTTGCGTGCTAACCTCCAAACGTAACTCTCTCTACGATAGTAAGAAAAGATTTTTCTGGAATATGAACGGAATCGGTCTAGAATTCAATCATCTATTCGGTTTCGGTGTATTGGATGCTGGCGCAATGGTCGCATTATCGAAACAATGGAAAACCGTACCGCCACGTTATCATTGTGAAGCTGGTTCAATAATTAATGAGAATCTCAAAATACCGAACAACAAGAGCCTTATTTTGAAGATCAAAACTGATGCATGTACGGGAACCGAGACCGAAGTGAATTACATTGAACATGTTCAAGCGGTGATCACATTGAATTCAACTAGACGTGGCGATGTTGTCTTATATCTAATTTCTTCCATGGGAACCAAGTAAGTACCCAAGAAGATTTAATCTGATTTAATCTAATTAATTGATGGCTACTATTGTTTCGGTGTTATTATTTTGCAATCAAAAAAAAAACAAAAAATCAAACATAAAAAATTAAATAAGATCAATGATATTAAGCCGTCGACCAAATGATGATGATAGTCATGATGGTTTTGTGAAATGGCCCTTCATGACCACACACACATGGGGAGAGAATCCAAGAGGGGCGTGGCGATTAGAGGTATCACATCAAGGATCGGAACCACAGAATGGTTTCATAAAAGAATGGATTCTAATGATACACGGAACTAAAGAGAGACCATATAAAGATCTACCAGTCGATGATGATCATTCAAAATTGGCGATCGTTAAGAAAGCACACGAAGATGCTTTCCGTAATAGCAGATAAAACGATTCTCTAATCTCGATCCTAATCCTGAATTTAATTCTGATTGTTATCATCATCAGCATCATCATCATCATCAGTATTACAGATTCAATAACACTTGAAGAGATCAATTTGAAGATTGACAGTATTGAAAAAAAAAAATTTTCAAAATTATATCTGTTTTGTTTGATTCTTTAGTAACTACTTTGCTTCAAGTATCATCATCATCATCATCATCATCATCATCATCAACGTATTTGAGAATCTAAAATGAACAATCAAAGCTAAAATTTTAATCGATCAATTGGAAAATTTGAAATATAAGCAAGAAAAAAAAAATGTTATTTTCATTCAGAGAGAAAAAAATATGTTTTTGCTTCAATGATTTTAATACAAATGATTGAAAAGAAAAAAAAATTGAATATTTTCATTGAATCTCAATCGGATGCCGATAAAATTTTCACTTCTTAGCATAGGTAATTTTGATAGCGTTATTCGGTGTGATACGGAAACCTTGTAGAGAATCTTTCGCCGAACCGGCTTGAAATTCATTCTCGAATTCAACAAAACAGATATCATAGCGGCCTGGAATTAGCCGAGCCTCTTTGAATCCAGGAAATTGTGCGAACAAAACTTGTACCATAATCTCGGTGGTTTCTGGAGGTAAATTGGTCAAGAAGAGAATATTGTTTGGAGGCTGTTCGGTGAGAGCTGAATGTGGAATGCCGGCTGCATTTACAGCATTGATTGGCATTGGCCGTTTTTCTTTTTTCTTCTTTTTTGGCTCCTCGCCTCTCGGTAATTTCGGTCGCTCAACATAGGTACCTTTCATTTTAGCGATCAAATCCGAATCTTTTCGAGCGTATTGTATTTGCTGAAGAAATTGAATAGTAGATTAAAAATTGACCATAGAAAAAAAAGTAGAGAACAACTTTACCATCGGTTTATCATAGAATGGAAAATTTTGCATCGATCGCATCGCATTCGATGCACTATTGATATCTTTAAAGATTACAAAAGCTTGTCCACGCATTTTTAGAGATTTTTTTGCATGTATATCCAATATGGTACCGAATTGTGAGAAAATAGCATTCAATGATTTGGTCAATTCTGTACGAAAACAATCAATTAATCTATCTCATTACAACAATCGATTAATACCTACCAGTTTTTTTAATTTTTTCATTAAGATTTCTAATATAAATCGTATTGTTTGGTTTGATATCGGCTGTTTGAGTCATCTTTTCGAGTCTTTGTTTTGGATTAAATCGGACAAGAAAAAAAAAATTTTTGAAACAAAACACCGTTTCAATCAAGAAAAAAACACAATGCTTTAAAACATTGCAATAACAATCTGAATCTTAGAAAGATGGCGCTCATTTTGGAAAAAAATCCAGCACTTTTTTTTTAATCGAATTGTTTCATCTTTCGGATTGTTTTCGGTTAAAAATTTCAAACAAAATAAAAATCAAAAAAAAAAAATTTTGTTTCAAAATTTTTTTCAATGTATATTTTACAAGAGCAAAATAAAATGTCAGGAGTGGGATTCGAACCCACGTCTCCAGAAAGGAGACTGCGACCTGAACGCAGCGCCTTAGACCACTCGGCCATCCTGACAAAATTTACTTTAAAAAATGGTTAAAATTTTAGGTTTAACAAATATTTGGATCGTGTACCAAAAACGATAACAACAAAAAAAAATAGAGAGAGAATAAATTAAATTAAAGTTAATTAAATAAACAAATAATCAATAGTTGATGAACAATGGAAGACAATTTCTATTGTTTAAAATTTGATTTAATTTGATTTAATCGTAGAGCAATTAGAATCGATATCAATACAGAATCGATGGATTTCGGTTTCACTTGATTGATCAGCACAAAGTGTTCGAGATTTTTCCGTTCCTAGCAAATCGATCAGAGAATGAAAATCGAATCGATTGTATAGAACAGTGACCGACATCGAACTATAATCGGTGAACAATTTACGTCCTTGATTAGATTGATTCATCGAATTCACTAGTTCACTATAAAAATGTGCATATAAAGGGGGCTCGTAAAATATTAGATGTCTGATTCCTTTGATGATCGATCTGTTATAGAAATGATATCGTTCAGTGTAGAGAAGAAAATGACGAGAAGCGTTGAAAAATTTATGCCGAATTTGTGCAACTTTGCCTGGTTTCGTGTATTCACAGATCGAGAAGAAATCAATTTCTTGATCGCGAAAATAATTTCGTAGCCGTACGAAATCCAAATACGATGGTACATAGATCATCGAACGCGTGAAAAGAGGATTACGAAAGTTTGGTAGAATTTTTTTGATGAAAAAATCAAATCTTATATCGCATCTTTGCTCAAATGAATTGCAACTGAAACGATGAAATATCTGTGGACATTGAATGTAGACTCCATTGATCGCAGTCGATCCATTCGGATCGGTTTCGTTTTGAAACAATATTTTTCCACTATAATTAAGAGAGTTGTGATTGAAGAAACCGATCAGAAGAGAGTTTGTTGTCGAACTAAATATTATCAATTGGCAATAGTAACGAGACCATAGCTCTAAGACCCAATTTTTAACTCTAGAAAAATCAACTCCATGAGTTTCTTTCGGTTTTGAATTGATGTTTGACATCAAATTGATCATATGGGTCCAATTTTGCATCAAAAATATATCTGCTTGATCGATTATGATTGATTCGATCGAGGAGAGAAAATCAAAATTGGTCTCTTTCTTTTCATCATCTTCGCCTGTCAAATGAAGACCCAAAGGCGATGCAATAATTATATCACTAGAATAGAATTCTGTATAAAGTTTTAAAGAGTTTTTTGTCAACGCTAATCCAATTCTAAACATATCATCAATGTTCCCATTGAATGTTTGTTGATAATCAATCGGTTTCCTTTTTTGTTGCAAAGAATCTTCTTCATCGATGCTGAATTCTTTAATAAATCGCTTATAATTCATCACATTTTTTGTTTCCTCTCCATATAGCAATTTAATCATACAGTTTATCGTTCTTAAAGCTGAATCGCGAAAAGGTAAAACAATCAAAACTTTTGGTCTTGTGAGACCTTGATCTCGGAATTGATCTGTTTGTTTGTGATCAGGATTTTCTTTGATTTTGATATTATTTTTGATAATTTTATTTCTAGTTTTGATGATGTGATTCAATGCGTGGGCAGTATAAACCATTCGAATACGTTCGCTATTATCAAATTGACGTTTCGGATAATAAAGATTTTTGTAACTGTTCAACAGAGACAATAGCTCAGTTTGAAATGAATCAAACCGTTCATGTTTCATTAATCTAGATTTCATTTGAGTCTCTTTCGAATAGCTAAGTTTCGAGTTGTTAAAACAACTCTCTTCGTTACAAATCTCAATAAAAGTACCAATATTGGGCCATTGATGTTTATGTGAGATTTTTCTGCACGATTTTAACTTTTCTATTTCATTTGATTCAAAATTTTTGAAATAATGTTCTTCAAACTCATCAATCTCTTTGAGCATTTCCTCTTTCTCATCATCATCTTCTTCTTCACTAAATTGCATCTCGAAATAGTCTTGTACAAATTCTTTTACAGGCGAAATTGTCGGCGTATCATCAGATAGATTCTTGAATGGTTCAATATTATCATTTTCATCATTTGTTGTAGGTATCATTTTGAAACTTTTCAATTAAAGAGTATTGAGATAAGAAATGATCTTTTTAACCATCAAATCAACTTACCAATCCATAAGATTTTGATAGGCTGTTGTCTCTTCGTTTTTTGGCCATTCGATACTTTCAGATTCTTTCAGGTTTTGGGCTTGAGCAACATCTTGATCGATACGATGCTCATCTTTTATTTTTTTGATTTTTTTACTTTTTTTACGATCTTTTTCCTCTGGGCGTAATCTACGCCTAATCGGAAGTTGTCTAAAATTCGATCTCATTTTGAATTTCTAAAATTGAATTAAATTGTCAAAATTCGAAAATGGAACACATGGAATGGCGATAGAATCGATTTTTAAAACAAAAATGCAATTCAACATGTGTGTTGATCAATTTTTTTTCTCAAATCTAGATTCTTGAAATAATTTCAAAGAAATTGAAATGATTCGATGAGAGTTTTTAAACTAATCGATTAAAAATGAATTTATTTGAGATTGAATTTAGGTTAGGTTTGGTTTTCCAGGTGTATCCAAAAGAGGAAGAGATTTCCCATCTTCAATCTCAAGCGGAGGATGATACTTTTGATTTGGTATCTGTTTTTTAGTCTGAATAAATAGATCAATTTCTCGCTCAAATTCTTCATTAGTTATCTCTTGATAGCGTAAATTATCTTCAAGATCAATTATTTGTCCAGCAACGTATTGATCGCTGATAACATGTTCAGCGATCGTATTGAAAACTTTATCGTCGAGTTTCGCATCTATCTTAAAAGTATTACAGCGAATTCGTTGAGCTGTCAACGATTCAGCAAGTTGATATACTGCATCATCGATTTCTTCAGCACAAATCTGATGCTTTTCGATGAATTCATCTTGTTCTTTGAAATATGCTTCATTTGGAGTGATACCAGTGAAGACGAGATTTATGATACAACCACGGCAACCATATTCATTGATGGGATTTTGTTTGAATTTTTCCAAAATATTCTTCGATACTAGATAACTTAGAAAATAATTGTAGGCTAAAGAAATGTTAAAAAAAACCAGAGAATAAATCAATCATAGAAATATGATCAATGAACTTTAACATTACGGCTTCTGAAACCGGCACAATTAACCAAAGCATCGATTGGAGGCAATTTGTTTAGATAATCTTTGAAAAATTTTTCATCCGAAACATCGCCTAATTGAAAAAAATGTTTCTCTCCATAGCGTTTCTCACTCAAGATATTGAGATCAATGGAATAAACAGTAGATTGTTTATTTATGAGATATTTAGATAGAGAATTTCCAAGACGACAGCTACTTCCAGTTATCAAGGTTTTGATGTTTCGAAGAGAAATCTTTCCGATTTGATTCATATTAAAAATCTAGAAACGAAACGAATCGAATCAAATCAAATCCGAGAATATTCTCGTTTGACAATTTAAAAAAATTTTATCCAATCCGGATTGCATATGAGTGCGCTGTGATTTGGATTCCTATTTGAACCTTTAATGAATTTTAGAGCGAATATATTGGAAGAACTATTATTGTCGCTTGATAAATCTGTTCTAATCAAAATAGATCAATTAAATTGATCTGATTCAATTCATTTGATATGAATTTAGGATTGAGAATATTCAATTTTTTTTTATTCATTTTATTCGTGGCTCATTTGGCCATAGAATATAACCGATTGAAAATGAGAAAGAAGAAGCGAATGATGTGAATGCTGTCCAACAAAATGGTTTGACAATTTTCTCGATCGATGAGACGGTAAAATTTAATTGCTTTGAATTTTTAATCGGATAGATTATAACAAATGCTAGAATTCCGGCCATCGTTCCGGCTGATGTGATAAAAGACATCTGGAACGGTTTTGATTCTTTGCGTAAATTAAACCGAAATCTTTCTTCGGCCAATCTTATTTTTGCCTCTTGATCTAATTTATTTCTCAATTGTTCCGGAGTCGGATCATCATTTTTATCTTTATGAAAATATTTCAAATATAATCCATACATTTCGAGAGTATTGATCTTTTTTTTTCGGTGAAAAATTTGAGATTATAATTGTGTGAAACAGATGGTCTTCCGCGGTCAGAGATCCACCGCGATTCCGAGAGTAGTCGAAATAGAATTCAATATTCAATGGAATTTATTTGAAAAAAATTCTTTGAGTTTTTTTTTCTTTTGAAAAATAAAACAATCGATCGGATAGTTTAAAAATATTTGGATAATAATTGAGTTAGATAAGTATCGAGCCATTCAAACATGAAAAAAAAGATATAGAATTGATTTTAGTTTTGAAATTCACGATAGCGTCTTCTTTCGTTCGACATTCCAGCGATCAGATTTTGTCTCTCGTGGTGAAGAAATATTTTTCTCGTTGATAATATTAATTGGAAAACAACACAAACCAATAATGACCACACTCCAAACTATAGAGAAACGTAATTATTAGACAAATCTATTGCGAAAAATTCATGAATTCACCTGGAATATTCCTAGATGATAGGAAAAGTTTTTCGCTATAATGGTACTATTGACACCTATTTCCATCACCGAAGCTGCAATATCGCATCTGTAACAAGGATCAATTCAATTATAGATTTGCTAGGAATTTATTTTCGTAATACTAACGAGCTGAAACGTTGTGTAACACATTGACACCATTTATAGAATCCTAATGTGGCAATAAATCCATCAAGCAACACAAATAATACAATCAAACAGTCTAGAAAAAAATCCACAAAAGCTTGAAAAAATGTGCTGGAAATCGAGAGAGAGAGAGAGAAAAAAGATCAGAACTTATTTTTTTTAAAATCGAATCAAAACTTTTTTTTACCATTCCTTATTTTGGTAGAGTAATCGTAATTTCAAAAGCAATTGAGCTAATGAACATAACAAAGTGAAACCACCTATAATGATCGAATAGAAACAAGAGAATGGAGTGGACCATTTTGGTTCAAAATGACCATCATCTTCGATGAATTGACCACAAGAGAACAAGGCACAATGTCCTCGAAAATCACTAAGATGCGTTGAAACAGGAACGATGATATACAACGAGACTAGGATGCAGACAAAATGAGCTGCGATATGAATCAACGAGAATATTTTATCGTTCATTTGTCAAATTATTGGCTCCAAAAATATAATATCTCAAAACGAGAAAAAAATGAATCCCCAAAAACAGATGTCTTCGAAAGAATTTCGACCAAAATAAACGCCAACGATGTCCTATACTCTATGAATAGTGTTGTTTTGGATCTTCCACGTTTTGCGATTTAAAAATTTAGATAGTTTTTTTTTCAATTTTATGATCTCAATTTTTCTATCAAATCAAAATTGATTATTCGATCCAGAAACAAGCAAAATACTAGCTAAAGATGAGTTCGTTCATAAAAGCACAAAAATCCAATCAAAAAGTGCATCGAGAGCGAAAAAATGTTCTAAGTAATGGATTTTTGGAACGTAAAAAAGATTACAAAGCTCGATCGAACGAATACAATCGTCGGAAAGAGATTTTAAGTAAGCTACGGAAAAAAGCGTTAGATAAGAATCCTGATGAGTTTTTCTTTCGAATGAAATCTTCGAAACTGATCGATGGTGTTCATTACGACATCAGAAAAGATGATGATGAATTGCAACCAGAAGAGTTACAATTGATGCAAACTCAAGATCTAAACTATATCAATTATAAGCATTCAATCGATCGAAACAAAGTGGAAAAACTTCGTGGACAATTGCATTGGTTAGATTCCGATCCAGAACGGCCTAAAAACAATCACATAATTTTTGTTGAGAATAGAAAACAGAAAAAATTCGAACAAAATCGATTAGAAACGGAAGCAGCTAGCTCTCATAGATTCCGATCCGATAACGAAGACAATAGCGATGAAGTGAAAGAGCTAAAATATCGTCGATTGAGAAACAAAATTGATCGTGAACAATTTTTGCGATTATTAGCAACAAAAATGCAAATAAAAAAGCAATTATTGAATAAAAATGAGAAGGCAATCAAAATCAAGAAAGGACGAAAAAATTCCGCCCCAGTATATCAATGGAAAATGGAGAGAAAAAAATAAAATTTGTAAATCTCAATCGAATAAAAATAGTTTTATTTCAAGAATTTTCTTATTTAATTAAATAAATAAATTTTGCTTGAAACTGCAACAACGTCAACAACAGTGTTTCGTATTTCGATGAAAAAAATCAATCTAGAGATCGGAACCGATCAATGACCGGATTCCGAGAAAGAGAGATTCAAAGAACCAATCATTAAATTTTGAGCTAACAAATAAACAGACAAACAAAAAGAGAGAGAGAGAGAGAGAGAGAGAGAGAGAAAAAAAAAAAGATTTAGAGATAGAAAGATTTCTTCCTATCCAGAAGATAGTTTCATTTAAAGATCGACCGATCGATCGATTGATTGATTGATTGATTTAGCATTTCTGATTGCTTGCATCTAGATCATTGATCTTAGAACCCAGTTGGGAATCGTTTGTTGTGACAATTATTAAGTCTCAATTTAAAGAACTGAGATTAGATTGCAATCGGGAAATTCTCTCTATCTATCTCTCGCTCTCTCTAGGCATACAAACTTAGCATAATTAACCGATGATATTTAGTGATTCAATGCGATCGAATCGAATAGAATCGTTTTTGGTTTCATTCTGTATTATCTTCTACTCTCTATAGTTATATAGAATGGTACATTTCTAGATTGTTAGCGATCTTTCTTTCTAACTTTCTTCCTAACGCCATCTCAAACGTTTCCGATGACGATTAGGCCAAAAGTGATGCAACAACTGAACTCTGTTTGTCTATAAGAATCCACAACTTGCCATAATCCAATCTGAATCGAATCGAATCTGTAGAATAAGTAAATGAATGAATGAATGAGTCCATACGAACCAGAGAGAGAGAGAGAGAGAGAGAGAGAAAAGGAAAGAGAGAGATCTAGAGCGATTGAGAATGGGCCTTAAAGTAATTTTCCATCTCTCTCTTTTTCTCTCTGTCTCTTTCTTTCTTGGCCATCTCTCTTACAATCACCACACACCTTTCTTCTATGAGATTATTTTATTTTTTTTTTTTCGAATATATAGATTAGAGTGATATTTGAGAGAAAATTTCTCATTTAAAAATGGCAAGAATAACTTCATCGAAAGACAGTAGTTCGGTTCGACGGAAGACCATCCATACAATGATCGAAATTCATTTCAAAAATTTAAACTTTTAAATTTGATTATTCTATTACTTTCTTTTTGGGTTTCGTTTTCAAAATCGAACATTATCGAAATCAATCACAAACGATCATAAACGAGATAAGATTTTTCAAGGATTCAATGTTCTCAAAATAAAAAAATGTTTCCAAATCAGAGAGTATCTACTATAGCCATATTGATGGCAACTTTTGGACCACTTTTTCTACTCAATTTTCTAACAAAATCATCATCCTTTGCTGCATCGATCTCATCCTCTTCACATTCGTTACAAAATCCATCACGTTATGATATGATCAATAATTATATCATTGAAGATTTGATACGATTATCTACCGCCGATGAGAACAATCGAGATGCCGAGTTCGATCCATCAAACTATCATCAACAATCATCGATTCTGTTGGATTCTGAAACGGATTCTGATTCGGATCGACAATCACCGAACGATCCGATCAATCAAGAGCAAGATATTCTTCAATCGAATCAAGCATTAAATGATTACTTATCGTTGCTTCGAAAAATTTTAAACAATGATCGTAGAAAATTTTCATCAAATCCATCTGGATCGATAGCAACTAGTGATGAGTTTGATTATCCACAAATACGACAAACATTGATCGATAATAGTCAACCAGAATCTGGATGGTTCGAGGGTCCAATCATAACGAAAGTTTCGAACTTTGAAGATCAAATTGCGCTAGAAGATCTTAAGAATCCAGATGATGTCGATGTTCGTAATGATTTCGTTATGGATAATCGCCAAAATTATTTTGATAATAATAAATTGATTAAATTGACACCAAACGAAGTGGCTTTTGTTGATGATTTGTTAAAAAAATATTCCACTGCTCTTAAAGATCAAAAATTGAAAGATTTCAACAATGATAATAATGAGAATATTGATGTTGGCAATAATGGTGGTGGCGATGATGATGATGATGATGGTGAGACAGAACAAAACGATCGAATCTTTAGCCGATGGTTGAATAAACGAAGACAGAAGATTGTCAAACATAATGCAACTATTAGACCATCGACATCCACCATTAGACCATTGATTATTGAAGAGAAAACAATCGCCAATCAATCATCGAAAAGTAAAAGTTTGAAAAATTTTGATCAAAAACAAAAAGATCATATCACAAAATTATCGATCAAGAAAGGTCAAAAAGAATATCCAATGCTAAGACCATCAACATCAGAATCGAATAGAAATAAAGATGGAAGCGAAGAGAGAAATTCGAATAAGCAGCTTGTCGATCAAAATGATCGATGGCCTTCAGAATTAGAAGAGGATACTTTGGCTGAGGTGAGTGCACGTTTTTATTCAAGCAAAAACTTTATCAGACGAAAATCGTTAGATTAACGAGACAAACTTTTAAAGCTTTGTGAAATTGGGCCTACTGAAATTGCATTCAAGTCGGCTGTGAGGTTAGGTTAGGCTGATTGCTAAAATCGATTGTGAGGTTAGGTTAGGCTAGATTACGCTGACTGCTAATGTCGGTTGTGAGGTTAGGCTAGGTTAGGTTGACCGCTAAATTCGATTGTGAGGTTATGATATAACCTTAATCGCTATGTAATTAATTGAGAGATGAGATCAGATATACTTTTTGCTAATTTCATCTTTAAAAAAATATTTCTTTGTTTTTAGATGATAAACTATGAAAAATTTATAAACTAAAAAATCTAAACGATTGGAAAATATCGAAATTACTAAGCTAACAGTGCAGAATTTAACAGAACTCAAAATGCGACATTTTAACTCTTTATTTGAATCGTTTCACTCCGATAGAATTTCATCTCAAAAAAAAATACCAGATCTCAAATTTCTAATCGAAAAAAATTACCAATCATCTTAATTGTTCTTGAGAGAGAGAGAGAGAGAGAGAGAGAGAGAGAGAGAGAGAGAGAGAGAGAGAGAGAGAGAGAGAGAGAGAGAGAGAGAGAGAGAGAACAACAAACTCTTGACAAATCAAGTATGATCCAAAAACATCAAAACGCTTTCGAAGTAACTTTCTTTTCATTCCAAAATCGTAGCCATCTTATCAACCAATCCAATAAATTTCAATGTCAAATACACCCGCCAATAAAACAAATACAAGCAATCAAAAAAGAGATAGAGAGAGAGAGAGAGAGAGAGAAAGGAACAAAAAAAAAAAAAAAAGGCAAACCTAACAACTAATGAAAGACTTAGCATTGACATTAACATTGAAAATCTTCAACAGACATCATCATCATCATCATCATCAAATTGTAAGAGAATATTGAAGAAGAAGAAGAATATATCAGATAAAAAAAAGAAAAGAAAAAAAAAAGAAAAACATCACAACCCACGCAAACTTCCAAATGAACGAACGAACGAACGAACGAATTCGAATGGTTCCAACGAGCTAGGAACCGAACTGAATAGCCTACGCATAGCCTTCACTAGATTATTACTATTATTATTATTACAACACACACACACATACACACACACAAGCACTTTATTATAATTCTAGACTCAAACTCTCGAAAACCCTATTTCACAAAACAAAGAAATAAACTCACACAGCGAGAGAGAGAGAGAGAGAGAGAGAGAGAGAGACAGCGGAACGAAGAAGAACATTAATTTTAATAGAATCGAGAGAATAAGAAGAATAAGTAGAATCTCAAATTGAACAGAATTGAATTTTTAGTCAAATACAAAAAAAAAGAGGATAGAATAGAATATCGAATGGAATCAAATTAACAAAAAAAAAAAAAAATCTTACCCTAGACCTTGTCGTCTTTCTCTCGTTACCCAAACTCTTTTTCTACCTCTTCTCTCTTCAAACATTCAGTCGAAATTTATAGTCTTTGACTTTTTTTTTTTTTTTTGATTTTCGAAATTTCAAATTCAATTCGATTCCGGTCCGATTAGATTCTAGTCTAGTTTTTGGTCTGGAGAAAAAAATAAAATAAAATTCTACCTTTTTTTTTTTTTTTTTTTTTTTGAAACTAAACTTTTCGATCGAAAACACTCGATCCGCTTACAAACACACACTGGTATCAAATTTGATGCATAGACCTAGATGCGTTCATTTATCAAAAACGCCCACGCAAAAAAAAATTCATCCGAAACAGACACAGAAACAGGGAGAGAGAGAGAGAGAGAGAGAGAGAAAGAGAGAGAGACCCAAGTGTTTTGTTTTTTTTTGCCCTTCAATTACTTTTGCTTTGCTTTTTTTTTTTTTTTTTTTTTTTTGGTTTTATTGGAATCGAAGATTCCAAATTGACGAACACAACGAAATCGGTTCTCGTTTGATAAAGAATATGAGAACAATTTTCGAACATTTCAATTCTCGAGAATCGAAATGGAAAATTCTTTTGAAAAAAATAGAGAAAATGTGAAAGAGATTTACTAGAATCGTTTTTTATTTATTATTATTATTATTATTATTATTATTATTATTATTTTGATGAAATCCAATTCACTTGAACTCAATTATAGATTTAGTTAAGTATTCGAGGGGGAGGGGGAAGAAGTGGAACTAATCGGACTCTAATGATTGTTGGATTATGCAATAGTTTCAATCGTTAGAGGATTACACACACACTCTCTCTCTTTCTCTCTCTCTCTCTTTTTGTCTGATTCGAATGAATTTGGTAATTTCTTTTATCGCATATTGTTTTATCTATTTATTTATTTTTTTTTTGTCTCTTTTCTCATTTTCACAGGAAGAATCATTGAAACGATTGCCGAAAAAAAACGAAAAAAAAAACATCCAGATCGAACGGTCTAGATTTTAGATCCTAGAAGTTTGATCCGATTAATAATCCAATATAATGAAAAGGGAAAAACGAGAAAGAGAGAGAGAGAGAGAATGACAGTATTGGTTGGTATTCACATCTAACCTCCCGATTGGATCTTGTTTTTCATCGAAATTTTTTTTTTCATCCGATGAGTTTAATCAATTTGAATTTGAATTCAAATTTTCAATTTTACTTCATCATTATTATTATCATCATCGAAATCGAAATCAACATCATTGCCATCATCGTCATCGTCATCGTCATCGTCATCGATTCAAGAATGCAGAGATAAAATTAAAAAATATAAAAAAAAAAAGAATTCCGTTTCCATTCCTATCTTCCACACTTCCGTTTTGGTTTGGTTATTAAAAATTAAAAAAAAAATTAAAAAAAAAAATAAAACAATTTCCTCCATTTACTTTTTTTCTCTATCGAAGGAAATTCATAAAATTGTTTTGTTTTGATTTTTTTTTTTTTGTAATTTTTACCAAAAATACCAAAAAATTTTCTAATCTCAATCCATCACAATCCAAATTTGATTATTTTCGGAGTGGGGGGGGAGGAAGGAAAATAAATTTTTTTTTAATATTCTTGATCTCTTTTCAAAAACGAAAAGATTCCAATCACCAATCACTAATTCATCACCAATCGAAACTTTTCTTTTCACCAAAAAAAAAAAATTTGGATCAATAATTGTCAATTTGAATCAAAACCAATACCAAGAAAAAATCAAAAAAATCAATCCGATTCTTTCTCTTTTTTTTTGGCTCTCTAACCTGTATGTTTTATCTATCTCATCTCGAGAAATCTTCAAACATTCATTTTAATTGTTTCTCTCTCTCTCTCTATTGACTATATAGATCGGAATCTAATCGGATCTGAAACAGACAAGAATATTTTTCTCCGAAATGAAGCTAAAAATAGAACTAAGAGAATTCGTTTCAAAACAATTGTTAATGAAAGAGTTTTGTTAATTAGTAAATTCTAATGAATTAATACATCGGATTGATAAGAGAGAGAGAGAGAGTGAGAGAGAGAGAGAGAGAGAGAGAGAGAGAGTGAAGAAAACAAGAAAATTAGATTTCTTAATGATCCAAAAAAAAAAAAATCATTTCCATCACCGAGAGAAGCCCAAAAAAAAACTTAGCTTCTCGTTTCCAATCTCGTTAGTAGCGTTCAAAACATCATTCTTAAACACACTCAATCGAAGAGCAAAGAAAAGGATTAATTTTTCGTTAAAAATATTACGAAACTATAGCTAACAATCCTCCTACTCCTCCTTCATCACCATCACCTCCCACCTCCCATCATCATCATCATCATCATCATTTTGATCGTTACCATCACAACCACAAACGTCATCATAGTCATCGTGGTCGTAATCATCTCACATTCGATTCCAACCTCTTCTCTCACCTTCCTTTTCCTCTTCCTTCTCGTTCTTCTCTCTCTCAACAATACTCTTTGAATTATCGTAGAAAAAAAAAATTTGCATCTCGTTTTCAAACAGTGAAGTTCTTCGGAACCAATTGGATACAATTCGCTCTCTCTCTCTCTCTCTCTCTCTCTCTCTCTCTCTCTCTCTATCTTTTTTTTTGTCTGTTTAATTCTTTATGCTCTGTAACATTTTTTTTTAATTTTCTATTACCATTTGATGATGACATCATCGTTCCAAGTTCCAAAGTAAACAATCGAATAAAAAAAAACTTTGTATTTGTTGACGATGATAAAGATGAAAATTGAGAGAAAGAATTGAGATTTCAATTACATTTAACGGATTCTATTCTTTCAATCGCTTTATTGATTTAGTTCTTTTCTCTCTCTCTCTCTCTCTCTCTCTCTCTCTCTCTCTCTCTCTCTCTCTCTCTCCTCGTTTCAATACCAGCTAATGGAAGGGTTTTTTTTATCTCTCCACCTCTCTGAACACCATTTTCCATTGATACTTTGAAGCGAGAGAGAGAGAGAGAGAGAGAGTGAGAAACTTCTCCGAAATTGAAACTTGACTCCTTTGGAATACCTCTTTTTTTTGTCTCCTTCTCCATTTTTGTCTCTCTCTTTTTCTTTTTTTTTTTTTTTTTTTTTTTTGATTTTCTCATTTATCCAATGATTCCATTGGAATTCGATTGTGTTACATTTTCAATTGTTTTTCATTTTTTTTTTCGATTGAATTTGATTTCAATAATTAAGTTTCAAATCTTCAACTCCGATCCATAAATCCGATAGAATTGGCTGGAATTGGAATCCGAATGTTTGAATTTGGCTCTATAAGTTAGTTAGTTTAGAAAAGATTGAATTCTACATTTTCTTTTCTTTTTTCTTTTTTTTTCTCCACATAAAAATTTCATCTTTCGAATGCAATGAATCTACAAGATTTATTTGGATTTTTTTTTTCTTCTTTTCTTTTCGCAACACTTCAAACAACAACAACAACTACAACTGTAAATCATTTTGTTCGAAGAGGTTTGAAGAGGAAAAAAAGTGAAATCATTTTGGAACCACTAACTAGTGGACCATTTTCCGTTTTCTGGATCGTTTGAGAAAAAAAAATTTGAGGCCAATTGCTATAGCGAAAAGCCATAAGAATCTAGGACATTTGATCGACTCCAAAAAGGAGAAAAAAAAAAATCAGCAACGAATCATCGCCAACACCACCACCACCATCATCATCATCATCATCATCATCATCACCATCATCATCATAGACACCATCCATAATGAAGATCGCAAAATTAGAGAAAGACAAATCGAATGGATTCTGTTTGAAGAATTTTTTTTTTTTTTTTGATCACTAACTGAGAGTTTGTATGTTGTCGGAAATTTTGTCGGCTAAATTGTCTGGCGCCGTGGCCTCAAAAAAAAAAAAAAAAAAGAAACGAAACAAAACAAAACAAAACAAAACGTACACACACATTCACACACACAAAATCATTACCGGAGAGAGGGGGGGAAGGGAAAGATCCTGAAATTATGTAACATCCGAACACCTATGGTTAGGTTTAAAATCCGGGACAATCCGGTTAGTGATCTTTGCTATAAACATATGCTATCATCTTGTAGCTTATCCAATCTTCTTGTAGCTTCACTTTCTTGAGAGATTCCTCTACGCTCTTAGATTAGATCGTTTTTTTTGTGATTTGTGATCCTCAGTTATTTGTTGATCAATGAATCATCAGAACATACGCCTTTCACTGATAAAAAAGAAAAAAAAAAGTTTTTTTTTTCATTTTATAAATTCTTCACATAGTTTCGATTGGATTACTATTTGGTTTCGAAATTCATTCAATCAAAATTTCATTATTCTCAAACAATAGAAATAATATTGATAGTTTCCGAGAAAGAACCAAGAGAGAGAGAGAGATGAAATCTTTTAAATCTTAAAAAAAAACGTACCTTTTAAATCTTTTTTGATGAGTGAAGAATGGGGGGAAAAATCGATTGATTTTTAGCCAGAATTTTACACTCAAAGCTAAGCTTCAAAATGATTTCAAACCTAGCCTAGGTCCTAGTGCTTTCTCTCTCTCTTTCTCTCTCTCTCTCTCTCTCTCTCTCTCTCTCTCTCTCTCTCTCTCTCTCTCTCTCTCTCTCTAAACCTAAAGAGTTTATTAGGAAACCAAAAAAAAAAAAAAAATGATTTGAATTATGATGATTCAAAATCAAATTCAAAATTTCGATGCTAAAAGACCGAGAAGATATTATTTTTAAGATATTAAATTGAAAATATTTATGCAATTTATTCACCAAAAAAAAAAAAAAAAAATAAAAACAAAAGAAAAAATAGAAGCTATAGGAAAACAAAAGGCTTCATAGAATCCATTCAATAGAGAGATGAAGAGTTTAATCTTTATTCAGAATGAAGGGTGGATGGAGGGGGAGGGAAAGATTTGGATTAAATTTGAAATGAAAAAAAATGAGATCAAATGAAATCATTCGGATGAAAGAAAGAGAGAGAGAAAGAACAAAAAAAAAAAATGTTCCAATAAAAATGATTGATTTGAATCAGATTTGTTAGAATTCTAAAGAATCCAAAAAAAAACAAACTGGAAATAACTGGAAATAACTTTTGATTTGGATTTTGATTTTTTTTTTTTTTTGCTTCTTAAACTATCAATGAAACGAACGATTGAAATGAAAATTTGTTTTATTCAAATTCACAAAGAATCTAAGCTATAATTCCAAGCTTCAAATATAATTGATGAAAGCATTCGAAGAAGAAGAAGAAGCTGAATAAGAATAGCGTAGGATTTGATCCTATAAAAATCAATTGATCGAGCACTGCTTTACCCACAGTCGGGGGGGGGGAACTTGGGCTAATCTCACTCTCCCCTTGAAAAGATGATAAATTTTATCGGTTTCCAAACAGAGAATTTGGAAAAAGAAAGAAGCCAAAAGGGTGTCGAGTTTCGGCTCGAAGAATCTTTGATTTGGGATCGATTTGGATTTCGGTTCGTTACGATTCTCTACGGTTTCTCTTCTCGACATCAAAAATTAGAGTGAAAAAAATTTTGAGGGGGAAAAAACTTGCATTTTCAAAAAAAAAAAAAAAACTCCAAAAACCTCTCCCAGTGTCAATCATTTAGCTATTTATAATTATAATTTCCTTGTAAATTCCTTCCAATCCCCACTCGTACTTCGATCCCCACTTGGAGAGAATTTTGATTTTAGTAAAATTATCGATAATTTTTTTCTGAAATATTTTTTTTTTTTGAGAATCTTTCATACAAAAAAAAGTTTGTGTAATATTTCGGATGGGGTGGGGGTGGCGTTCGGTGGTAGAGATTTGAAATCTCATTGCTTGATCGGTTAGGAGATTGAAAAAAAAATCGTAAAAAATTTCATATTTTATTCGAAAATTTTCTTCATAGATCAAAAAAAAAAAAAAAAACACGGACCAAACAAAATCCAAAACAGAGTTAATATGACAATCTATAGTTTTTAGCGAAACAATCTAAAAAAAACAAACATCATCATCATAATCATCAACATCATCGCAGTAGCGATGTAATCGTTTCAAACAACATCGTTAAGAATCAAAACGATTCTTTCCATCTCATCGTTCGAGAGCCATTGATTATAGATAGCTTCGTAAAAAATCCATTTCGATCCATCAATGAGACAATCGGTATTCGAGATTCGTACAGATAAACGTTTCGATTGATCAAGAAATATGATCAAAGATTGTCGATCTATTTGTTGATTAATCGATCTCTCTCGAAACGATCGTTGATTTTGCAATCTAATTGACCAATGTTTTTTGAATCCAAACAAACCTAACAATTAAGAATGATTAAATTTGATAGATTTTAAAACATTTAATTAGTTTTCTCTCTCCCTCTCTCTCTCTCTCTCTCTCTCTCTCTCACCTTGATGTTGCCAAACTAAAAGATTTCGAGTGGTCTGTATCATTAGATATGGATGAAGAAAATCTGATAGACCAAATGTGAACAATGATAAGTGATGAATCACACCGGAAACGCGTATGGTTTGAATGAGTTTGAAATGATAATTATTCTCCAAACGATAGCATTGATAAATGATCACTTTGTTGACGTCATCATCATAGCTATCGCTACAAATTCCATCATTCATTTCATCATCATCTTCATCATCGATTCGAATATTGAAAAGAATATAATGAAATTGGGATGAATCTTTAAAATGGCCAATATTTTGCACACTCGAATGTGATAGATTTGTTCGCCATTGTTCGATAAGATTCGAACGATATCCGTCCCAATTCAATTGATGAACACTTATCGATTGTTTGGAGAATCGCATCGGATCATTCTCGAAGGCATCGAGATTGATTTTAGAATAGTAAATGATAAAAAGCGATCCATTCAATTCGAACAAAAATGTTCGAATACCTAGAACGGATAAAAAAAAAACAAAAAAAAAGTATATCAAAAGTCAATCATTGATTGAAGGATAAATTATTGACACTTCTTTTTTTCTTCTTTTTTTTTCTTTTTTCATTCATTTTACCTGGAGTTAGAATTTTATCCAAAACAATTCGGCTTTGTTGAGCAATGACATCGAATCGAATCAATCTAAAACGAAAAGATTGATCATCGATATTAGAGCTCGTTGTACTTTCATTAGCATTCCATATTTCACTGATATAAAATTGATTTTCAACACTCAATGTTTGCCAAATATTTTTCAATCTATTCGTAATCAATTTCGGATCGAAATAATTTGGAAATTTATATCTTTGATGAAAATCGAGATCAAAAAATTTCTCTTCATCGACAATGATGATATTGTTTGATTGTTGAAAATATGCGATTTCGAAATTTGAATATAGAAATTGTTGTTTACGAAATGCTAAAAAATTCTCAATCCGCCATAATTGTTGTGAAAGATTTTGTGGATTTAAATTCGGATTAAATTTGTTTGCGATATTTTTCACTATTTCACTTAGATCCAAATTATTTAGATTAGATGTTAGTGTTACATTTTGATTGAATTGTGCTTGCTCCACTTGTAATGTTCCGGATAGAATTTGTTCTCGTCCATTTGGATCATCAACTAAGAGAGCATTCTCATCTATTGTGGTTAGATTGATACCATCGACTAGTTGATTGAGTACGAAAAGATTCTTTCCAAGCAATGTATGAAAATTAACTTTTCCTTTCAATGTTCGATTACCATAGAGCGATATCAAATCTTCCGGTCGATGTTGATTGAACATTAAAACTGTACTATTGCTGAGAACAAAAACCGGAGCAATAAATTTGATCGGAGTCTTTATATGTTGATTGCCGTACACTTGAAATGCTGATTGTGATAGTTTTGGTACATCGATACCGTTCCACAATCCATGCACTTCGATATCATCATTGAAAACAATCGAATCAAAAATTTTCTCCCCAGTTATAGTCTGTTTGATTCGATCCAATCGAACGATATCAGCTAAAGGAATACCATTGATCAAACCGAAAATCTGGAATCTAGGATTGTTAATCGTTACGTTGTTGAGAAATTTAAATCCTTTCCCATTAACGATTCGATCAACATTGGAATAGATCACAGTAGAATTGAATTCATTCAAATCAATCGAATTAATTATATTGAAATGAATGAAACCATTCTTGTGTGAGATTTCAGGACAATAGATTGTTGAGAAAGTTTTTTGAAAATTAATCGTTTGTTCTCCGGTTGAATTCGCTAGAATTATATTCTTCAAATACTCTCGATCGAATTGATTAATTTTGCCGATGATATTCAATGAACCATTGAAAATTTGTGAACCTTTTAGGATTAGTTTGTGAACATTCTGTTCACCTTGATTCCATAATAATGCATCTCGATCGAGCGATATATCATCAACTCTACCGATAACTGTAACATCTTTAGCTCGAAATGGTCCGATAAAATTCAATCTCGATCCTACACCAACAATCAATTCACCTCTCTCGTTTGTTTTTAAAACATTCAAATCTAATTGTGTTAGATTGATCGAATTGAGATAGCCAAACAAAACGATATCGTTGGAGGTGATTAATTTTCTATTGAAGATAGCCTTACCATAAATCGTATGATTATGATTGGTTGTCATCAAAGCTTCTTCAGCGATATAATTATTCAATTTTGTTGTGTCGATATCTGTGAGAAAATCAAGGCCTGATTGATATCTGATATCGCCTTGAATCTCAATGGTACCATTATGATTACGATGTACTAGCTGTGTTAGTAATCCATTCCATTCGATGCCATTAATTAGATTGAAATTTAATCTACCACTAATTAATTTGAGATCACCATTTATTATGATCGGATTACGAATGATATTGTAACCTTCTCTTGTAATAGCTTGATATTTTAAATCTTTTAAATTTAAACCGGCAAAACCATTTTTAGTTTGAATATCTTCAAAATATTGTCGGCTAAAGAATTGTTTAGCTCCAATCACTGTTTGTGGTTTAGATTTGGAAAGATAATTTTGAAGAAAATCGGTAAAATTTTTCAGATTAATATAAGTTGTGATAATATTTCTTGCCGAACAATTTTTACAACTAAGTATCGCATTCAATGTTTCCGGTCGATCTAGATAGATTAAGCTGTCGATCAAATCGGTAAAATTATCTCCATTAATTTCGTTCGAATCTAGATCACCATCTTTGATTAACATTTTACAATCGATCTCTTTGAAACGTATCGATGCACTAATGTTCTGTGGTCTCGAATACAATAGCCATTCGTGTGGATTTAAATAGTTAATCTTTCCAGTGATAAGAAAATCATTAAGAATTTCTATGCCATCGATAAAATTTTGTCCACCAATCATCTCTTGATAGGTACTTAATGTGATCGCTTGCGATAGAAAATCATCAACATCGATCGTAGCAATTTTTCCTTGTAATTTGATTCTACGAAAACTAACCGATCCATCAAAACGAATCTTTGAGTGAAAATTTTCAGAAGTTTCGATTCGAAAAAATTCATTCAAATCGTATCCATTGATTTGATTTGCAACAATATTATTGCATCGCATTTTTTGGATAATTTTTTCACTAGGTATATATAACACTCGATCTTGTTTCAAATAAACATTTGGATAGATTTGATCCAATAGCAAACCATTGATGGTACCATTGATGATAATTCGACTCACATTGACCGCTTTCAAAAAGGTCAAATTTGTGTAATGATTTTGAAACGAATTAATATATCGTTCATCGAGATGAGTGAAATTAATATTATCAATCAATCCATCAACAATGAGATCACCTTCGATTTTGAGTTGATTCAATCTTAGATCGTTGTTGATCATCTCATCACGAGATAGTGTGACAATATCTTCCGGTATTCTCAACCTATTCAAATAGGTAGCATTCAGATCTCTCATCTGAATCGATGAAAATTTTTTCTTCCCATATACATTCTAGAATGAACAATGAATTGAATGGAAACATTGATTGAAATTTTCTTTAAATTGTTGAGAAAAAAAATCAAACTAAACTGAATCGAATTTGATTTACCTGGATTGAATCTCGATCCATTAGATCTTCTGGTATTCGGATCCCGTTGATGCTCTGTCCTATTTCCATCACATTCATTCGGATATCGTTGCCGAAATGAACTGGCATAGTGAAATGTATCTCTTCATTGACAAACATTATCTGACCGAATAATTGGGTTAGATTGAAATCGTTCAGATTTGAAGCGAATAGATTGTTTCTGATCACTAAACGATCGATTTGTGTTGGAACTTTGATTGTTTGTCGTTCTCGACGATGGGTAAGAATCATTCGAGGTAAATCATCGATGATTACATCATCAACACGTTTCACAAAGAGATTATGTGCTGCCAACGATTCACAAACAAATTTATTACGAATCGTAATCGTTTCGTTCGAATCGGGACCGTTGATTAAAATCGATGAAGAAATCGTAATGTTCGAAGAGATATTATCTGGTACTCGAAGATGATTGATCTTCAATGGTACTCGATACCATAAATTCGAATAGACATCTTGATTCAGATCGGTGTAAAGAAAATCTTCTGGATTTTTTTCATTGATTTTATTCAACAAAAGAAATCCATCGATATCGATTGAAGATTGGAAATATTTTCGGCCAACAATAGGTCGATCTTGATCGATTCGATAGAGATTGTGTAGCAAATCATTGATACGATTGTTTCGATAGACATCAATGATTGCTTGTTTCGAGTGGATTTTTTTCAAAAATATTTTGTTAAGAAAATTTTTATGACCATCGATCTCGATATTTTGATTCCGATAGACTACATCGAAACGGATCGCATTATCGATACGATTCATTCGGTCCGTAATGAAACCAATCTTCTCATCCAACATTCTCAACGAAACACTCAACTCTCTTAGAGCATAATTACGACGATTGATTTCGATCTCATCGGCGGCTCGCCGATTCTCATCGATAGCATATCGATTGACATAGACATTCGAACGGAATGTTACATTGAAATTAAATGTTAGATTCACAGCTAATTTCGAAATGGTCTCTTTCTGATCGAGACGATAGATGTTCTTCGTAATTCGATTGATTTTCTCCTGATAGATTTGCTTATTGTAACGTTGAAGTTTGTTCAATATCATACGATTCGGTCTGCCATTGGAATCGTTAGTATCATATGAGATTGTTGTTCCAAAAATAGCCAAATAGAGTTGACCTTGATGTGAAAGTTTAAGTTCATAGACGAAATTTTTCTCAAAAAAACTTCGCGAATAAATCGGATCGAATAGAAGCGAAGAGCTGATATTTAAATCTTTGGATTTGGAAAATGTTCGTAGTAAAACGAAAATTCCATTGGTTATATCGTAGCCATAAATCGTTAAGATATCTGAATCGAATTGATCGAAGTAGAAAAAATTATCCTCTCTAGAATAGGATATAGTCAATGCATTCATCTTGTAGACCATATTCGAACGGATACGTGCAACTCCTCGAAAACCTACGATCGATATTAGAAGAGATCATCAATCTCTTGTTAGATCAGATCAGATCAAATCTCATTATTTTGAGCTAACCTTTTTTTCCATCACGCCATTGATAGATGTATTGTTCACGATGGGTTGCGATACCAACGTAATATCGATGTCCATTTTGAAACAATTGAATATCTTGAATGACATGATTCATTTGGAATAGATTCACTTGTTCCGCTTGATGTTTCTCTTGAAATCGATACACGATCCAATGGGTTTTGTTGCTTGCAATGATGAATCCTTGCGATTGGATACGCATCGTTCGTAATCTATACGCTTGTTGTGCAACGATCAAGATTAAAGATTTATCCGTTTCGAGATGAAAGTTTTTCAACGATTTCCAACCGCTATCGATCAAAACTACAATACGATTTTTACCATTATCGTATTGAAGAACATCAATAGCGATGACCTGTTCGTGAAGATGGAACGTATGCAAAAGACCTTTATCGATGATTCGAGAATCATCAAAAATTTGAAAGAGATAGATCTGTTGGATAGCACCGATATTCAATAGTGATGCCATAAATAGCTCATCAGCTTCGTAATCGCGATAGAATTGGATCTGTTTTAGATTACCATTGATCATTTTGATCGTATTGTTTTCGTTTCGATCGTATTCCAATGTTTGATCAAGAGGATTGATCCAAAATTTTTGTACAACAAAAGCTTTGGAAGAGAAACAAACCAAATGATGTCGATTACGATGTCGTTTGTAATCGATGCCAATGATCGGATCGATCCGTTTATCACAAACGTTCAACAAACGAAATGAAAGATTTTGGATGCTTAAATTCTCATACAATCCTTGATAGTTGATCATCTGATTGAATAGTTTTGCTTGATTACGAAACGAACTAATCAAATGATCTTGATTCGAGCCAAGATCGAATTGATTCTCGAACATTTTCATCCCTTCTCGAGCTAAATTTTGTCGATGACGTTCCAGAATCGTTTTCATTTGATTTTCGGTGAAAAAATTTTGTCCATCTATGATACATATCATCACCGATACTATCATCGAGAACAATATCGTTGTTTTCGTTTGAAACGGAAACATTGTTCCGGTGTTACGTAATGATCAAAGCGGAACTGTTAGGTTAGCGGATCTTCTTCTAGCGAAACATTAATCCAAAAAAAAACGAAAAAAACTTAAAATTTTTTCCCAATAAAACTATTCTAAAAGATTTTTTTTCTTCCAACGCAGAAGAATGAGAGTGAATACTTTTTTCATTTCATATCAAATCGATTAGATTGAATGAATCAATTTCAATCCATTCAGCATAGCTCTTCCTTTGCTTTTACGAAAATTTAAAATTAAGATTCATTTTTTATTGGAATATTTCCATAATAGATGGCAGTATCCTTTGTTGTTATGCTTAACGAAGACCCCAATTCGAAAGCATCGCACAAACAGAGAGAGAGAGAGAGAGAGCGAGCGGGGGATGAAAAAACTGTATTAGTGATGGATTGGAAGAGCAAAAAAAAAAAAAAAAAATGCAACGAATTTATGTTCGATTGGTGATGAAATTTTGAACCAATTATTCTTTCTCGGAAAAAAAGGTAAAATTTTGTATCAATTGATTATTTCTAATTGTTTTTTTTTTCATTCATCTTTTTCTTTCGAAGTTAATCCTTGAATTGATCGATCGATAATGAATCCTAATCGAAATTCATTACCCTTGATAGGCAATCTTTATCCACAATCACCTGCACCTCTCATTTCAAACATACCTACGACCAATCGTCAACCATTGTTAGCCAATCCGATTCGACCAGCGATGCCTGCCGGTTTTCCACCATATCCGAATCAATTCGGTTCGAATTATTTCGATTACTATTATTGCAATCCATCATTCACTCCGCAACCTATGAGTTCTTATTGTTATCCACCTCTAAATTATAGCTCAACCAATCCGCCACTATTGAGAAATCCTTATCAACCTTATAATAATCTAGTGAACCAGAATGCTATGTCTTCAGCAAATAATCAATCTAATAATAAGATAATTTCCAAGAGTGCTGATTTGAAGAATAAAACTGTTCAGAATAAATCTCAAACTCATTCTAAGTCTCCGTCTCCTTCTCAGTCTCAGTCTCAGTCTCAGTCACAGTCTCAGTCTCAGTCTCAGTCTCATTCTAAGCCTTCGAATGTTGAAGAATCAGGGTCACCGAAAGTCGATATCGATAAGAAAGCAGACGATACTGCAAATGTAGAAACGTCAAAATCTCAGGAAAATGTCATGAGTGAAAATGAGCAAAATGATTTTAAAAAATCTCTGCTGAACAAAAATGATCGTAAGGATGGATGGCATCTTTTTCTTTTCGAAGAAGATCGTAAAGAAGTGGACAATATTCTCAAAGAAGCTATTGATTTCGAGATACATTTTTCAAGTTTTGAGAAAGAATTTTCTCAAATATCACAGACAGCGACTGCGGAAAATTCTCAAACTTTCAATTCAACATGGGACTCTTGGAAAGCTAATCTACTTAAAAGACGTGAACAAACGTTAGAATTACAAGAAAAAACTTTGGCCAAATTGTATGATAAAATTCGTCAAAATTATCCATTGTTTGCTTTGAATGGTATCCTGCCGTCGATTCCTCAAGCAGACCCAAACAAAAATAATGGAACAAATAGCAGTTCTGACAATGTAGTTTCCAATGTGATTGCGAGCAATACTGTAGATGCTGAAAAGGAGTCACCTATGACTGTCAAGAAAACATCTAATACTCCCACTGTTTCAAAGATGAAACCGATCGTGACAGAGTCAACCGCAGAAGATTCCGAAAATTATGCTGATAATAAGAATAAAACTAACCCGAGTGAAGAATTTCAGCCGAAATCAAAAATTAGCCGTTTGATGATCTTCGATGACCCTATAGTCGCCAAATCGGTCAATGATTTTAATTTTTTGCGAAACGAGATCAAGCTGATCGATAAGCTTCTGATAAATTTCAGAGACTTCAATAAAAAATCTTCTCCCACCGCGAAACCGACCAGTCCACAAAAACATCCAAAACCTATCCCATTAGAAAGAGAAGCTAATCCGATTCAAGTCGTCGATATTTCTCAACGATTATCTCCATTGTCGGCACCTGAAAAACCGAATTTATCAAAAATACCTCAAGTGATCAATGTTGCCACTGTCACCAGAGCAAAAGTCAAAAAAGAAAAAGAACGTACTCCTTCACAAAACAATATAGTTTTACCTTTGATATCTCAAACGAGCGAAAAAAGAACCCTACCAGTAAGTACAACGCCGCAATCGGCACCAATTTCGATACCGAAATCATCGGCCGAATCTAATAACATTCAGATTGATTGTAATGATCGAGATATGCGAATCGATCATTCGATGACTTTACGCAAACAATCGCCTTTGATTGAAAATTCATCGAATCAAATCTCTCGAAGTCAATCGAATTATTCTATTCCAGAAGTATACAAACATCCAGCTCAAAGCATACCTCAAAGAGAATTGATTAATCCAGTGAAAAAAACGCCTCTTCTCGATATCAATGCATTCATTGAGAATGAACGAAAAAATCTTCAAGAGAAAAACTCTTCCGTATCTATTGTTTCAAAATCTCAACATTATACAGATAGAAATTTTTTCACTAGACCCAGAAAATACACAGAGGAACCCTTGTATATTAGAGATTTGCTAGAATTTCCATCTCGATCCTATCGACCAAATAAGATCATATTCATCATACGAGGATTACCAGGCTCAGGTAAATCATTAACAGCTCGATTAATTTTAGAGCGAGAAAAGCACAATAATCCTCTGGTCAAAAGCCGTCTGATAAGTCTCGATGATTATTTTCAAATGGATGATGATTATGAGTTTTCGAGCTATGAGGAACGTTCCAGCAAACGATTCAAGATTGTTCGCTATGATCCGATCGAAGAGCAACAATGTCAACGATATTTGTTCAAAGAATTTCTTCGAATCGTTATACAAGGCTATTATGATTTCATCGTAATCGACAATATCAATTCAACCATCAAAGATGTACGAGATTTTTATGCGACTGCTATCGAAAACAGCTATGTACCATATGTGATTGAGATGGAGGCAATCATTAGACGATTGTTGAATGATTGCATCAATGGCGATGAAATCGTTTCGTATTGTTTTGAGCATCAAAAAACTGGCCGAAAAATGTCTCAAATTCAGCTTCTTTATGATAGTTGGGAATTGTTACCGATGGATTATCTTCGTGTCGATGCTTATTCCATCCTACCGCAACGAAATTCAGAGGAAACGATTCGTGATCTAAGAACGGTATGATTGATCGGTTTCGTTTTGATCTCGATGATAATAATCTTGATTTTGATCAGCCTGAAAAATTCGGAACAATCGTTACGAGTCGATCGAATCTCTCAGGTTAGTAGCGATTATTCTGTTCGAATCACCGCCCCCCTCACACCACCATAATCACAACCACAATCGAAAAAATTTTCTAATGAAATAAATCATTAATCAATCCACCACCCACTAATGATGATTTTGAAAGTATAGAGTCTGAAAATGTTTATGCCTTAATTAAATACTTGATTTTTGATTGATGCCATCATCAAACAATCTTTTCGATCGCATTCGGCCAAACTTTTCTTAGAGAAAAAAAAACCGAACCGATCAATAAATTCTATCGATTGCGCGATTGCGAAATTTTTTCTCTCCTAACAAACAATTCTCTCTTTTTCTAGCTTATTTGATTTGATTTAAATTTTTATTATTTTTTTTTTTTCTTTTCTTCTTTAATTTTAAGAGACTCTATTGAGAAATGATTTGGAAATAAGCAAAAAAAAAAAAAAAAAATCTCGATCCATCTCGAAGATGATCATCGAGAATGAATGAATGAATGAATGAATGATCGATCTTTGTTCGAAGAATATTTTCATTCTGACTAAATCATTATCGCTAGGAATCGAGAAATTTTTTTCTTTCTTTTATTCAAACAAATTTCATTTCTTTCGAAGCCCTCTAGAATCCTTATTTGTTTATATCAATCAAATTAATTTAATTGATCTAAGTGTCTTAGATTGATTCTAAGAGAAATGATAATAATAATAATAATAATAATAATTTCAAGCTTACACTCACACACAACCACACACCACCTACCAACTCTCTCATGTACCACAAAACCATAAAATTTATTTCACTATGATTTATATCCTCGATCCGCGAATAGCAATTCTTTCGATCATTTAAACAAACAATTTCAACGATACACACATATCTCGTTTAAGATTATTGGAGTGGGGGGAAAAAAAGATTGTTGAGAGAGAATGAAAATAACTACATTCAGAATTCAAATTGAATCTTAGAACAATTTTTTTTTATTGAGAATTTTTTTCTCTCACCACAGAACTTGATCAATATAGACGACAATCAAATCGGAATCAAAATTTATTTGATCGAAAATTTTGAATCAAAAGAAATGAAATGAAATGAGATCAAAAGAAATGAAATGAAATGAAAAAAAGAAAAGGAAAACAAAACTATAACAATTTCAACGATGAAGTAGGGGAAAAAATTTTGGACCGAAAATTTCCTTACTACCATTAGATGAGATGAAATTGAAGAATTTTGTTCGATACAATTCACTCGAATCTACTCATTCATATTCATTTTATTTATTTTTGTTTTTGTTTCTCTGTATCACTAAATCTCTCATCCATTTGATTATCATTTAGTAAGTAGCTAATTTTGTTTGATGGAAAAAAAAATTTTTTTGTAATTTTTTTTTTTTTTTTTTTTTTGGTGGAAAATCTTCCACTATATTCCACACTTCAATTTCAATTTTATATTGATTCAATTTCGATGTTTATCGAATCTCTGAACGAAAAAAAAAAAAAAAGGAAAAAGATCATTGATGTATTGTATATATATATATCTTTTTAATACAACAATTGGTTGTTTAAAAAAAAAATTAATAATAATAATAGTAATAATAATATTGGTTTTCAATTTTGATTATTCGATTCGATTTGATTCGATTCGAGAATCAATTTGTTTCGAATGAGAGATCCAAATCGAGATCCATCAAACAATTGACTTATTGATTATTTTCTTTTCTTTTTATTATTATTATTATTATTATAATTTTCGTTCCAATTTCGATGTCATTCTTAAATTTAAAATTCTTTTTCGATGATTTTCATAATCATTTTGATAAATTTCATTAGCTATTTTCAATTCCTCTTCATATTTTCTTGTATGACGCCATTTCATTCTTCTGTTCTGGAATCCATAACAAAAAAAAAAAAAATGAAAAATGAAAAATGAAAGAAAAAAAATCAATTAATGAATCAATCAATCAATGAATCAATTAATGAATCAATTAATGACAAAAACAAAAAAAAATTTAAAGTAGGGGGAAAAAATCAAACAAATTTACAAACAATTGTTGATCCATTGATATCAATATCTTTTGATAATAATTTTTTACCTAATCTCTACAACTAGGATTTGATGAAGAAAATGTTTGTTCTTGATTTGTTCATAGCTAAATCTCTGAATTCTAAATTCTAAATTCTCTAAAAATATATTCAAAGTAAGTATCTAACGTTTTTTTTTTTTTTTCATTTATTTTTCATTTTTTTTGATAAAATTCTTTTTGCATTGCAAATTTTACAAATTGCATTTGTAAAAAAAAAAAAAAATCCATCGAAATCTCTTTCACTTTCGATAATCTTAACACTATCACTACACACGATAATCTTTTGTTTCAAAGCATTGATGCACTAACCTGAAACCAAACTTTCACTTGCGAATCAGTAAGATCCAATTGTGCCGCTAATCGTTGTCGATCTGGTTTACTAATATATTTCTCGATACCGAAATGTTTCTCTAGACAAATTCTCTGTAAAGTGGTGAAGACCGCTCTCGACCACGAACCACGTTTCTTGGTGTTTGCATCGAATTGATGTGAAGATGAGCGATATTTTCTCACCACACCCACATCAGTGATCGTATTCGATTGAATTTTGCTTTCGGCAATCGATTTCGTTAAACGAATCGCAATCGTTGAACGATCATTACGATCATTATTGTAATTATTATTTTGATTTCGATCCAATCCATTGTGATTTTTATCTCGAGTATTCGATTGTTTGTTTCGAATATTTGTTTCGATTGAATCATTCCATTCATTATATTGTTTCAATCGTTTCTCAATGATATAATTTGAAGAGGAATCACTATAATCATCGATGAAGTGAGAATGAAATTTTGTTATTGCACTATTACAATCGTAATTAATCAATGGAAATCGAAACGTTTGATAATTTGGTTGTGAAATTTGATGCAACGATTTTGGATAGAAATCGATTCCGGAATGAAACGATGATACGATCGAGACGATATCGTTTGCGTATATCGAACCACTAGAAGCTTGAAATGATGGAATGATTCCGGAGATCATTTGAGCATTCGGTGATGAAGATTTTGTTTTTGCTAAAATATTTTCCACTCCAAATTTCAATCCGATTGGTTTTGGATTCGAAATGGAAGGCAGCAGCGGCGACTGGCTTAAAAGAGCTCTCTGAATCGAACATTCTTTCTTAGATCAGATCCCTTGCGTGAGAGATTGTTGGAGGAGATTTGAAAAACCCAAAAAAAAAAAAAATAAATTTCGAATATCGAAATCTAATTATTTTCACTGATAACTTTTTTATTGTTTTTAAAATTTTCTTTTTGCGAATAAATTTCGATCGTAGAGTATCTTAGTCTTTAAACTAATAATCTTTGATGCAAACCTTATCAAGTTTATAAAACGAAATTTTGGAATTTTTTAAATTCGAAGCTATTCGATCGAAACAAATGTATCTGTTTAAGAATCTTAATGATCCTTTTGTAGGCGTGGTGGCATTCTCTCTCTCTCTCTCTCTCTCTCTCTCTCTCTCTTTTCTACGATTCAAAAACAAGAAAAAAAGGTCTAAATTTTCGAGGGTTTCGTTGCAAAAACAAACCTCCTTCTTCACTGATTGAACAATGATCACTTAGCTTTTCAATTGAAAGTGTAAAAGTGGAGAGAGTACACTCTTGTGAAGAAGAGAGGCTAGAATTAAAAAAAAAAAAAAAAATGGAAATCGGAAGAAAAAAAAATCTTCTTCAAAATATTATTCTTTGATCTTTCATTGGTGATTTCCAATCAATCCAATACAATATCAATTCAATTTTTTAAGAGCAATAAAAATTTTGTTTGAATTTTTTTTTTTTTTTTTTTTTGAAGATAATTAGCTATAAATGTTTGTTAGTTATTACTATATTTTGTTTTGATTCAATCATAATACCATCATAATGGGAAGAGGAAAGAGGGAAGAAGGGTAGAAGGGAAGAGAGTTAGAGTTTATGTTTATGTTGCAATCGAAAATCCAAAATCATTCATCTAATCATCTTCATATGGTTAGATCATCTAGATTCTAGACAATGATGACGACTATCACAACCACAACCACAACATCAACAAGATGTTTTCGGGAAAAGAAAAGAAGCAATCAAACAATCTTCTTCTTCTTCTTCTTCTTCTTCTTCTTTGAAAAAAATCAAACATTTTAATTGATTCAATCATTGATTGTTTGTAATCAATTATCGAGAGAATTATAGAATCATCATTATCATCATCATCATCATCATCATCATTATTATCGTCTCTACCAATCATCAATGATCTTTGTTCAATGAATTCGAATCTGAATCGAATCGATTCTCTATTTTTTTTTTTTTCTCAAAGCGTAGCAAATTTTTTGAAACAAAATCGTTAACGATATCCATCAAAAGTTTTTTTTTTTTTTTTTGGATGGAAAATGTTTATTTTTATTTAATTTAGCATTTTAGTTTGACGTTGAACGGATGAACGGATTTGAAATCTGTTCGGATTTGATGAAAAACGATCTATTCGGATTATGAGCAAGATTTGTTTGTTTGTTTGATCGAAGCAATCATTGGTCAATTATCAGGGTTTTGTGCTCGAACATAGCTAACACTGCACAGCTCCAAGAGATTGAATGATTGATTTGAATTCATAATGAGAATCAATGAATCAATGTGAAATGTTCAATGTATCCACAATCCCCACATTCATATAAATAATAGATTCAATCTACTATTTTGGATTCATTTAGATTGTTGTGCTAACCTAACCAAACCAAAAACTGTGTGTCATATGTTCGCAGTTATTCGGTTGATTAGAAGAATCTTTTCGACCCTTATTTTTTTTTTGAACAAATTAAAAACCTCAAACTTAATGTATCTCAATGCACTTTGGTGTCAAAGTCTAACAAAAACAGAAACAAAGATAATTGTGATGATAATTATTTCTAAACTTCAAAATCCTAATAGATTCTAAGATTATTTAGAATTCGGTTGTGGAAGAAGAAATAAAAAAAAATTCACCAATTTAATTCGATTAAATAGAGTCTTTTGGAAATTTTTTTTTCTTTTTGCGGTCCCTTCTTTTGGGTTCAATTCAAACCGAGAACTAAATCTTAAAGAGCACATCTGAAATTAATTTTTTTGCTAGGAAAAATTTTTCTCTTCGGGTGACAATCTCGATTGATTTGTCTTGACTCTAGAGTTCTTGGGTGAAATAAACAGAAGAAAAAAAAAACTAAAAAAAAAAATTTTTTTTTAAATATTTAAAATTTTAGTTTTCTTTTTTTAATTACTTAGGATTAATTTTTTCAAATCAAAAAAAAAAAAAATATTATAATTTTCATCATTTTAAATTCATCACTATAATAACAAGTGAAGAAAATTTTCGATTGATAGAATTTTAAAATTTTTAAAATAAAATTTAAAATAAAATCTTTTATAATTTAAATTTCAATTCCAATATTTGTTGAATGAATTGTTCGATTTCTGATGTTCGATTCTGATGTTTGATCGAATCGAACACCGGAATCTCATCTCAATGATTTGATTCTAAATGAAATTGAATTTGATAGAAAATTTTTCTCTTTAAAATTGATCGATTGATTGATTTTTAATCAAAAGAGAGAGAGAGAGAGAGAGAGAGAGAGAGAGAGAGAGAGAGAGAGAGAGTGAGAGGGAGAGAGAGAGAATCAATTACAATCTAGGACTTTTTTTTGCGACCACCGGTAATCTTTCACCGATCAAAAATGGATTGATCCGATCGGTGGATGTTTTCGATTGTTTTGATTTCAAAATCGATCGTTTCGAAACGGATTTTTTTCCCTTAGAGAAAGAGAGAGAGAGAGAGAGAGAGAGAGAGAGAGAGAGACAAAACGAATTAATTAATTACAACAAATTAATTTAAATCATCATGATAATTCTAGCTAAATTTTTTAACATACTCGTTTGATGAAATATTTTTTTGCAACCACTTTATGATTCTTATCCATTGTCTCCATTAAATGATTCAATGTATTGTCCAATGTTAAACCTTCGTTTTGGATCGATCTAGCTAACGTTTCTAATTCGTTCTCATCGGTGTTCCCTGGACAGCTAAACATATGCTCTGAATCGCACATACATTCTTGTGAAGATTGATATTCTTTACTGAATTCGGCTGAGTTTTCAAATTCTTCCAAACATCCATCTTCGCCTAAAATTTAATCATATCAATTGAATGAAACAGATAACAATATTTCTAACAATATTTCATTTTCACCTACTTGTATATCCGATCGGACAAGGATTCGGAGGATTACAGTATGCCGGTAGAACCGAATCAGATTTAATCACTTGTATATTAGGTATCGATCCATCTGGTCGCAAATGTTGACTTCCTTCACCAGCTCCTCCCTGAACATATTGATGTCCGTAGAGCGATGAATGCTCTAGAAACTCTTTTCTTGGTACAGGCTCTCGAGGTAATAGAACATCATCACGTGTTTGAAAACGATAACGATCGAGAAGCTCATTTGGTTGATGAGATTCAATGTTCAAATTTTTCTTTAAAATCTTTTCGCAAAAAAAAAAGAGTAAAATT
This sequence comes from Sarcoptes scabiei, assembly GCA_020844145.1. Lineage (NCBI taxonomy): Eukaryota > Metazoa > Arthropoda > Arachnida > Sarcoptiformes > Sarcoptidae > Sarcoptes > Sarcoptes scabiei. The sequence goes on from CP080484.1 coordinate 6,403,200, forward strand.
GTTATGGCTATGGAAAATCTAGGTATTATTCGATCATCGATCATATCATTACATTCAAATCGGTTTCATAGTTTTCCGAATCGATTAAATCTTTTTGTAACGATAAAAAATCATCAAGCTGATTGATGGTTTCCGGTGAAGAATTCTCTATTCGTCCAATCAATTCATGGAACATCGGATTCGATAGTTGATAATCGTATGAAAGCTGTCCACCGAAAGCTAGCTCACCATGAAAGGTGAACATCGCCAACATAGACCAAACAGCTAAAGCAATCAAACTAATCATTTTGAACATTTCTTTAAGAGATTCAATGATAGAGATTCTAGATGAAATTCTAATGAATGCTGAAATATCTCCAAAAAAGTAAAGATATGAAATCAATGACAATCAATGCAGAAACAAATGGATAATTGCAATTTTTTTTTTTGTGCTTTCATTCCATTTTCGATCACATAGTTTCGATTAGAAATCGAGAGTAAAATAATAATCACCATTTTGTTTCTAAAAAAAAAAAGATAAATAAAGATTATGCGTACTCTAATCTCGATTCTGGTTCTTGGCTCTATACAGAATTCTGGAATTCAATCGATCCAATCTCTAGATAGATGGTATATAGAAATTGACGTTTTGAATCGCCTCGTAAACACACGAAATTGATCGAGAAATTTCGATGGGAAAAAGAGAGAGAGACTGACGTCATTATCGTATTCATTTCGACGATATTTAACAATATGAAATTGACAAATAAAATTTTTAATCAATCGTCAATATTAAATATACATCAAACTGATTGGAAACAAACAAAATTGATTGAAACAAATTGATTTAATGAATCAAAATGAATCGAACTATTATTCTACTCTCGCAATCATTTTGATGTGTAGATTTGATTCCATTTGTTCATAAAATTTTCCACCCTCTTTTCATCAATATCATTGAACCATTTACCATCGATTTTGAAATGTGATCCAATAATAGCAGCATTGATTTTATGATCAATCATCAATTGAATATTCGAATCGTTCACACCAGATCCAACTAATAGTGGAATGTTTTCGATTTGTTTGGCTTGTTGAAGATGTTCTTCTTCTGGTACGTTTCCTGTCTCTTTTCCTGTGATGATAATGCCGTCTGATAGAAAAAATTTTGCTGCCTGAGCAGTTTCTTTTAGATCAAGATCAGCGGTGATCGAATGCGAAGAATGTTTCTTTTTGATATCACAAAAAATCATAACATTTTCCGCATCGATTTGTTTACGATATCTTAGCAAAGGCCCAGCACAAGCATCAATCATTAAGCCTTCGTCGGCAATATGACTGAAAATGTAACCTTCGGCTCTTATGAATTGAAGTTCTGCAGCTTGAGCTACAGCTAAAGCTTGATGATTTAATCCAGCTAAAATCTGCACACCGCAAGGAATGTTCGGTGCCACTCGTCTAACTTCACTACAAATTCTGGTCATCACAGCGGTGATTTCTGGTCCAGGAAGAGCATTCGAATTGATGTAGGGCCTATCGAACATATTCTCTATACAAATTCCTTGCAAACCATATTTGACATAAATTGATGCTTCCTCGCAAGCAATATCAATCAATTTTTTAAGATCAAAAAAACTCGTACAACAAGGCGTACCAGGCAGCGCTCTTACATGAATCATTCCTATGATTGAGATCATATTTTTTGGAAAAAATTGAAAAAATTTCAATTGTGTCATCTTCAAAATCTAATGATTTCTGTCCCGATATTAGTGCTAAAATTTATTCATTAAAATCAATTAATTTTTAAGATATTTTTTGTTTCAAATTTAATTATTAATCATTTCGCAAAATGTTACGCAATTATGTTGTCAACTATTTTGATCTATCTAGCTCAAACTACTCAGCAGGTTTGTTTTTTCAACTCTTCTCATCGAAAATCTTTTTTTTCCCTTTTTCCTTTTTTTTTTTGATCAAAACGATAAAATCTTGATTGAATCAAAAAATTTTTAATAGAAAAGATCTAAGTTGATAAGCCAAATCTCTTAATTATTCATAAGTATTTTATTCGTTAAAATTTTGAGGGAATTTCTTTATAATTATCTAAATTTATTATCTCTCGAATTGTTGAATTCAATGTTCGTATTAAAATTGAATATTTCGTGTCATATTGAATTCAAAATCTAATTCATTCAAATCTCATAAATGATTTAATATTCAAGGTATTTTAATTAGATTTAATTCAATTATTTCCTTTATATGATGCAAAAAATCAGCGGACTATTTTTTATATTAATAATCTGATTGAAGATGCCAAGATCAAGCCGATTGACATCTAATTATTCAGCTGATAACAATTCAAAATATTGTAAAAGTACATCACCATCTGAACAATCTACACCATGTTCATCTTCATCAATGATTCCCAATAAATTCACAATCTCTAATCAACAAAATGTTCCATTCAATAAAAACTCACATTCTCAACCCGCGTATAATTCGCGATTGTTGCGATCAGCTCAATATAGCAACCTAAACTCATTGCCTGAAACTTTGAATCAATGCTTGCCAATCAATTCAGTCGGAAACAACCAACAATTTGGCTATGATTATTGTGATTTTCATGATTATATTACGACCATGCATTATCCATCTAACTCATCGATTTCCATGTCTGCCAATAATAATCCGATTCAAAATTCTTCTAATAATCAAAAAACAAATCCTGTCTTATTTTCGATGCCTAGACTAAGTGATTTATCTCGGCCAGATACAGTACCTTCAAAATTGACATCAACCCAAACAAATCTTGTCAAATTCGCTAAATTGAATTCGTATCAAGAATTGGCATGTTTAGTTAAACCCACAAGTCTGAGTGAGTAATTTTTCATTCTTAATGTCCAAATTTGTATCAAACTTTCACTTTCATTTAGAACCTTATGGTATCGGTCTGACTTCAACATTCAAATTGAGTCGCTGTAATTTCGACTCACAGATAGAGAAAATATTCATCAGATTTTGCAAATACTCTTCACAGTTAACGGAACAGACTGATTGCTTGCCGAAATCATTTGTTCTGACCATCAACAATTGTTCTTATACAGTAAAACCTTCATCCGACATCTCTCTATACGATTACCAATAATTTTATTAATTTTCTTAAGGTCAAAAATAAATACACTCTCACACCGTACGATATTACACCTCGGGTCATTGCTGATGTCTACTCTGGTATCAATATTTTAATAGCTTCCAATGATAGCTCTGAACAGACACGAGATTTTTATTACGGTGTTTATTATGCAAGAAAAATCGATCATCGAATTCTTATAGAAAATATCAAACAAAAAGGTCCCAAAGCTATTTCAATCACCATGGAAATGAGTATGTTTTGTTCGAAATTTCAAATGTCTTTATTAGATTCAATTTTAAAGCTTTATCATCATTTTAGTTAAGAAGAAATTACAGAACGATGAAGATATAATCGCTGATAATTTTGTGAAAGCTTCTCTTCTATGTCCAGTAAGTCCAAAAATTATTATTGCCAATAAAGAGAAATTCAATCACGAAACTGAATTTTTTTTTTAATCTTTACAGCTTTCGACATTGAGGATCAAAATTCCAGCCCGATCAATAAAATGTGAGCATATAAACTGTTTCGATCTGGAATCATTCATCAAAATCAACGATATCACACCAAGATGGAGATGTCCGATTTGTAAAATTTATGTTGATTGCGATGAAATCATCATTGATGGGTCTGTTTTTTTTTTAATCTAAATGAATCGGCTTCAATTACTTTTATCGAATCGCTTTTTTTAAACAAGGTTTTTAATGAAAATATTAAGTGAAAGTCCAAGTGATGCTACCGAAAGTCATGTGTTTTGCGATGAAACATATAAAATTTACAAAGATGGTCAGTACGATCAAAATCTTATCGAATTGATTCGATAAATACATTGTTCTCTATCATAGGTGTTTTGATGTCTCTTCCTCATGTTTCTGGAGAACGAAGACCATTAAGCGATGCTAAGGAACTTAAAATTCCTAAAAAGCGAAAAATCGAAGAAAATGATCCTATTGTTAGTTCAAAAGAAAAAATTGAATGCATTACGATTTCAGACTCTGAAGATGGATTAGATGATCCTGGTGCCTGTAATTCAGATGATACGAGCAGTGATGATACAATAATATCCCAAAATAATTGTAAGTTTTGAATTGAATGAAATATTTTCTACTATTCTAATCTGTTAAAGACTCAGATTACGAAGCGACTGGAGACAATGAAAGCTTCAACATTGAAAACTCGATTAAAGCAGAACAACTTGACACTTCTAATCTAAAAACTTACTCTAAATCTGAAAGAAAATCAAAAACTTCTGAGAAAAATTCAAAGAATAAAATCAAAGGGGAAAAAAATGATGAAAGAAAATCTTTTGGAAGTTTATCGATAACAAATGAGGAGAGTAATCGAACCACAAACGATGCTCATAGTAATAATTCTCAAGATGACAATGATGATGAGATCCAAATAATTTACGAGAAAATTCGAAGCAATCAAAAAAATCAATCTTCGAATTCGGATAATAAATCATACTCGAAATCGGATTTTTCAAATCAGTCAAACGATCCCCAAATTCCCCTGAATTCCCATTACCAAGATCAATTAGATCGGATCACTGATCCAAACACTGAATACACTTCGAACATCAGAAACCGATCAAATTCAAATTTACAATCTTATCATTGTCAAACTAATTGCAGTAATAATCCAATCTCTATCCAATCCAAAGAGAATTCATCTTTGAAAATGAAAATAATTTGCCATTGTCGACGTCTTCATTGTAAAATATGCACATTAAAAGCTACTTGGAATCCGAACGTTTCTGCTACTGGATCGAACAGTAACTGTGTAGACTTTCAGAGATATCCAAATATTCTTCATCAAAACACCTCTGGCAGGTTCCCTAATACTGGCCCATCTTCATTATCGAATGCAACGGTTAAAACCACTACTTCTTCTTCTTCTTCTAAAGGGATCAATCAAGCAGCTCGACCAATAGTTCAGTGTTATCCAGCGATGCCCATCAATGATTCGACTGTTGATGAAACTTTTCCACCATCAACTTATTCTAATGCATTGCTCAATTCAAATTTCTCCAAAACGATTCCTAACGGTTTCAATCATTCAATTCAATCCCAATCATCTACTGCTATCGATAACGATCAGAATTCAAACACCATTAATGCTGTGAATTTGAGTCGAAATCGTCCAAGCGATCATGAAAATTATTACAGTAATTGTCAATCCTTTTATCCGAATACCAATTCGAATGGCAGAGAGAATAGTATGAATCTTGATGGATCGAACTCTTCCAATTCATTTCATCGGCAACCATCATCGAGTCCATCGTTAACAATTCATCATGTTCCATACAACACTAATGTTCAATCTGTCATCACAATCAATCAACAATCATCTACAGCATCATCTCAATCGAATCCAATTCTATCAACTCTCTCTGACCCATCCGCTATTTTACCTGAGAGAAATTCAACCCCATTAACGTATGTACAATAGTATCTTAATTTATTTAAAGATAATAATTTCTTCTAAAATTTCTAAAAAAAAAAAATTCTCATCGATTCAATGTTGAATGTTTGAAATTTTTCAAATTTCAATGATTAGTTTTAAATTTCCGAGTGATATTCTAAAATAAAAAGCTGAATAATTCTATCGAAACGATTATAAATATTGGAATAGTTCGAAAATTTTTTTTAATAATTTTTTCAAATTTAAATCACATTATAGACAATATGAGGACAATGTTTGGAAACAAAATCCAACAATACCATCAGTTTATAATGCAGATTACAATCAAAGTGTATGTTATCCTAATAATTCTTCCCAATTTTATCTTCATTCACAACAATCGGTGGTGACGAATGATAACCAAACACAACTTTGGTACACCAAGTAGCAACATCATTAGGTAAGCTTGAATGAGTGATCAAAATATGAAAATATACCAACTCGTTTTAATTTTTTTTTCTCTTTCGATTTCAACAGTATCTCTGAGATCCAATTTTTGTTTTCAAAATCAAATTCTAATAAAAATCTCTAATTATATAATACTCAGAATCTTGTATCAATTATTCTTCTTCGCTAGAGGAACTTGAGCTTGATCCATGGCCCCAATGCTTGTGATGCTTATGTTTGAAAGCTTTTTTGATCTAATTAGAAGAAAATTTAAATTATTGATGCTTCCGAAATTCAAGTATCACAACACACCGGTTTACTGAGTAAGGCTGCTCCAAGAGCTGCGGCACCAGCTCCGGCAGCTAAACCTGCTATGGGGATAGCGCTTGATTTTTTATGCTTTTTAGGATAGCCGCCTTGATTGCAACCACCTGAACTCGATCCAGGAAATCCTGGAATTATGGATCTTTGCCCACATCGATTCCCACCTCCAAAAATTTTAGAGCCAATAGCATTAGCAGCCGCACCTCCAGTGACACCTGCAATAGCAGATCCAATCATATTGCCGATTCCTCCACTTTTTTTGTTCTTTTAAAAAGACAATAAAATTTTTCACATTCAAGTTCGAATTTAATTCTTCAATTCACTGACAGTTTGATCTGGGTAAGAAGGATTGACTTGAGGAGTTCCCATAGCCATTGATGGATGGTATGGGTTATTATAATTGCCTACTTCATATGGAGGCGGAGGAGGATAAGGCGGACCGTATTGGCTAGGCAAAGCTTGCTCGTTGGTTGGATAAGGCGCACCTCCATAGCCTACGATTGGATCAGTAGGCAGTGGAGGATAGAAACCCGTCGATGGCTGTGGATTATTTGGATTGTACCAAATAGAAACGGAATCGATTTGTACTTCACCGGTGATTGCGAGATGAGTGATTCTATCAAAAGGTAGTCGATGTTTGAATTCTGTGAAATGCTGTTTATTGATTGCAATCTTGTATTCTGAACTTTCTACAAGAATCATAATTTCGAACGGTTGTCCTAACAAAAGAGGTTGGCCACCAAAACTTTCTTCAGGTCCCCATTGGTTGTAGATCAAAGAATTTCTAATGATACGCGCTGGTGGTGTGAATGTTGAGCTAAGATATAGAGCCACATCATCGCTGAAATTATTCGATGGTCCATTTTGTAACGCAATAGCGAAACTAAGAGGAGGCAAAAAAAAACAGAATAGAAGTTGATTGAATAAACATTTTTTTCTTTTTTCGACTAACAAATTAGCATCAGGACTAGGATGACCGTGTATCAAGATAACTCCGCCGATAGCCAATCGTTCGTTCAAAGGATTCACAGAAGGTACTGGCTGTTCGAATTTAAAGATTCATTCATCAAGATTTCATCAATTCGAAAAAAAAATCAAAATTATTTAAATTTAAACTTCAATCAAATATTACCGGATAATTGAGATGCATTATTGATTTTGCATAAAAATTTACATTTGATTACTAATCAATTGTCAACAAATCGATATGTTATTCTCCTTGTAAGATCTTTTTCTGGTTTCTAAAAAAAAAAATGATGAAATAGCAGAGAGAGATAGAGAGTTCTAGTACGGAGAAGAAGAGCAGTGAAATGAAAATGAAATAAAATTGCATCATTAAACAGAGTGATTGTTTTGAAATCGAGTATAGAGTTTACCTTGAACAGCCAAATGCAACAGTTCTGTTGTTGCTTAGATCAAATAAATTTCCTCAATCAAATTTTCCAATGCGATTCGATTGTCTCTATCTCTTTTGATTTTTGCCAATATATTTTCGATAGAATCTCACTTAGATAGAATTGAAGCTTGTAGCTTAAAAATGTAGACAAAAAAAGAAGGATTCAATTTTTGGTTGGAAAGTTTTTAAAATTAGAATTTTGATCTTCAAATTGGATCGGATTCGATTGGCTGAAAATTTTTCTCTCTGAATTTGTCTCTAGATTTCAATTTGACCTTTATGATAACTTTTGATCCAATATTTCTCTCTTTTCACAAAAATTTTACAAAAAAAAAAATGGAGAAGGATTTATTTGACGATCTAGTTGTTCGATCTAGATGGATACATCTTGTCCTGAAATTCGAATCGATTGACATAGAAAACATAAACACTGGCCTAGTTTGAACAATTTCACTTTCATCGGCCATCGAAACAAAGACAACAAACGAGATCAATGAAGGCTAAAAATAATCTTTTTTTTCTCCCAATCCAAAGAAGTTTCTTTTTTGGAGCAAAGAGGAGAGAAAAGGAAAAAGAAAATCTTTTTGATTTCCCAAACGAACAATGTGGTTGAATGAAACCGGTTAGAAGAAACTTGGTGCAATCGATGATTCGAATTCGAATTTTTGAATGTTTTTTTTTCCTTCTTTCCGATGCAATTTTGGGATTTCTTTTTTTTTTTTTTTCTTAGTTTTCCCTATGATTTCATCTGTGGAGAGACTTCGCTATGATTATGTAATCGATGTCAACAACAGTGGTTGATCGTCTCAACAACGATTTGTTGTCTTCGTTGTCTTCAATCAAAATTTCAAAATGAAGAAAGAATGAAGAAGAAGAAGGGAGAATTTCCTCCTAGAAAACCAAAAAAACACATCTTAGACAACGAGATAATGCTCTTATCATTGAAAAAATTCTCGATTCGTTTCCGATCCGAGAGAAGCAAACAATTCATTTCGAAACATTTAGCCAATTTATTTGAACAATAATCTCTCTATTTGGATTTTTTTTTGATCTTTACTCCATCAAAAAAAAAAAAAATGATTTTGATAATTTTTTCCATATCTTTCGTCATTGCGATCACAATCATTTTGATTTGGTTCAGTCAAAGCGATCGTGATCTAGAAGTGGCTTTCGCCGAACGATTCGGTTTCTCTATCGGTCAGTTTGTTTGGTTGTTTGTTTTCTTGAAGATTTGTGTTTTTAAACCACTAACTCTTGATTGTCATTGATCTACAGAGAAATTTAAAGATAAAGTCATTTGGATCACAGGTGCTTCATCCGGAATCGGTGAGCATCTTGCTTATACGCTTGCTCCAGTTGGTGCCAAATTGATCATTTCAGGAACTGATGAGAATAAAATGAGCAAGGTCGCTCAACGTTGTACCGGTAATGTCTGCTTATTCGATTGAATTGAAATAGATCTAAAAATTTCAATTTCTAAATTTTTTAAATCAGCTCTATCTAAATGTGATAATGTGTTGGTTTTGCCTTTCAACATATCAAACACTTCTTGTCATGAAGAAATGTTTCAAAAAGTTTTAAAACGCTTCAAAAAGGTTTGTCTTGGATCTATTTTGAAACCTTCTAGAATCTTGATCCGTTTTTCATGGCTTTGAAGCTCGACATTCTAATCAATAACGCTGGAAGAAGTCAGCGAGCTAGTTTTCTAGAAATCGATCTCCAAGTCGATAAAGATTTATTCGACGTCAATGTTTTTGGACTTATCAATTTGACTAGAATCGTTTTGAAATATTTCCTTGAATCTAACATTGATGGACAAATTGGAGTGACTAGTAGCACGGCAGGATTGTTAGGTGTGTCTGAATCGATCCCTACTAGACTTCTTATTTTTTCTATTAAAATCTCTCCCTAGGAGTTCCGTATTCAGCCTCTTATACAGCATCTAAACATGCTCTTCATGTAAGTTGACAACAATTGTTAGTCATTTGTTAATAAGAATTTTTTCACAAAGGGTTACTTCGAATGTTTGCGAACAGAATTAGGCCGCAAAGGGATCTCGATCAGTCTTTTTTGTGTTGGACCAACATTCTCAAATCTTCTAGAGAAAGCCTACGTTGGAAAACCGGGCAAAACACTTGGCGGTAATCGACATCCAGGAAGTCGAATGATGGATACTGAGCGTTGTGCTTATCTGATAGCGATTGCTTTAGCAAACAAAATAGATCAAGCTTGGATTGCAATACAGCCAGTACTATCGATCCATTATCTATCTCAATATTTTCCTTGGTTCTTCCGTAGATACTTCCCTAAATTTTTCACTGAAGAATTAGGGAAGAAAATTCGAGACGGAAAATGATGATAAAAATTTTATTCTAAATACATTTTGATTGGTTTTAAATAAGAGACTGGAGCGATTTGATTATCATCACTATTGGAAACAATTTCAAATTCATCGATGACAATGCGTTTATTTTTAAACATTGGACATTTCAAAGTCATAGATTCATATTCTCCACCTTCGCCGCATACATTGAATCCATATTTTTGATTCAAAACTTTCAATTCTTGGTATAACTCTTTAATAGATCGACCCAAATGCTTCTCTGGTTTTAATCCGAGAGCTGCTGTTTTGATTATGATGGCATCGAGACCGGAATCTATCATCTCTTTGAGCAATTCAGTCTGATCTCTTCCCCATAATGGTGAGATCAATTTTACTCCAAGTCTATCACAAACATTTTCTGCTCTAGATCGTTGATAATTGGAATGTATGGCACCACAACAAACAGCATCGTAATCGATTTCATTCTTTATCTTCAACAATAATTCAAACAAATCTTCAACTTCATCATCGATGATAGGCTCAAGATAGTTCAAATCCAAATTGATTGGCCGACCATTGATTTGTTTTTGGTAAAGAGGAACATCTAAAGCTTTAGCTTGTAAGGGAACCACATCTAAACCAACAGTTTGATACATATAAGAATCGATCTCTTCTGATGGTGAAGAAGATCGTAGATTAGCGACACCAACCAATTGATTCGCTGTTGATTGTTTCAAAATTGAATGGATTGCGTAACAAGAATCTTTACCGCCACTCAACAATGCGATAAATCTCATTCTAAACTCGATACGGTTGTACGAAAAAAAAAATCTACTGCTATTTTTTCAAAGAATCTAGGTTCAATTTCTTGTAGGAAGTAAAATTTTTTGGAAAATCGATCCAAAACTTCGTACGATTGCTGTACGCAAAAGCGCATGTGGAATTTCATTGCAAACAGCGGCTAACTTTTCATTGCTCTTTTTGCGATAGTCTCGAGGAAAGCAAAAAGTTTTGGACTGTTTCTTCACTAATTTCTACACTTCTCGAATACCTTACTCTCTGCCAGTCTTGTTGCGCTTCTCGTTTTACACCGGCCCATTATTTATGCTATTGTAGATAAGATCGATGGAACGTAGGATAAGATTCTCTTACACTAAGTCAAGACTCACCAATGAAAATTGATGATATGCGATCTAAATTTTTTACTTCAACTGAAATTCGAGTGTTTCGATTCGATTCGATAGATTCGTCTTCTCTTTCATTGAGTCCTTTTTTTTATTTTTTTTTTTTTTAGCTATAAATCGATTGAACGTATTTCTTTTTTTTTTTTTGTTTCCTTCTCTGGTGTTGAAAACCTGTCATTCATCGAGAGTTATTCTTTCGCAACTAATCGCTACTAATCGATGAACAGCTCTAATCTTGGAATCTCATCTCTCAATCTAAGATTATATTTGATTAGGTTGCTAATTTCATAGCTTTTAGCAAACTTGGTATTGTATTTGAAACATAAACATTGAAATGAATTTGAATTTATTTAGATCATTTGAATTAATTGATTTTTATTGTATTTATCTCTCTAGATTGATCCATAATTTCCCATTGATCCATTTCATCTTTGAATTCATCTACGCGATCATAACCTAAAAAAAAAAAAAAAAAAGAAACTAAATTAATTGAATGTTTTGAAAAAATTCCAAGAAATTCCAGTGGATTTAGTTTCTAATTTGTGTGTTTGTGTGTGTAAAAAGAAATCTTCAATTTATTGTGAAAAAAAAAATTTAATTTTTTTAATTCAAAGTTTTTTCAAACGAAAATTCATCTTCGAATTTTTCCACAAATTTTAGTTAAACTTAGCTGTTTGACAATCAACAATTGATTGATCGATCAATTCGAATCGATTTGTCTCCTACAATTAAAAAAAAAAAAAAAAATTTCTCTGATTCCTTTCGATTGATTCAATTTCGAGGCCGATTTGATAAAATATATCTTCATCATTTTTTTAAGACAACTTGGAAATCGATTTGATTGATTTGATTTCTTGGAGGACATTTTTTTTTTCTTTTTTTTCGTTATCATTTATGTTGAATCATTGCTGTCGTCAATAAAAAAACTCTGCTACTCTAAATCGGATCATTAAAATTTTCAATCTCATCCAACTCTCTCTCTCTCTCTCTCTCTCTCTTCTATGGATTTGTTTCATCGATTTTGGTAGACAATCTATTTCAGGTAAATTTTCTATTTGTTGAAAATTTTCTATGAGACTTATAATCTGTATTGTAACGATTTGATTTGCAAATTATTGAATCAATACTTTCATATCATAAATTCTCAAAATTTTTGATTCCTCTATCTTTTTTTTTATTGCTTCAAGCTTAAGCTCTATCGGTAATTCATTTTGACTAAAAACATATCATTTAGTTTTTAGTTTTTTTCTATAGAAATTGCACCCATTCCTATTGGTCTCTATTTAGATTTTTTTTTTTTTTTTTTTGATTTAAACTACCATTAGAAGTATTTAGTAGTGATTAGGTTAGAAGTAATCTTAATGCTTGAGATAGTAGAGAGAAGCTATTCAAAATATCTTATTTTTATTCTATTGATCCATAATTTCTACTGAAATCCATTCATTTATGCAAACCTTAGTGAATTCCTTTTACTGAAATAATAGTTGTTTAATGTTGTTGATACGTAACGTTTTCAATTTTTCAAAAAATTCAATCTAAATGATCTTATTTTTAATCAAATTTTTCATTCATTTTAATTCAGATCAAATTTTCTTCATTGTGAAATGATTGCACAACAAAATAGCAGAATGCTTACTGCAAAAAAAGAATTTAAATTTCTCGAAAGAAAATGATTAACTTTTTTTAATCGAAATTGATTGTCTCAACCCTTAATTGATCATGATGAGTGAAAACGATCATACGCTACCATCTAGTCTTTCAACGGAATCAGAAAAAAGTACGATTGAATCGAATACATCTCTGTCTTTGTCAGCATCTATTCAAGCTTCTGGAACGAATAGCTCCGAAACAACGGCCAAAAATTGTGCTATCGTCGATGATGAATCATTCAAAAATATTGATGATTTAAACCTTTATGATGGATCTAGAACAAAACCTAACGGTTTGGGTGCACCTGAAAGTGATAAATCAGTTACGAAAGAGCTTGAGAATCAATCTTCAGTGACTTCTTCGATCACTTCCTCTTATTCAGCATCTTTAATAGACCAAAACAGTCCACCTGGTAGCATGATATTTTCATCAGCCGGTAATCTTTCGCCAACCACTGCCAAACGTGCACGAAGATTGAGTGCTTCGCGTTTCGAGATAAGTGAGAATCGTGAATTAGTTAAACTACCAGCCATCAAAGATGTTGCAGTGAATGAGCGAGAAGAATTATTCATTCAAAAAATTCATCAATGTTGTGTTCTGTTTGATTTCAGTCAAGATCCTCTCTCAGATCTCAAATGGAAAGAGATCAAACGACAAGCTTTGAATGAATTAGTTGAATATATTGTTTACCAAAATGTCATTACCGAAGCAATTTATCCAGAAGTTGTTCATATGGTTAGTTTTTTTTTCTTGCCTACATTTTTCTGATAATTTGTGATCAAATTTTCTTTTAATTATATCTATCATTTTTTTAAATCATTTCTTTCTATGAATCTTGAAGTTTTCTGTGAACATTTTTCGTGTTCTTCCTCCATCTTCTAATCCCAATGGTGCAGAATTTGATCCAGAAGAAGACGAGCCAACATTAGAGGCTGCATGGCCTCATCTGCAATATGTTTATGAATTTTTTCTAAGATTCCTAGAATCGCCTGATTTCAAACCTATGATTGGAAAAAAATATTTCGATCAAAAATTTGCTCTTCAGGTTGGTCAGAAGATCAAAAAAAATGTTTGATTTATTCAATGTTAATTCTCTATCAATTGAACTTAGGTTCTTGAACTTTTCGATAGCGAAGATCCAAGAGAACGAGATTTTTTGAAAACTCTATTGCATAGAATATACGGAAAATTTCTCGGACTTCGTGCTTATATTCGCAAACAAATCAATAACATATTCTATAGTTTTATATATGAAACTGAACGTCATAATGGCATCGCCGAACTTTTAGAAATTCTTGGGAGGTAGAGATGAATATGCTCCTATAAAGAGAGATTTAATTATTGTTTTTTTTAATTCTCTTTGTCTATTTCAAGCATTATCAATGGTTTCTCGTTGCCGGTGAAAGACGAACACAAAGTTTTTCTTCTTAAAGTTTTGATGCCATTGCATAAAGTAAAATCTCTGAGTGTCTACCATCCACAATTGGCTTATTGTGTAGTACAATTCTTAGAAAAAGATCCTAGCCTCACTGAACCAGTAATGATTCTGATCGATCGAATTTGGTGAAAAATTTTAATATCTTTTCCTTTATCTAAATAGGTCATCAAAAATCTTTTAAAATATTGGCCAAAAGTTCATAGCCCTAAAGAAGTGATGTTTTTGAACGAGCTTGAAGAAATTCTTGATGTAATCGAACCAGCTGAATTCCAAAAAGTTATGATTTTATTGTTTAAACAATTGGCCAGATGTGTCTCATCTCCTCATTTTCAAGTCGCTGAAAGAGCTCTTTACTATTGGAACAATGAATATATTGTGACCCTTATGAGTGATAATATAAAAGTGATATTACCAATTATGTTTCCTGCATTGTATAAGAACGCTAAATCTCATTGGAATCGTACCATACACGGTCTCATCTATAACGCCCAAAAGTTATTTATGGAAATGAATCAAGTTTTATTCAATGAATGTGTTCGAAGTTTCAAAAAAGAAAGACAAAAGTTAGTCGATCTTGATGCAAATTGAGTTTATAAAAATCCATATTTTTTTCTAGCGAGAAAATTCGGTTAAAAGAGAGAGAACAAGCTTGGATAGCAATGATAAAACAAGCGAAACAAAATCCAACATCTAAAGAATTTTTCAATACGATCAATGTCAATGGCAATAATAACTCAACTTCGAATCGTTTAGATTGTTCGGACGATTCTGATTATGATCTACTATTACCGGAAACTTTTCATAAACTTCAATATATTATCGACGATGATGATCTATTGCTTGGAGAGGATGACGTGTTGCCTATCACTTCCAACAGTATGACGACCTTATCCGTCAATAAAAATAATAATTTGAATGTTTCCAAAATGAATAATAACAAAAATGATTTGCACAAATGTGATACTACACTACTGGTATGAGGATTAAAATCTGTTCATTTATTTTTCTTTAAACAAATTTATTTACTCCAGTCGAAAGAATCTAATAAGTTTGACGTCTTCAATAGAAATCTGAGAGATAAATCCAGGCCTCACAACGATCTTTCGATGCTAAAATCAGCTAGCGGAGAGAATTGTTTCGAAAATTCCGACAAAATTCATCAGCCATTCGCCGACAATCATCTTGAAAACCTAAACGATAGCGTCCAATGCAATTCGAATTCCGAAAATGAAAAGATTTAAACGACTAGCATCTATATAAAATTGTGATTGACCATTAAATCTGATCTTTAAAAGTTTTTTCCTCGCTTATTAAAGAATCTTGAAAAGTGTGATTCACTTCCAGATAACTATCATCCCTATTTTAATGAGAAGAGAATTCCGATTCAACTCTTAATTCATGCCATAGTGCTAATATAATTTTAAATGTAAAATTAATCCAAATTTATGCGATGAATAAATACAACCTACGAATGATTCCAATCCGTTCCAATTGAATCCTATCGTTTTCAGATTAAGTCTATTGAGAATTGTATTTTTTTTTTTTAATTTCATTCGATTTGTTTCGCTCTAATAATACATTTTCGATAGATTAATATTCGATGTCTAGCCCAATGTATTGTATCGAGTATTTCAATTGTCGATGAAAGTTGATGATGAAAAAAAAAATTCGAATCTAAACACTAACCACAAAATTATTGATTTCTAAATTTTGATGAAGAAAAAATTTATCGATCACCATTGGCAAATATCTTCGGATTTTCTTTGCCGATGCTCAAGATAGACAAGCCCAAACAATTTTTCTCGAAGAGGTGAATTACAAACAAGATAATTTCGATCGATAATTGTTCAATCTAGAACAGATATTATACGATCAAATAGTGTTTCTATTCTCAGTGCATTTTCATCTTGAGATTAATGAATTAGTTGGATTAGATTTTTCTTGTTTCCGAGATCGATTTAATTAGATGAAAAGATCGAAGATCGATTTGATTTTGGATTATTATTATGATTTTTTAAACAATCATCGACAATCGACATTAAATTTAGTATCAATAATCTCTCCAAATTCAATGATTCTCATAAGATAATTTATGATGACGATGATGATGATGGTCTAGCTTGAATAATTCTATCGAAACATAAGCCATCTCTCTCTCTCTCTCTCTCTCTCTCTCTCTGACCCGGATGGTCTGAATGTAAAATTAAAGAAATCATTAAGTATTTTACACAATCTATCAATGCGAAGATAGCTATCCATATTTCATCAGTAAAATTCATCGGAACAACAATGAACCTAACCTAAATTTTTTTTTCTTATTTCTTTTTTCAAATTGATTCCAATCGGCATTGTTTCTATCTCTCTCCCCCTCTCCACCCCATTTTCTCGAATGATTCAAGAAATTGGAGAAGTTCGTGGAAGAAATTCGAAAAGAAGAATTTTAAAAATAGTCAGTTTGTAGACTTGGATTGAATGTTTAATTAGCTTCGATGACCAGAATAGGCAAAGAACCTTGAAATGTTTGCATTGTCTCAAAAAGATTTTGTCTCCAAATTTGTCACATTTTTTTCCTCGATCATCACTGTCGGATTCAATGTCTATGTCAAAGCATCAGACATCTAATTTGATTGATTTTTTTTTTCGTCCTCTAAAAATCAAAAATTTACGGCCAATTTAAGATTCGCAAATTGGAATTTTCGATTTGAAAACTTTTTTGGAATAAATTTTTTTTTCCAAAGATTTAGAAGCTATGTGGCCGTCCGTCTCTCTCTCTCTCTCTCTCTATCGATTCGTTCTTAAGTCAATTACGAAGGCTCAAGCGATGCGAACACGGAACACTTAGCTTGCTTGACACAACTAACGCCATCATTCATCCGATCGAGCCCAGTAGGAGAATTCGAAGAGAGAGAGAGAGAGATAATTTGTTAAAAAAAAAAAGAACAAATTTAACTTCCATCAAACTAAATTATCAATTATCGAAAACTTTGGTTGTGTGTCTCGAAAATCTTGTTCCTAAAAAAAAAAAAAATAAAAAAAAAGATTTCATCGTCTAGTTTTCGTTTTCTTCGAACTTCGAACTTCCTTCTCTTCGATCGAAAGCAGCGGATACAAACAATATTTTTCGCTCTATTTGATTGATAATTGAGAAAAAGAAAAAATCGTAAAAAAATTTTTTTTTTCTCTCGTTTCGCCGCTCCATCATTTTTCCCATTTAACCATTCAATTGGTGCAAGATTGAAAAGCTGAAAAGCATATTCAAATGATCAAATCTCTCGCATCGAAATCGATTGAGAATTAAAATTTATTATAACACAATCTCTTTTGATCTCGAGCTACGATCGAAGCTTTTGCTACTTCACTTACAACTTCCTGTTGTTGTCTGAGGTTAGGTTTTTGTTTTCGATTTACTATCATTTTCAATTTCGTTTTGTTTTTGATCCGCATCGAATCATCAATTAGGATGAAGATGATGATGATGATGTTTCCTCTCTTCTAGACGATCCATTTATCTTTCTTTAAGAGGAATGTTGGAATTTTTTTTTTTATTAGCGATCACAAACGAATCCTATCATGCAAGGGGCAAGAATCCAAGACGATTCGCTTTTGAACAAGAATTCAACAATAAAAAAGGGGGGAAACGAATTAGAAAAAATTAAAATCGTTAAAGTGGAGGGGGGAGAGAAGAAATACAACACTGAAGAAAAAAATTCCAAACCATTCAATTTAGAAAAAATCTATGCCATTAATAATAATAATAATAATAATAATAATAATAATAATAATAATTGTTGCGTGGAGATTTTTTAAAGCGAAACAAAAAAAAAAAAAAAGAAAAAAAAGAAAAAATGATCAATCATCAATTTCTAGGTCCGATGGAGAAAAAACGAGACAACGAATCGTTTCGAATCGAAATGTGCTATGAATTTATGATTTTTAGATCGGAGAAAAATGAATTCCCTAGCATTTAGATTGATGATTGAGATCCAAATCAATTATCTACTAAATAATAATAATAATAATAATAATAAAAACACTTTCGCTCTCTCTCTCTCTCTCTCTCTCTCTCTCTGTCTCTCTCTCTCTGTATCGCTAGTTTCATCTCAATTCAAAGATGTTTTCGAAGATGTTTGGGGAAAATTTTTTTGGAAGAGAGAGAGAGAGAGAGAGAGAGTAAGAGATAATAGATTATTGAATTGATTTTGAGATCGAATCTTCGACCTCATCCTGATCATTTCTTTTCCACACAAAAACATCATATTTCCGTTTGTCGTCATAGACAATAACGAGCATCTCTATGGACAGAGAGAGAGAGAGAGAGAGAGAGAGAGAGTATTGAAAATGTTAAATCATTTGGAACAAATGAACCACATCGAATATTCACAAAACGATTCGAAGATGCAATGAGCCAAAAAAAAAAAAAATATTTTAGCAAATTTATCCTCTCCACTTGAAAAATGTGAAAAAAAAGTATTGCTTAGCTAATTTGTCATAAATTCAAACAAATTATCTCTCTCTCTCTCTCTCTCTCTCCAACATTATTTGGTCCATTTGAAATGTTGAAATGTACTGATCCTAGTGCATCGTTTTGAAGAGCCACATTCTTAAATCAAAATCCAAGACAAATAATTCCGAAATAAGATAGACATTCAGTTTTGTCGATTAGCTGGGAAAAAAGTTTCATATTGAGATGATTGAAAATAAAAAAAAAAAAACAATTTGACACGAAAAAAAGAAAAATGAGCTCGAAGAAGCTCAATCCTCTTCTCGAAACTCTTCCGTAAGCTTAAAAACTTTTTCGAAACTAGTTGTTGATTGATGTTATTGTTGGTTTGGTAAATATTTTGAGAAATAATTATCGATTATTGCTGTTACTATTGTTTACTCATCATCATTTGTTTTCACGCTAATCAAAAAGAACTATGAAATCTTCCGTTAAGTAAAAAAAAAAAATCTACTACCGTTAAAACTATTTCCGTTTCTATCGAGAATCAATCACCCCATACCCAATATTATTATTATTCGAATCTGACATCTCTGATCATTATGTCCGATGATCGTTTTTTGCTAATCTAAGTGATACAATTTTGTCACCAAAATCTAATTGAATTGATCTTTTTTTTTCTTCATTGATTATCCCTTCATTTTAGGCACACCTCATTGAACTTGTTTGGGGACGATAAATTGTTTAAAGTAATTCATTTTAAAATTTTTTCGAATTCTATCGACCAATCGATATCTCTCTCTCTCTCTCTCTCTCTCTCTCTCTCTCTCTCTCTCTCTCTCTCTGTCTGAAAGCAGCATTCTAATTGTGATTGAAAATGTCAAAACGATTCAGAAATTTCATTAATATTATTTCGATTCAAAAAAAAAAAAAAAAAAAAGAATTTAAATTTTCAATCTCATTAGATAGTAAGAGCGTTTGATTGAGACATCAGAAAAAGATTGTCCAATCTCGCCCAATCTCTTTCTCTCTCTCTCTCTCTCTCTCTCTCTCTCTCTTTTCGATCAATTCAATAGCTGTGAAAAACAATGCAAACAAATCAATTTGAATAATTTCATAGCGAATTTTTTTCTTTCTTTCTCTCTCAATCTATTCGTATTCATTTGGAAATAAAATCACAATCAATCTATCTCCATCTGGGTCAAACAATTTTTTTTTCTCTCAATCGAATCCGAATCACTAAAAATGAATGATTTTGTTTCAATTGTAGCGTTCTATCGATGACCGAATATTCGATATTTTTCGATGTTTCTTTTCTCTCTCTCTCTCTCTCTCTCCCTTCCTCTTCTTCTCATTGATTAATTCATTAATCAATAATTTGTTTCGATCATCAATTTGATGATTATTAATTCAACAGAGATTTCATTCAGATTTGTTACGCATCCAAATTGGATCGATTTTTTTTTTGTGGTACGTAAATTGAAATCAATTTGGATAATTTCGATTCACAGAAGATTTTCGAACACAAAATGATTAGATCTGAATCTATTCCGATGGCCCCCTTCTCCTCTAATTCATTTCTATTTTCTCTCTCTCTCTCTCTGTCTCCAAGTGAATGTTTGAGAAAATCATTTTTCACATCACTACTTAATGTCATTAAATTTTTGTGGTGTGTCTTGAAAGATCTAGAGTGATTAATCAATGAGAAAATTCTTTCTCTCTCTCTCTCTCTCTCTCTCTCTCAATCGAATATCAAAGATCGATCCGAGCTGATCTGATCTGATCTAGATTTGAATGATTGTGATAAAAAAGAGTTGCTTGTTTGCAATGATCTCGCTAGTTCCCCGTTATATCGCTTTATGTCATCATAAAGGCCATGGCCAAGGCTGTATAGGAAGCTTAGACGATGGATGGAATGAATTCGAGATTCGATTTCGATTTGAAAATTTGAAATCGAATTCGAATTCTCTTGGCATTTTTTTTTCATTCACTCATCAAATTCTTTGATTGTATTCTAAATTTTTGGTTAGTATTATTCTTGAAGGAAATTTATGAACTGAACAATTGAGTAGAACCCGTATCGATGTTTGATTCTTTCACAAATATCCTACCATCGCCTCTAGAAGCCGATCGAATCTGAATTTGAACAGTAACGAAAAAAAAAAAAAAATTCTAATCGATCCTAGAGATTCGTTCAAGTTCAAATTTTTAGCTCTCTTTTTTTTTCGATCGAAGCAGTCTATAATCATCGACAAGATGTTGTTTGTTCAACTTTAAATTCACATCCTCATCATCATCAGCATCATCATCGATAGGGTCATTCTAAGATCTCTTCTGTTTGTTTTGCTTAGTGTTGAGATAATACCAGAAAGTAGATTTCATTAATTTCCTATACTTTTTCTCGATCATGATGATGATGATGATGATCAGGATGATAACCCTCTTCGATGATAATCATCATATCTGCTACGAGAAAAAAAAACCGATCATAATCCACTTGACCAGATTTTTTTTTTGTTTTTGTTGCCTCATTACTTCGCAAACCTTCATTAGACGGATGGCTGCTATATTCGATTGATGGCAACTTTTTAGACAGATCAGATTGTAATCAATCAGAGTTCGAGAGAATCAACAAACGAAGATTGATCTCGATCTTCAAGAAGAATCATTGAATAGGTGTTCCAAAAAATGTCTCAAACTAGATTTGAGAAATAACACTTTTGTTGTTTCGATGATGAAATTCATAAGTTCATAGTTGATTATTGAATCTAATCAAATAGCACTAGTTAATCTTAGTTGGTTGAAAAAAATTTTACAAACTTGAAGCTTACAATCTATTCTGGATTTATTTTTTTTTATTTTATTTTTATTTTTTTTTTTATTATTTTTTGCTTATTAATAGGAAATGAGCCTAGTTGAAGAGTTGATTCGATTCAATTCAACAAACGATAATCGTATGAAATCTTCTCTCTCTCTCTCTCTCTCTCTCTCTCTCTCTCTCTCTCTCTCTCTCTCTCTCTCTCTCTGGCTTTCAACCGTTCATTCGCTTCGCATTCTATCCAGAGTGATGATAATCAAGTAGTCGATGATGATTGATGTCGAATGGATTCTTCTTCTTTTTTCTTCTCTCTCTCTCTCTCTCTCTCTCTCTCTCTCTCTGTCTTTTTCTTTCGAAAGAATTTCTAATTAATTCCGTGCTTGATTAGATTTCCTCTTTTTTTTTGTCGACCGAAAGAAGTTTTGAAAGAACTTTTTTTTTTTTTTTTTTGTTCATCCAATCTTACCCAAGATGTTCTCGTTTGAATCAACGATAATCATTAGGTTCGTCGCGGTGTTGAAAAGAAATCTTTGGAGGGGGGAGAGAGAAAAAAACTTCCCCAAAAAGCATCTTCAAACATAATGAATAGGTTTTTGTTGTTGGTGCTGGTGATGATTATGATGATGATGATGAAGATGAATCCTTGTCGATCATTCCAATCAACTTCAATCCTTCATTTTCACTTCTTTATAATCTCTAGATTGATATTGTTTTAGGTTTGAGGAGAAGATTTTTTTTTTCTAGAGGAGGTTTGAGATTCTTTCATCGCCAAGCTTTAATGATTGATAAACACACAAGCTTTAATTGAATATGGATAACCTTGAGCCAATTATTTTTTTTTACGTTTCCATTTTAGCTGTCTAACAATATTTCATGATCACTACATAGACCGGAACTCAAAGAGAGAGAGAAAGAGAGATACATCGAAATTGATTGAGATTGAATTGAAAGCTAAAAACTAAATTAAATCATAAGATCTGAAAGAGATCTGAGGAGAGTTAGAGTTTGCGAAAATTTGGTTCAATCGAATACCAAACGAAACAATAATTTGTTTTTGGGATGAGAATCTAAGATTAATTACGTTGGCACGAATACTAAAAAAAAAAATGAATAAAGTTTCTTAGTTTTAGACTTCGATTTTTTAGTATTTGGATGATTTTGATACGAGATTTAGTTTAGTTTCTCGAGATTACAATGATAGTCGCCATCAAGAATATTGCTCTCAAACTATCAATAGTCTATGATCACATCTATAGGAAAATTTTAATAAATTTTATCCAAAATGAAATCTTTCGAGGAAATTTCAATTGGATTTTTCTTTCTCTCTCTCTCTCTCTCTCTCTCTCGAATCGAGGGGTCATTCCTATCAAAAGATCTAGGTCATCTGAAAAGAATTCATAAAACGTTACCTGTTCAAAATACCTATTAAATTTGCCCTAGATTATTAATACTATTACTATTTCGATGTTGATCCATTGTTGTATCGTTAATCAATGAAGATCGAATTAAGATAAATTATTCTATACTAATCATCATCGTTGATTATAACCATGATCATCATGATGATGATGAGCATCATCAGCATCATTAGTGTTATTGCTCGCTTGCAAGAGCTATTTCATCATCGTTGTGTAAACGAAATGAAATAATTGTTAAATTGAATGATTAATGATGTCTAAAACATCTTCCCTATCTTCCCTATCTAAAGTAATGTTTGTTTAATTCTTCACCTTAATCGATTTGTTTGTTTCAACTTGAGCTTTTTTTTTTTAATTTTTTTATTTATTCTACAGAATTTCTAGGTCTTCCGTTCACTAGGTTAATAAGATATGGCTAAAGAATCTTTAACGATTATGAAAGATAATCAATGTTCTTTCTTGATATCCATCAATGTATCCGGAAGTAAAGAGATATTTGAATCAAATTAGCAAATAATTATTCTTAGTTCTAATTCATTGATTCGATTCCATCTCTCGATGGTTGTCTTTCTCTATCTCGATATAAAATAATGGCAATTTTTTTTTGGTTTTTTTTGCAAAGATTATAATGATGTTGATCATAAATTCATAACAACAAAGATCAATCGTTTCGATTACAAATGTTTTAGGTGAATTACAATGCTCATTACATTTCACCAAACATACATAGATATTACATTATTTTCTTACATTTAACATATTTTTGTTTTTTGATTTAATTTGTTTTTTGTTTTAATTTGTTCAATACCCTTTCATTTGTTAGAGAGATCGTGAATTCATCACACCTGTTATAATGGAGACAAACAAAACCTTACAACAGATATCAAGGTGAGGCTACGATGTAGCTAGATAGATCTGAGCATCTCATCTCATCTCATCTCAATTAGAATCTTCGATAAATTGAAGCTAATCGTTACACTAAGACATTGACATTGGCATTGAAAAGATCTACAACATCAATATCGAACAAAATTCTGAATAACTGAAACTAAGCTTGATCAATCTTTCAATGAACTAGATGATATATTTTCAACGATACTCAATTTTAGGGGTTTAATAATCAATGCTAATAATCGAGAAAAAGAAAAATATTCAAAGATTAGTGAATCGAATTGAAATCGTATGTAGTGATTTCACATCGAGATTTGTGAGAGTACAAATTGATGTAATGTTAGAAATCTATAGATAAGAGATTTTATGAATCAAGAAAAAAATAGGGGGGTCAAATTTTGTTTGAAATATCAAAGAAATCTTTTCGTTCTATTTTTTTTTTTTTTGCTAATTTTTTGAAATTATTCTAATAATTGAAACAAATTATAAGATTCATTTATTATTATTATTATTATTATTATTATTACCCTCATAAGGAAGTATTTATACAAGATCTTGATGGTGATGCTCTAGTAAAATGATTGGCTCCAAGAGAGAGAGAGAGAGAGAGAGAGAGAGAGAGAGAGAGAACCACCTGTGAATTTTTTTAATCCATAAAATCTATTTTGCTAGACAAGGAATAGAAAAAAAGAAACGCTGACCTATATAATGATTTTCGATTCGAAACGATTGAGACAGTTTTTTTATGAAACGATGATCTTTGACCTTCGATTAAAATTTCATCAAATCTCGTCTCATCAATATCTTTATGTGATAATCTTTGATTTGGGATCGAAAAATTTTTTGAGAGGATTGACAATTTGATTTCGTCTTCGATAGGTTAGCTTGGCTAAGACCATTGAGATCGAAGTGAGAATTTCATCCAATCTAGGGCTATGGTTTGATTAGATTACATCAATCAGTGTCTGATTTGGATTTGAGAATCCAATCAAGAGATTGATTCTCTTCCGGATTAGGACTGGTTAGGTTTGTCGATGTGACCAACACTCAGAACACTAAAACATTTGTTGCGAGAAAATCGAAACATTTAAGAAAGGAGAATGAAAAATTTCATCTCCTCGATCAATGGATTACCATCCGAAGAATTATTTCAAAAATTTAGCTCATTTTGATTCATTTCAATCATTTAAAAAAAAAAAAGTTTTAATATTTCTTTTTGAAATCTTTTCGAATGTAATAAGAATTTGATTCGTTTCTTCGCTTTCTATTCGATTGAAAGTTAAGCTACTTTCAAACTCTCAATCTAAAATTTCGACTTCAAACTTAATTGATCTTAAGTTTTCGATAGCCCTCGGTATATAAATCTCTCTCTCTCTCTCTCTCTCTCTCTCTCTCTCTCTCTCTTCGATTATTTGCGAAGCACATTGCATTCCAAACAAATCGCTAAACCAATTAATTGCAAGTTATCTAATTGGATTTGATTAGTCTAAACTCCGATAAGACTTGTTCCAAAAAAAAAGAAGAAAAAAAAAATACAAACATTTTGGTCAACATCTTCGAATCAAATACATTCATTCATTTAAACAGAGAGAGAGAGAGAGAGAGAGAGAGAGAGAGAGAGAGAGAGAGAGAAAATGGATGAAAAAATTCGATTTGGATCGAATACAAAATCGTTAAGCTTCAACTAATAAATGTCTCACTTTTGTTTGATATGAATCCATCGAAAAAATCTCTAATACAATCCAATGTGAATTGAATCGAAATGACATTGAAATTGGATTGGCTATCTGAAGAAAAGGGGAGGAAAGGGGGAGGGGAAAATAATTTCTTTCACTTTAATTGCTTCTCTCATTGGTCAGGTAGAATAATGAATTCGAATAATTCAATCGAATTCAAGATCAAATCCGATCATTATCTATCGATCTGATCACAGATCTACGTTCCAATTACGATGCTCAAGCTGGGGGATACCTCTCTTCTCTCTCTCTCTTTCGCTCTCTTAGCATTCGATATTGTGGAACAGAAGTGGAAGAAGAAAAAAAAAAAGAAACACAAAGTTTTTGCAACACAAAAACATCGAACAATGAATCAATGAATACTAAGCTATTTTTTTATTTTTTTTTGTATATTTTTAATTAATAAATCAAAGGTTTCACTCTCTCTCTCTCTCTCTCTTTTAGTTTGAAGTAGTGTATTCCAATTTAGTGAGTGAGATCGATCCTCACCTCAGATCGAAACAGAAGGATTAGAAAAGATGGAAGAGAGAAAGAGATGATGTTTGAATTGGAAACAATTTCAAACACATTTCCCTCTCCTCTCGCATTGAAAGCTCATCGATCCAAAGAAAAAATAGAGAGATTTTTTTTTTCATTTTGGATCGAAATTTTGAAGAGAAAAAGAGCGAGAGAGAGAAACTATTTTCAACACAAACAAATGTTTGTGTTTTTGTTTTGAAACAAAAAAAAAAAAACAAAACAAAACATAAAAATAAACGATTGAATAAGCGCGATGGAATAAATGAATGAATGTAATGTAATGGATTGATATTTGAATATTAAAAAAAATTGAAAGCTATTACTTTCGAAAAAAAACTGACACCGATTAGAGGTCATCAAACATCACTACGTTAACGTTTTTTTACAATCTAACTCTCTCTCTCTCTCTCTCTCTCTCTCTCTCTCTCTCTCTCTCTCTCTCTCTCTCTGTCCCAAACAGTTTGTCAATAAGTACGCTAGGATTTTAATGTTGGATCTAAAAAAAATAAAAAAATTTAGCGTCAAATTTTTTTTCCATCATTTTCAAATCGAAAATCCAGCATGAATTCTCTCACTCTCTCATATAGGAGATGGAGAGAGAGAGAGAGAGAGAGAGAGAAGCGATAGAAAACGTTCCAGAAACAAGTTACAATTGAATGAATCGCTTCGAGAGACGTATGAAAAAATGTAACAATTTTTTTTCATATTGCTGTTGTTGTTGTTGTTGATTGTATAATTGGATGGATGTTTGACACGATCATAATTGTTTAGTGAAGGATTTTTTTTTTGAAATTTTAAAAATTTTCAAATTTTAGCATTGCCAAAAGATTCGAAAGAAATGCGCAAACGATAGAATGGAATGCCCCCCCCTGGAACTTGTCTCGAAGAGATTCTGTCTGAGAAGATTGTTCGATGAAATTTTGGATTCAAGCTATGCTATTGCTATTTATCCTCATCCATCCTCTTTGAGCGAGTGAGTTGTTTGAATGGTTGATTTGATAATCAAAACAATAATAATAATAATAATGTTGATGATGATCGAATTGCAATTTGATGGATTGCCTTCCATGAAAAAAAAACAAAAGAAACAATTGAATGTTCAAGTTAATTTGTTGGAAAATTTTTATTGAGAAATTAAGATTTATAAAATGGAACACCACGTACATGCAATAATCGGATCCATTCGAAAGTAAAACGGGAAAAGCATAGACCTTAGGAATCTGGATAAGCCGAAATCGCACTAGATAAATCTTTTTTGGGTTTCAAAAATCTTAATATTGCTTTAATTTTGTTTTTTGTGTATTTTTAATAAATTCACATTATATTTTAATCATATTTGGTTAGTTTGGATCAAATAAGGTTAGATCGGCTGGGTTAGGTTTGTCCATGGTAGCTAAGAGTGAAGTTGGATCAGCGAAGTTAGGTTAAGTTCAAGGAATAGGTTAGTTTATACTAGCTGAGTGTGAGGCTAGTCTAGGTTAAGTTTAAGGAGTTAGGTTATTTCATACTAGTTGAGTGTGAGGTTAAGTTCAAGGAGTGAGGTTTGCTCATATTTGATGAGTGCGAGGTTAGACCAGCAAAGCTAGGTCAAATTTAAGGAGTTAGGTTTGTTCATATAGCTGAGCGTGAGGTCAAGTCTAAGGAGTTAGGTTTGTTCATACTAGTTGAGTGTGAGGTTAAGTTCAAGGAGTTAGGTTTGTTCATACTAGCTGAGTGTGTGGTTAGATCAGCAGGGTTAGGTTAAGTTTGAAGAGTTAGGTTAGTTCATATTTGCTGAGTGTGAGGTTAAGTCTAAACAGTTAGGTTTGTTCATGCTAGCTTAGTGTGTGGTTAGATCAGCCGAGTTAGGTTAAGTTTGAAGAGTTAGCTTAGTTCATATTTGCTGAGTGTAAGGTTAAGTCTGAGTTAAGTTTGGTCACACTAGCTGAGTGTGTGGTTAGATCAGCCGAGTTAGGTTAAGTTTGAAGAGTTAGGTTAGTTCATATTTGCTGAGTGTGAGGTTAAGTCTAAGGGCTTAGGTTTTTTATTTTAAACGTAAACTTTATTTCAATCAAACTTTTGAGTATCTTTGTCGATTTTTTTGAGATTAAATTTTGGAGTCTTTAAAGCGATTGAAATCCATTGAAACCATTTTGAGACAATCATTTTTTGGAATGATCAAAAAAGATCAATAAGTTTAAATAAAATTATATTATTTTGGATCCCATCAACTGTCCTCACTTTTCACTTGTGTATTTATTAAACTCTTCTCTTACCTTGATTATAAAATATTTCTCGCCTTTCAAAATGCTACTACCTACTAACTAGGAGTTTAGCAGCAGATAAGTGATGTGTGTGTGAGAGAGAGAAATCATTCAACAGCTAAAAAGAAGCTTACCTGAGCATAAAGAGAAAGAGATAAAGAGAGAGAGAGAAAGAAAGAAAGAGAGAGAGAGAGAGAGAGGAGAAACGAGATTTTGGTTTCATTAAGGCCGCAAAACTTCGAACAAACCATTTCAGAATAAATCTGACTTGTGATGAAGAAGGATGATATTTATTTATTTATTTTTTTTTTTTTGTTCCAAAACCGTTTCGTTTTCCCAATCGAAACCATTCACTGGTGGTAAAATAAGTGTGCCTATGTGCGTATGTGTGTGTGTGTGTTTGTTTGTGCGTATTCTTCTTGTTTAGGTGATTGTTTCGATGTTAACACTTATTGAATCGATTTTCTAAAACGAATGTAAAGGAAATATAGACGGATATTTTTGGATCGGAAATGTCTAAACCGTACAATGTCATTGTGTGTTTGATTTGAAAATAACATCGATTTTCTTTCTCTCCGTCACAACGATTTTGGAAATGATTTTGTTCTTTTCATTTTTTTTTTTCTTACCTTGTTGTTGAAATCCAAAATGCAAAAAAAATTTTAGCTTAAACCAAACATATTTGTGAAGTAATAATCCAATCTCTGACCAATCTTCGCTTCCCCCGAGACTAATCGATCGATCGCAATCGCTTCAATCATTCCAAACTACAACGATTGTTTGTTTCGAATTTGTTTGCACAACGTACAAAGTGTTTGTTGTTAAATTTTTGTTTGATTCAACAGAAAAAAAAGTGGAAAAAAAATCTATTTTTTCTTGCCGCCCGCCACGAAATTGCATCGCATAATCACTGACGATACAATATTTTTGCTCCACCGCTCTAATCACCTCATCATCTAAACACCCACCTGTTGGATTTTTTTTTTTTTTTTGTTTCGAAAAGAATTTTTCCCTTCAAAGCATCAATCGAAACCAATCATTCGATCGAAATTATCACTCCAAAAAGAGGTGTGTATCTTGTATGTGATAGCGTTGTGGTAGGAATTCGCTTGAACATGTTTATCGCCCTTAGTTAATCTTCGAAAATGTCAACGTTGCGCAATCTATCTCGATCGCTGTGAAGACCAGTTTTTTTTTCTTCTTTTTCCATTCCATTCGATAACTTTGCAGCTATTTGAAGCTTAAAACATTGCATTTCGATCAAATGTAGACGCTTGTCTTCGCAATTAATCTCTAAATTGATGCGGTGACAAAATTCACTTGAAATTTTTTAATCTGAAGAATTTCTTTTTTTTTTTTTTTGGAAATTCTTTTATGGGTGGGGGAAAAGAAAACAAAATTCCTAATCCTAGCAATCGATTTGATTTTGATTTTGATTTTGAATTCCAAAGAAATTTTTGAACTTTGAACGCTTCAGATATGATTTTGATATTCACTCGCAAACACTTCACATAGATAGATAGGATTCATTGAGGAAAATTTCTATCGAAGTGGTTGAAAAAAAAAAAAAAAAACGAACGGATTCATTCACAAGCAAATTCATTTCAAACTCTTTGAATTGAAATGAAATCAATGCTTACTCTTCAAGGATTTCTTCAAAATCTTTAAGTATCTCAAATGTGTGTGTGTGTGTGTGAGAGTGTGTGAGAGAGAGAGAGAGAGAGAGAGGGATTTTTTTTTTTTTTTTTTTGATGTACCCTCAACTCTTCACACAACACAAACCTTCAACATCAACACCTATCTGCCTACCTAACTGCCTACCTTCGAATGATTCTTTCTTTTTTTTTTTTTTTTTTTTAACGATTCGATTCGAAGCGATTAGATTGCCAAAAACATCTCTCGAAGCTAATTAGATTCACTAATCTCTATGGAGAGAGAGAGAGAGAGAGAGAAAAGAATATTTCAATTTGTTCTCGCCAATATATCTCATCTTAAATCGAAAAAATATTATTATATTTGAAGAATTTTTTTTTTTTTGTTATTTTTCTCTCTCTCTCTCTCTCTCACTTTTGGAGATTCGATTTGTTTCATCGATCGTTAAAGAAAAACGATGGCGATTGTGTAATTGCGTTGGCGAGAGTGAAGAAAAAAAAAAAACAAAATTTTTGTTTTTTTTTCTCTCGATGCCAATCACATCACTTGGCTTTTTTTTCTCCATCTCTCCCCCCCTTTCCCCTCATTTTCAATAAAACATCATCTTTGTTTTCTTTTTTTTTTTTTTTTTTAATCACCTCGGAACATCTCAGAACGAGCGAGAGAGAGAGAGAGAGAGAGAGAGAGAGAGAGAGGGAAAAGTTTTTAAATATTTGATTTTCATCTCTCTCTCTCTCTCTCTCTCTCTCTCTCTCTCTCTCCTATTTGATAATCGTAATTAACGCTGATGATATTGAAGATATTGATCGAATCGAGTGAAGCCAAAATGGAATCCATCAATGTAATTATCTTCTTACGCAAATCTTCAGTTCAGTTCAATTCAGTTCAGTTCAACAGTTCACTTCTAAGGTTCCTCTTGTCTGTGTGTGTGTGTATGTGTGTGATGTTTTCCATCTCCATCTCCATCACCCTCATCATATCTTCTTCGAATGAGATGAAGTTTTTGTCTTTCACTTTCTTTTTTTTTTTTTTACTTTTCGATAGACAGACTCACAGATAGATAGAGAGAGAGAGAGAGAGAGAGAGAGAGAGAGAGATTTTTACGATTCGAAATTCATCGATTTGATTGATCGATTAATAATTGAATTTATCGAAAGATATCTCTCTCTCTCTCTCTCTCTCTCTCTCTCTCTTTGAAACTTTTTTCTTAGATTTTGGATTTTTATCAGCTGTCCACAACTATGGGATATTATTTTGGATTTTGTTTGATGTTTTTTTTTTTTGTTACTTTCGCTAAAAAAGTGCCATAAGTTCACCATAAAACTAAGCATAGATAAATTTACCTGTTTCTGCTTTAGCTGCTTTTGTTGCTAAATTTGTTGCCATTAGAATTTAGTTTGGAGGTAGGGATGGGGATGAAAATTCTCTGATTTTGTAATTTTTTTTTGTTTTCAAATCTGGATCTGAGTCAATTCAATATTCTTCAAAAAGTGCGATCGATACTCTGGTCTGAAATTATTGGATTAGGTTTCGGACCGAAAGAATGCGTATCGATAAGTGGACGCATTCTATTTTTTTTTTTTTGGATTTTTTGATTTTTTTTCAATCACTTTCGAATAATTTTGAAGTTTTCATCAGATTTCAGAGATAGTTTCAAAAAAAAAACGCACACCTTTCTTCACTCTTAGGCAATAGATCATCATCATCATCATCATCATCATCCTCATCTAGAAAAACCTTTTGCTTAGCTTAGACCTTTGATCTGACCTTTTTTGCACCCATAAAATTCGAATGTTGAAAAAAAAACACTAAGCAATTAATTCTACTAAATTTTGATTGTACGAAATCAAACAACCGAACACGATTGGAACAAGAAAAAAAAAATTTTTTTTTTTTCTTTTTTAACGTTTTGATTCGAACATTCGATCGAACATTTGTCTTATCTTCATAGTGCAATGTAATTCGCTCCTAGATTGTCTATGAAGATAATTAGAGGTTTCGATTAGAAGAAGGTAGAAAAAAAAAAAATTTTTTTTTGTATTTTTCTAAATTCTATATATTCTTTTTTTTTTTTTTTTTTTTTTTGCTTTGTTAACATTCTCATCTACTATCATCTAGATCATAGCTTGCTTGGCAAGGTAGAGAGAGAGAGAGAGAGAGAAAACACTTAGCGATCACTTTAATTGGCCATTAGCGATTCTTCGCTTCTTCGAATAAAAGTGAAATTGATACATTCATCATATCGATTCTTTGCAAAAAAAAAAAAAAAAATCCAACTTAAAAAAGCTTTCAATGCATCAAAAGCATCGAAATCTAATCGTTTTTTTTTTTTTTTATTTATTTCTTCTACTTCGATACGATAGCTAATAATTGCGTAGCTAAAATTGAGATAATTTTCGATTAGAGACTTTTTAGAGATTTAATACTAATTCAATCACAATAGCTACTGAATTTTTCGGTGATTCAATTCAATTTTCTCTCTCTCTCTCTCTCTCTCTCTCTCTCTCTCTCTCTCTCTCTCTCTCTCTCTCGATTCGATTCTCAATCTGGAAAATATTTTCGAAAGAGAGAGAGAGAGAGAGAGAGAGAGAGAGAGAGAGAGAGAGAGAGAGAAAAAAAAAAATATCTCTTCAATTAGATTTTAAACATTAGCATCGAAATCGCCTTGAATTAATCGAAACGTTTCGATAAAGTCCATAAATTGTATCCAAATATCCTTGCATATAATCGTTTCCGAACAGTTCGAATGTTGAAGAAGATTAAAGATCTTTTTATAATAATAATAATAATAATCGAAGAATGTGAAAAGAAAGAAAAAAAAAGAGCGAAAGAAAGAAATAATCAAAAACATCTTGGCTTTATTTCCATACAAGCCTCTTTCTCTCGATAGTTTCGAGGAATTTTGTTTTCACTTTGATTCAAACATTTTTGGATACAATCGTTCGATCAATCGTTTGCGATAGAGAGATGAAGAACGAAACAAAAAAAAAAAAAAAAAAAAAAAAAACAACCTCCGATGACAATCTTCAAAGATCTAATCTTTTTGGGAATAATAAAAAAAAAAAAAAAAGCTCAACAATCAAATGCTAGAATGTTAAAATTAGAAATGATCAAATCAATTCCAATCTATCAATAAATTCAGTGCTATATTCTTCTTCTTCTTCTTCTCATCGATCTCTTCCATTCCAACAATGAACCTTCTAATGAACAATAAAGAATGTCGATTTTGTGTGATTGAAATGAAGATGCCCAAAAGGCAAATGGAATCTTTTTTTTTTTCATTTCGAATTTTCATGAATCGTTGAAGGATAGAGAAGCTCTCTCTCTCTCTCTCTCTCTCTCTTCAAAAAGAGAATCATTCGAAACGGATAGGTTTGAATTTATTAGTTTTTTTTTTTGTTTTTTTTTTTTGCGAAAATCCATAGCAAAAAATAAAACAAAATAAAAAGCTCAACAAATATTCAACAAGTTCTAGATTGATGATGTTTTTTTTTTTGTGGAGCGGACAAAGAGAGAGAGAGAGAGAGAGCGATGTTTTTGCTTTGCGTAATACCAGTGATTGATAGAAGATCTAAGAGGTTTCAAGAAGAAAAAAAAAAAAACAAAAAATCTTAGTGATATAAATTAAATCTAAGTAATTAATTTTGTTTTGTTTTTATTTTTCACTAGGAAATCTTTTTTTTTTTTTTTTTTGGTGTTTTTATTTTGAAAAAAAAATTTCAAAGCGAAATTAATTTTTGAAGAAGATCATTCGAAGAAGATTTTTAAAAAAGAAAAAAAAAAAAGATTTCCTTGTTCGATTTTGAATGAAAGGAGAATAAATCTAATCGAAGAACAATCATCGAGAAAAGATTCAATGGAATGGGTGTGTCTGTGTTCTAAGTATTTCTCTCTCTCTCTCCCCTTTTCTTCGCCTGCTAGCTTCATTATTTTTGTTTGGTTTCCGGTCCAAAATTGAGACAATTTTAAAAATTGTTACAATCGTTGAATCTTTTTTTTTTTTTTTTTTTTTTTTGATTTTTGTTTTTGAGCTGCCTGAATGCAATCAATTTGAATCTAATCAAAGACATTTGTAAAGATGTAGAGGGGGTGAGGGAAATCTTATAATTCATTTCGATTGTATCTAATTGTTATCGATTTCTAATTTTTGAAGATTATTTTATTTTGTCGCAAAAAAAATTCTGATCTAATTCTTCTAGAGAATCTTTTACGATCCATTCTGAATGATATGATTCGATTCAAATACAATCGTTTTCGATATAACAAAAATGTCATCAAAAAAAAAAAAAAAAAAAAAATGAGAGAAAAAGACTTGGATCGCAGAGATAAATTCGGTGAGAAAGATTTCATTTAGGACAGACAACATTGCACTGACGATTGTCTCTGCTCGATTCACCTTCAGGCTATTGCTATTGAAGGGAAGGGAAGAGATTCCAAGCAAAAAAAAAAAAAAAAAAATTGCTTATGCTGTGTTGATTGTGTTGCTATGCGATTTGAATCACTTGAAAGAAAAGCGACCCTAAAGATATTTGAAGAAAATGTTCGAGAAAGAAGAAAAGGAGAAGAAATTTTTTAAAAAAAATAATCCTAGGTCCAAGGAAGTCGATGAGGGTTCGAACACATCGAAACAAAACAACTAAACAAAACAAAAATCATCAAAGTTTTCTCCAAATCCTTTAATTGATTAGATCCGACTCTTATGTGATTATCATCTCATACGTTCGAATAGATAGTTTCGTTTTGAAAATGAAAGTTTTTTTTTTTTTTTTTTTGATCAAAATATTATTTTCGATAATTATTTGTACCGTTTTTTTTTTTTTTTTTTGCTTCTTTAGAATTCGATTTTTTTTCGATATTTTTATATTAAAAAAAAACTATTAAAATCTAGCTTAAAAAATTATCTCCATCATTTAGCTTGGAAGAACAAAAAATAATAATAATAATACAATACAATTTTGGTACAAATTTTTTCTTGATTACGCCATCATCGAGAAATCTCGAAATAAATTTGCTCCGAATGTTAAGAGATCGGAATTTTCTACAATCTCTTCTTTTTTTTTTTTTTGATCAAAAAACTTTGGTCTGATGTGAAAGAGATTGGATAATTTTTTTTTCTCTCTCTCTCTCTCTCTCTATTCAATTTATGAAACGAATGGATCGTTCATTTTTTTCCCTCGTTGCAATCAGAAGAAGAGATAAAAATCTAATTATGGTACAAAATTATGAATTTATATGGGGCTATGTGAAATCGATCGATCTCCTTGAGAAACCTCCCTGTTTCTAAAAAGTTTCTTAACCTGGCGCAATATTTTGGTTTCATCTCAAAATCGCCTGATCAAACGATTTGATCCAAAAAAGAAGCAAAAAAAAAATTTTTTTTTCCTAATTTTTCAATTTGTATGATAATCGAATCAATCTAGTCTAGGGACCTAGTCTCTCTCAGATTCGAGCTATCTCGACACCATATCGATCGATGTCTATCGATCACTTGAAGATGATTTGGATGAAGATCACTGATCCACGATCTGTGATTCATTTTATAGCGGGAAAAAAAATTAATTTTCGATTTAATTATAGCTTTTTTTTTTTGATTGAAATTATCAAATTATACCAACGAAAGGTATTCGCATTTCTCGAATCAATCAAGCGGCTACCTGTTAAATCTAACCGGCTCATTTCTTATCCACCATTCTCCTTTCTAGCGCAATCATCTTATCGCTAAGCGTTCCAAGCTAACGTTAAGTAACGTTCCAAGCTAATCGTTTTTTTTTTCTAGCTCAGACTAATAATAATTCGAATTTAAATTTATTGATTTTTTTTTCTCAAAAACAACAACAACAACAATATCAACGACTAATAGAACGACTACAACGACGATGATGATTGTGATGACACAATCGAAGTCAAACAGACAGATTAATTACTACCATAGGATAGTTTCATAAATAGAATTGTTCAATATGCAATTTTTTTTGATATCAATCTTTAAATCGAAATATCGAAATATTATCGAAATTCTTAATGAAAATAATAATAATAATAATTCATCACTCAAAGAAGTAGGTTTCATTTTGTTAATAAAATATTCTTAAAAAATTTTATGATCGTGTCTTCAGTGTTCTTGTCGTCACTTTCAATCACAAAACAATCGTCTAGTCTAATCGAATGATAGAGAGACTAGACTTTTTCCTTCTCAAAAAAAAAAAAAAAAAAAAAGCAAAACAAACAAAAATGATCTGGCGACACAACAAACAAACACTAGTTAAATTAAAAAAAAAAAATTGACTTTTTTTTTATCTAAATTCTTACATTTTCTATTCTCTTCATTTGTCGTGTCTTCCACACTAAAAGATATCTCAATTAGCATTCTCAAAGAATGTGTCTTTTTTTTTCTGTGGTTAGCAATAGAGACAATCAAAAAAAAAAAAAAAAAAAAAAAAAGAAATTGCAATGAAACTAATTGATGTCCGACGTCCGACAAGAAGCAAAAAAAAAAAAAAAAAAAAACAATACACCTTCTTTTTCTATGAAAATATTATTTCCTTCTATTCTATATATACCTTCGATCGTACTCTCACTACCTTGACCAATGGTGCGCTTTGTTGTTTTTTTTTTTTTGCGATTATTTAAAAAAAAAAAAATTCTTCAATACCAAATAAGACCTTTAGGATCAATCAAAGTTCTCCTCTGACTGAAACTTAAACTCTCTCTCTCTCTCTCTCTCTCTCTCTCTCTCTCTCTTCTCTCTCTCTCTCTCTCTCTCTCTCTCTCTTTCTCTCTCTCTCTCTCTCTCTCTCTTCTCTCTCTCTCTCTCTCTCTCTCTCTCTCTCTCTCTTCTCTCTCTCTCTCTCTCTTTTTCGATTGTTTTGAGCTTTTGTTTCGATTGAGATTCTCATCGGAGAAAGGATTTTTTTTTCATTGGCTTTTTTTTTTTTTTTTTTTGATTGATATTCTAATCTTTTTTTTTTTTTTTTTTTTGATTGAATAATATTTGAATCACAATTGAAAGGGAAAACAAAACGATTAGACGGAATTAAAAAAAAAGAAAAAAAATACCTCATCCACAATGATGATGATGATGGTGGTGGTGATGATGATTTAATTTGATTGAAAAAAAAAAATTCTTACAAATTTTGATAACTCTATCGATTCGATTGATTCGAAAATCTTTGAAATCTTAATTAGAATAATATTAGTTTCAATCACAAATCATATTGTTAGTCTTAGGGTTCGGATTTCCATTTTTGTTTAGCTAAACAGCAAGAAAAAAAAAAACTAATCTCATTTTTTTTTTTCACGATCAAATTCATTAACGATAAGGCAAATAATAATTTTTCCTAAGATTGACGATTCGAGACAATCGAATCAAAAAAAAAAAAAAAAAAAAAAACATAGATATCATTTCGCCATTTCCACTTTTTTAGTTTGTTGTTGAAATTTTTTTCCTTTTTTTTTTTTGAACTGTCTAGTCTAGTCTAAATCGTTTCATTTTCTTTTCATCTCATTGATTGATTCATCAAGATTCACTCACTCACTCTCTCTCTCTCTCTCTCTCTCTCTCTCTCTCTCTCTCTCTCTCTTTAGCGATTGACACAAACGAAAAAAAAAAAAAATATTACCTGGGTCACTAGAAATCATCACCATCATGCAACATTGATTTCAACATTGACCTATGACCCTTCTTCGAAATTTGGATTTGAAAATTTTCAAAAAAAAAAAAAAACAAAAATTCCATTTCGTTTCCCAATTTCATTTCATTTCGATCGAAGTCAATCGATCTAACGGTCTGTTGTTAGCAATCTATGAAAGTTCGTTTCTTTTTTTTTTTTTTACTTTTTTTGCTGTTATGTTCATTACAGTATTGATTTGTATTCGATTTTAAGCTTTTTTTTTTTTTAGTTGTTAGCCTAGCCATCATAAATCTAGTCGTAGTCGTATTCGTATGCGACCCCATCTTTTCTTCATTCTTTCTCTCTCAGTCTCTCTATTTATTCTTCACATTCTATTATAATGCTAGGATAATTCTTGGCTTCGTGCAGGTGTGTGTGTGTGTGTGTGTGATTGTATGTGTGTGAGAGAGAGAGAGTGCAGGTATGCATACCTGCTCTCTTACTGATCAAATCAACAACAATTTCGTAGATATATTCGGTCACTGAATCAAAAGAGAACGAAATAGAAAGAGAGAGAGAGAGAGAGAGAGAGAGAAGGGGGGAGAGGTGAAAAATCAAAATTTTTTTTTTCCTTTTTGTTGTCGTTGTCAGTTTAGTTTAGTTTAGTTTAGTTCTTAAAAGAGTTCAGAACACTGTATCAATTCTGATGTTTTGTATTCAAAATTCTGCAATTGTATTTTTTTTTTTTTTTTTTGCAATCTTTAAGTTTATTATTCTGATTAAATTTCATCAATCCAATTCTCTTATATACATATCCGTGTGTTTGTGTGTGTGTGTGTGTGTGTGCATTTTTCTATATTGTGAATATATCTCGCTATTATTATTATTCCCACATCTAATCCAATAGTTTAAGGTTAAAATTTTTTTTTAAGATTTTTGTTTTGTTCTCTCTAAAAGTGAAATTAGATTTGTTGAAAAAAAAAATTTTTTTACGAAATAAAAAAAACAAAAAAAAAAAAAAAAAAAAAAAAAGAAGGTAAGTTTGAAGAGTTTTCTCTATTCACTAATCATTAAATTTTGTTACCAAAATTTCAATCAATCTCTCTATTTCGATTGAGAAATTGATTCTTTCGAAACGGAGAACCACAGAGAGAACAAATTTAATGCTAATCGAAGTGAATTAGATTTGATTGTTTAGTGAATTCGATCGTATCATCAAACAAAACTTATTTAGAATTAAAATTTAGCTTTAAAAAAATTCTCTCTCTCTCTCTCTCTCTCTATGTCTTTTTCTAAAGACATAGTTTTATTAAAATCGCCTGAAGGATTTGAATCCGCGCGCCAAAATGAAAAAAAGAAAAAAAAAAATCAATCTACTCTGAGAACTCTCATGTCACGAAATACCGATCTAGATGTGTCCGTATCACTTAGATCATCGGACAAACACCGACTGAGAGAGAGCGAGAGAGAGAGAGAGAGAGAGAGAGAGAGAGAGAGAGAGAGATTCTTCAATTTTTGATCTCTCTTCGAAATTAGAATTAGAGTTCTAGATTATTTTTTTGTTTCGATCGAAATTCTTCAAAAAAAAAAAAAAAAAAAAATTCACTTCGAATTAGGATTGTCTTTGCTCTCTTCTTTTTCTTTTTCTTCTTCTTCTCAAATGTCTAATCTATGTCTCTCTCTCTCTCTCTATGTCTCTCTCTCTCTCTTTTAAAACTCTAATTGATTCACTCTCTCTACCAGGTGCTATTTCTAAGCATCGAACCTAGCTAGCTTAAAGCAAAAAAAAAAACAACTAATCATTATGACAGGGTGTTGTTTGTGCTCTCTCTCTCTCTCTCTCTCTCTCTCTCTCTGTGTGTGTCTAGCTTGATGATTATAAAGATGATGATAATGATAATGATGATGATAACAAAAGAAGATAATGATTAGATCGAAACTAAAGTGATTGAGAGTGAATGAAATTCCTTACCGAACCGAATCGAACCAATCAATCCACACATCAATCGATGGCCTTATACCTGTGCGAGAGAGAGCGAGCGAGAGAAAGAGAGAAATAGGAATCGAATGAAGAAATTCCAGATTAGTTAGATAAATCTATCAAATATTTCACATTACAAATATTGTTTCGATTTCTCTATTTCTCTATATAGCTATAATCTTTGACTTATAAAAAAAAAAAAATATTGGATTCAATTTTTGATCCGTTTAAGAATTTCGATCTAGAATCTAAAGAGAGAGAGAGAGAGAGAGAGAAAGAGAGAGAAAGATTTCTTCGCTCTCTTTCGAGAGAAAAAAAAATTTTTTTGCTTTTTTTTAAAATTATTCTTTGATAGCATTACCAAAACTCTTCTTTCCATTTTTGATGGATATTCCAATGAGTTAAATTGCAATCTCGTCTCGTTTCAATATTTGTAGCAAACATCATTCAAATTTAATGATTATGATGATGATGATGATTTTGTTTTTTAATCTTATATGGTGGGTGTGTCTCACTTTGTGTATTTATTTGAGTGTCTGAGTGTGTGTGTGTGTATGTGTGCGTTCGTATGGATATTTCTTCTCTAGGTAATTTCTTGAATCTACGATAATCAAACAAATCAATCATTAAGATCATCATCACCGAAATCATCATCAGTGTTGCTAAAAAGCAACTAAATAGTAAGCGAACAAATTGTAACGAAAAAAAAAAAACAATCAAACTATCTAAAGCAAATAGCTTGTAGCCGTACTAACTATGTTGCTCGTAAGCTTTGATT
Source organism: Sarcoptes scabiei (assembly GCA_020844145.1). Lineage (NCBI taxonomy): Eukaryota > Metazoa > Arthropoda > Arachnida > Sarcoptiformes > Sarcoptidae > Sarcoptes > Sarcoptes scabiei. Next base: position 6,443,559 of record CP080484.1, read on the forward strand.
TCAACAAAGCAAAATCCGGTCAACAAATTTATCATTAATCATTCATATATTGTTGAATTGATGAGTTTTCTCCAGAGAGAGAGAGAGAGAGAGAGAGAGAATAGAAACCAAACTGCTAAGTTTATTAGCCGTTAGGTTTCTATTATTAGGTTTATGAGAGATAGAAAAAAAAATTCGATTAGATTCAATCTGGGCGAAATAATCCATCGTTGGAATCTATCTAATTTTCTAGCATCATTTCCACCACCGCCGTCACCACCAACACCAAAACCATAATCTAAATCTAACAGATTTAGAGTTCTACAATATTGTTGCGTGATCAAAGCAAATAATAATCGTTGGCGCGTAAATTTGTTTTTTTTTAATTCAATTTGATTCGGCGGTTAGGCTATCGGAGCGATCGTTCGTTCCGTTTCCCTTCACATCACATTTGATTTTGGGTATTTTTTTTTTTTATATATTCGATGTTCTCACTCATTCATTCATTCATTCATTCATTGATGATGATGATGATGATGCTGATAATTGATCGAAACACTTTCGCTTGTGAAACAATCTCACAAAAGTGTTCTAGGCGCGATCATTTCTTTTAGATTGATGCGTACCGGAAAAAAAAACTCCAACGATTGAGATGATAATGATGATGATGATGATGATGGTGGTGGTGGTGATGGTGGCCGGTGATTGTGTTTGATGCTTATTGTGAGAAACCTTAGCCCGAGAAACGAAAAAAAAAAACTACAAACTTATCTCAATCTTTCATTTCCAATTTTCGAGATGTGGATCCAAAAATATATTCCCTCCCTCCCTTCTTTCTCTCTCTCTCTCTCTCTCTCTCTCTCTCTCTCTCTCTCTCTTTATCGTTCCAAAATACCATAGATTTCGAATTGATTTCGTCCAACCGCTACACAATTCTTTGTATCGCTTAGCTGAGAGACTGTTTTGATCCCCAAAAAAAAAATCGATTATAAAATCGACCAATTCAATCTTTATCTAAGTAATGAGATTGAGAAAATTTTTTTTTTTCGCTTTCGAATCTTTCTAGATCGAATTCTATTTCACCTGGTTTACTTTACCTTTTTTTCTCTCTCTCTCTCTTCTCTAAGTAATGGCTCTAATAATAAACAAATGGCTTTGGTTTGGTGAAAAAAAAAACTGTAAGATTCAATCGATTTGTTGAATAAGAGAGAATCTTAGTCTTACTATTTATTTGTTTATTTATTTATTTATTTAGTTTGATTGTATGTTGGTGGCGATTGTATCTCTCTCTCTCTCTCTTCTATCCATTCGATCACAAACCCGATGGTAATTATCACTTTGTTCTCCCAACCACCTTGAACAAAGTGAAAGTGTTTCTCTCCTTTTTTTTAATGTCGGCACAAACAAACTGCAAAAAGCAAAAAAGATATCAAAAAAAAAATAATAAGATCGAAAATTTTTTCGGTCAGATTGAAGAACAAAAAAAACCGAGCTGATGGAAATCTTCCATTTTAAGCATCGCTCTGAAGAATCTTTCCCATCTGGTCGGAAACTAATTATGTAGTCTAAAGTGAAACAGAAACAGAAACAGAAAAGATGTTGAATTTTGATTTGGAAAGCAAAAAATGAACCAAAAATGAATAACGTAGCATTTTGGAACACTATGAGAAATTTGAAACTTGTTGTTGATTCGATTCAATTTTTTTTTCAATCAAATTTCTAGCTAGCGAGCTAATTTGAATGTAAAATGTTTTCGATTTGAATTTTCTCTATCCCATCGAAAAGATTAGCCTCAAATAGATCTAAAATCATCATTCCATACCTTAGTAAATCTATTGATAATAATAATAATAATAATAATAATAATCTTAGTAGAAAAAAAAATCCAATTTATTTCTCTCTCTCTCTCTCTCTCTCTTTTGATTGAATTGATAATGACGATGATGATGATGATGGTGTGGATCTGTGTACCAAAAATGATGCACCTTTTGTTGTTGTTGAAATCGTTCCAAGAGATGTTCCGCTATAATCATTACGATCCAAAATTCTAATCTCTAAATTTTTTTTTCTTTTGAAATCTAGACGCCCGAAATGTGATGAGAGAATTCAATGTTGGATTGATGCGGTAGCATCGATTTCGGCCATCTCGAACAAATCGTATTCTAAATTTGTTCGAGAATACTTTTGTTTTCGTTGCTTAGCTTTCTATTTTTTTTTCTTTGCACCGAAAAATAATGCTTCTAAAGAAAAACGAAAATTAAAATTAAAAAAAAAAAAACTAAAAAAGTTTCATTAAACGAAGCAAAAAAATAAGTTTGAAATAAATTTTCAATTCTTTTCGCTTTCAGCTAAAATACTTCCGATTTGTTTTTCTTATGAGAGAATTTTTTTTTTTTTTAGAAAAAAAATACGACCGAAGACAATCCTTTTTTTTCAAACATTTGAATTTAAAATTTGAATTAAAATTCAAATTAAAGTTTGTTTCCGAATCGAATCAAAAAAAAAAAAAAACAAACTTTTTTAGTCAACTTTTCCTTTTTTTTCATTTTCGTAGCCATCGAAACCGTTTGATCGAATGACATTGAAATGAATGTAAAAATTATATTTCCCAAGGTTTGATGACTCTTTGTATTCGTTCCAATGAAGATCACTAAATGATCTTCACTTCTCCTCTTCTTCTTCTCTTCAATTATCTTCTCTCATTCGATTCTAATCTTTAACCTATCAGAGGGTATCAAGTGGTTTAGCTTAGTAACAAAATTCCTTAAGAGTATTCTGGCAAATCTTTGCCAATCAAATGATCATCTAGACTCAAAAGACCGCTCCTAAAGATAAATTAATTCGATTAATATCTTTTTGTTAGTTGAGATAATAATAACAATAATAATATTTACTATAATTTTCATTTTCATTTTCATTTTCATTTGAGAAAGAAAAAAAAAAAGAAGGGAAGCAGAATAAATTTATCCGTTTTTTTTGTTTGTTTGTTTGTTTGTTTGTTTAGATTAGATTCCATCATCAGCATTAAACAATACAACAACATCATCATCATCAACGGCAACAACAACAGCAGCCAATAGCCAAGAACAACGACAACAGTTTCGATCATTTCGACATTAGATTAATGTTTTTTCAGTGATGTGAATATAATTCTCTGGTGTTTCGAAAAATATACGAATCTGTCCACTCTTGAACCAAACGAAATCATAATCTAAAGCCGACAATTAAAAAAAAAAGTAAGTAAGTACTCTTCTCTCATAATTTTTTCGATTCGGTTAGGTTTACTTGTGTGTGTGTGTTGGTGTGTGTTGATGTGGATCAATTTCTAGGATGAAATTCTTCACCAAACCTCAATCGAGATATACCTGTCCGGTGTGTGTGTATGTGTGTGTGTGTGAATCGATGCGAACCAGCCAATAAAGCAAAGAAGCGAAAAAGCGAGAGTAATTAATCATTTTTTTTTTTACGCGCCACCATCAGTGAATCTATGCTGATCTATGGATTCATGAAACGCATATGGATCTCATCTCATGGCGTTTCGATTTCAACGGTCCACTGATTAATACCTACAGAAATTATAAATTCAAAAAAAATAAAAAAAAAATACAAAAAATATAAAAATTCTGCTATTCATTTAAATTGGAACTGAATATCTCTCTCTCTCAACCGAAGACATCGAGATGTTGACAATCGATGTCCTCGAATATTGCCATCTCAAAAGATAAATCGCTTTGTCTCTCTCTCTCTCTCTCCTTGGCTGGATATAATAATTAAAATTAATCGCCATCAATTCGTTTGTTTGAAGTTTTTTTTTCAAATTTTTAGAGTTTAGCTTTACTTGATTATATTGTACGATTAGATGATAATGATGATGATGATGATAAGTGAGATTCATTAATGATGGCCATCGAAGATTAATAAGGCCTAAACCTTACAGAAACCTTATTGCTTAAGGTTTGTTTCTTTTTGTTTGTTTTTTTTTATTTTGTTTCATTCAATTTCAAAAAAATTTTTTTTATATGTGAAAGATTTGAAAATGTTCTTCAAATCTATTTCTATTCTTAATTCATTTCGATTCGATTGAATAAATACATTCTCGAATTGAAGTGAATTATCTTTTTTTTTTTTTTTTTTTTTTGAAAAATTCTAATTTATTATTACCTATCATCGAAAAGATTCAGATATAATATTTACCTTTCTTGTTTTTGATATCTTTCTCGTAAAAGATTCGCTACGAATCTCAAGAGAAAGAGAGGGGGGGGAAATGAACATCGACCCAAAATGAAAGATGTCTTTGATAATAATTTAAGATTGAAATCACAATCAATCATTGGATCAACACTCTCTCTCTCTCTCTCTCTCTCTCTCTCTCTCTCTCTCTCTCTCTTTCTTGGATGAACAAAAAAAAAAAAAAAAAAAAAAAAAAAGAAAGACAATAAAGATCTAATCGAATGGTATTTTGAAATCTGAAAACTGAAAACATTTTATTTATTCTGTTTGTTTTTTTTTTTTCTTTTCTTATTTTAATCTTATTTTCGTTTTAATCGAACGATAAAAATTTATTCGATTAGTTAGTGGGTACAAAAACGAATAGCCTAACAAAATTTGTAGATTATATATACAATCTTGATTTGATCTTTTCAAATCGAGAGAAATATTCATCGAGCATCGAAAATAATCGCACTCGAATCGATTTTTGTAATCTCGTAAAGATATCTCTCATCTAAATCTTTCAATTCACAATTTAGCTTAGCTTAGCTTTAGTTAGCAATCGAAGTTCGATAGGGTGTGTGATTAGGATTTTGCTAGATTTTCGATTTGTTGGATTCTCCTCTTTACGCTCTCGATCAGATTTTTTTTTTGTTTGATTAATCTCTTTTTCTCGATTATTATTAATAATATTTGGATTTTGGATTGTTTGTCTATGTGTGTGTGTGTGTGTGTGTGAGAGAGAGCGATAGTCAAAACACCGGTTGATTATCTCATCTCTTTTGAATTGATCAAAGTAATCTAAATCAGTTTACTTCGAAAGCAATTGATCATCATTGACAATCTTTTTTCAATCGATTATTATTATTATTACTATTATTATTATTAAACGATTGTAAATGTTTAAAATCGAATATCGAATCAAATATTTTGTCGTTTTGATTGCATCGATCGAAAGTGATGCGTACATAATCAATCACCATTTTTCGAAGTATACCAATTTTTGATGATGATGAAGATTCTTCTTCTTCTTCGTCTTCTTCATCTTCTCCACCCTAGATCCCAATCATTCGATGTATTGATTTAAATCTTCGATTAGGAAACATTTGAGCTATGTATTCATAAGGGAAAAAAATGAATGGATGGAATCAATTTTTTATTTATCTTTCATAAAAATTATTATTTTTTTTTTTCTCTCCTTTTCGCTACCAAATCATTCAACTTTGATTATTGCATTCTAATCTGATCACTTTGAACCCGGAAATTATCATTTCGATGATGATGATGATGATGATGATGGTTAGTGATTTTATTTGCTATGTTTGTTTCTCTTCCCTTGAACTATTGATAGAACACTGAAGCTAGTTGAGCTAAAAAGAGCTAGAGATTTTCGGTATTTTTTTTTTTGTTGAATTTAATTTGCAATGAATAATTCAATTGGAAAAAAAAGGAGAGCGAGAGAGAGACTGAGAGAGGGAACGGAAACTTAAAAACCGACCGATGGTCAACCGAGTTGTCATCGTTTTTATTTTTTCTCTCTATTAGTTGTCATCTTCTATATCATTTTCTTTTCCATATTATTATTATTATTATTTTTATCATTCCATTTCCGATCTATCTTGTTTAATTTTCATTACTTTTGCTAAGTTTGTTTACTTAATCCTAAATTACATCTCTAAATGCTTTCTTCGTTCAAGGCTGAATATCTAAACCATAGGCTTTGAATGAATTGTCACCTTGTAGAATAAAAAAAAAAATGTGTTCATACGGAGCACAAACTGAACGATACAATCGTTCGTTCAGAGAGTGTATAGGGAGGATCGCGTTCTCACTACTTCAGTATCGTTGATCTAAACTAAATCTCTCTCTCGCTAACCCTTGCGCTATCTTCTTGGTGTGATGACCATCGCCAACATCATCATCATCATCGTTCGGGTACACTGTGGTCATTATCGAATTAGAAGAACATCGTTTCTTCATCAATCCTAACTGATTGTTGAATATTTCTTTCTTCCTCTATCATCACCATACACCATCACCATCACCATCATCATCATCATCATCATCATACCTACCATCATCTAACATCTCACTCTTCTCGAATACTTCACAACTAAATACGAGCTTCAGCTATTGCATCGAGCGAATGCAAAGCATTAAAAATCAAGATCAATCAGTTAAGAGCCACAGAAGCTTGGAAGTGATTTCAAATAATAATAATAATAATAATTATTATTATTATTATTATCATTATTATTATTATTATTAACCTTTTAATTTAGTCGAAAAAGAGAAGAAGAGGTAAAACATTACAGAATGAATGAATCCGATTCTCTTCCTGTTTGGGGTCCACTCGAAAAGAATCTTATCGTTTCGAATGAATCGCTATTTTTTTGTTTTTTTTTTTTTTTTTGATTTTCTTTCATAGATAATTCTCAATTGTTTCAATTGTTTCCTCATTCATTAAACGGAAATGATGATGAAAAAATTTTGAGGGAAGGGGAGAAAAAAAGAAATGTTCAATCACTAAGAAACAATCAAAATCTTTCTTCAATAATCTGATGAGACTATGATGAGAATGGTGATGGTGGTGGTGGTGGTGGCGATTCAGGTGTGGCTTTTAAGTATTATTATCTTTTTTTTTTTTTTGGCTAAAATTACGAATTTTTCCAAAACCTCTCTCTCTCTCTCTCTCTCTCTCTCTCTCTGCTTAATCCGTTAATGATTGCAATGTTGATGGTATTGGCTTAGTTGATTTAGTTATATTTTTTTTTTTCTTACAAATTTTAGATGAAATTGTTTTTTCCCCTCACTAAAACAACCGTCGATATTTGTTAGCCATTGCGGTTATTGTTTTCGAGCTTACGAGAGCAAGTTTCATCATTCTCGCAAACAATAATTGTTTCTGTTAACAGTCCGAAATTTTTGTTTTTTTTCGAGTCCGTGCGATCCTATTCACCGTACCGTCGGTCATCAAAGTTCAATTACCTATGATTGATTTATTCGTGCTTTGCCAATCGATGATTGTGATGTGGTTGTGTACGAATCATCGAATCGAACAAACAAGATTCTTGAATGTTTTTTCGCACACTGAAAAAAGTTTAGAACAATTGAGAAACCTAAACCTCAAAAAAATAAGCGAAGAAAAATTTCAAACTATTGCACTCTCTCTCTCTCTCTCTCTCTCTCTCTCTCTCTCCAGGGAAGAGAAAAAAACCTTAGCTCAATTATAATGTTGGAATGAAATTCTTCAAAAAAAAAAAAAAAAAAAATTCATCAAATCAAATCAAATCTAATTGTAATTTTGATTCCTTCACAATAATTCCATTGTTGTTGTTGTTGTTGTTGTTGTTGGTCTAAACAGTCATTAAAGAAAATTTGGACCACTCTCTCTCTCTCTCTCTCTCTCTCTCTCTCTTTAATGATATGGCTTCGAAATGAATGAATTATACGCAATTCTTTGTTAACAATCGAATCAATTTTTTTCCTACATTGAAAAAAAAGTATTATAATTCTATTCTTTGACGAGAATGTGTTGTTGTTGTAGCTGTTGTTGTTGTTTTTGCTTGTCAAATTTACTTTGATAATTTCTCTTTTTAACATCAGAATCTTTCAACATGGCTGGTGGGTGGTGGGTGGTTGGTGAACAAAAAAAAGTTTCCAACAAGAATTAGTTATCATTTACTACGCTAGAATTGTTTTGAATCAAATCAACACTCGATCATTATCACCAACACAGAACATTTTATCAATCATAATTCTTCCAAATTTGTTTTGATATCGTATCGAAATCCTATCAAAAGAATAATAGCCTACTGTATATTCAAAAAAAAAAACTAATAATAAGTAAAATAAAAAAAATATCAATCATCGATCTGATTAGCATCTGTCTGATTTGCATAGCTAATCAAAATTCTTGATCATTTCAAATTACACCTAAGATTACACCTACATTTGGTATCGAAATTCGATTCCTACCATAATCGATTCGATGAGGAAGAGGAGAGAGAGAGAGAGAGAGAGAGAGAGAGAAAGAGATAATTGATTGAAAACATATTGAACGAATATTGGATTCACAAAAGGTGTTTTAAAGCCCCAAAATTCTAAGTTTTGTTCTTTATATAGCTTAGCTATGATCATAGACAAATTGTTACAATCTGTTTTGACGAAAACAATTATCGGTTTCGTTGTGATTGCTACGATATGATCAAGCGAATAGCTTTATAGACATTTGTTAACACACACACACACACACACACACCAACACATACACCAACAAACAATGGGAAGATGATCGAACACCTTTAAAGTTTTGCCTCACAGCCAAATCAGCTAACCAATCGGTCAGCAATCGAGTCAGCTAGCAGCTTTGCAGTGATTGTCAATCAAAACTGGCACGAGACCTGTATCTCTACAGTGAAAATCTTTCTTTTTTTTTCTTTTTTTTTTTTTTTTGATTTTTTTGAAAATTTTCAATTTCAAATTTCACTTTTTTAACAAACCGATCTAGATCTAAGATTCGATTAGAATTCGGTAATGGGTTGATTTTCGGAACCAAAATTTGATCCCTATTTATGAAAACAAATGCGCTTAGACATTCTCTTTTCTCTTTGAAGACTAATTTTTAGTATTTAATTATTATTTTTTTTTTTTTTTGATCACTCTTATCTCTTTCGGAACAAAACCTAAAATTAGTGTTCGATGTTCGAAATTGAAACCACCAAAACCAAAAGAAATCAATCTAAGTACAGAATATAGAAGAGAAGAGCAGTGCAGAGGAGAGGAGAGAGAAGACACCAGTTGCGTGTGATCTTCTCGATTGTCGGCGTACAACAACTTTGAGTTTTAGGTTTCAAAACTACTCGAAAATCACTACTTGTTAAGCTTTATTGCTATTTCATTTCTCATTTCGGTTTTCCATAAACTTTCACTTTGTATTCTTCTCAAACGAGAAAAATAGCAATTAAATAATCGATTTCATTTCGGTTTTAAATTGGCTATAATTTTGATCGGTTCGTGAAAAGTTCCAAATGCTAAACTGTGATCTATGTTCATTATTTTTTGTTTGAATTTTTGTTTTTTCTTTTTTTTTGATTTAGAAATCAATTTGTAGTGAACAACAAAACGCAGATCTAAGACAAAAAAGTAAAAAAAAAAAATACTAAAAATCATTAAACCTCATTCAGACACCTTAGAATCCTAGGATCATTGATTCGAATTAGAATTCTAATCAATCATATTTGGTTTTGAGTTTTCCACTCGACAAAACAAAAAACCTAATATTATTTCCTTAGCTTTATTCTCATTGTGTCATTTGTAATCAATACTAATCTCTTCGAACACCTTGCGAGAAAAACACGCGCATGTTTGATTGTGAATCGAGAGAAAAAAAAAAAATTTCATAAGCTTCAAGCTTCAATGATTTCTTCGACACCTTCTCTCTCTTCCTCCCCTCTCTCTCTCTCTCTCTCTCTTTTAAGATTCCAATTCTTTTCGATTGAATTTTTTTAAAAGAAATTGAATTATTATTATTATTACAAAAACGTCGCACAACGACGTTGTGTCTAGGGTGTTGGTCACGTGTAAAACTTGTTGTACATATTGTAAATTCACAAACAAATCCATCAAAAAAAAAAAAAAAAAAATTCAATCGAATACAATTCATTTCTCTCTCTCTCTCTCTCTCTCTCTCTCTCTCTCTCTCTCTCTCTCTCTCTCTCTCTCTCATCACTTTCTCATTAGATTTCTAATGAATATTCACCGAAGAATGAATATTCTCAAAGACGGATCTTTGTGAATCTTTCCCCCGCGGAGGAGACTGGTGTTGGTAGTAGATAATAATCAGAATAATAATAATATTGAAGGAAATAGAAATCTAATTGGAGAGACTATCTTTGATTGATCGAATGGATACTAATCATTTGAATTTGATCATTGTGATGAACCCTCTCGATTTCGATTTCGATTTTGATTCCGGAAATTGAATTGAATTTTGAACATTTACTCCATCACCATCTATAATTATAATTAATTTTCTGTTTTTTTTTTGAAATTTTTTTTTCCTCTTCTTTAAACACATTTTTGTTTCACACGTGTAGTTGATTTCTGTTTTGATCGAAACACTCAACGAAAAACGGAACGAAATAATCTATGATTATTATTATTATTATTAGCGACGAATTGTTTAGGATTTTATGAGCGATCGATTATTATTATTATTATTCCCCCATTATTTTTTCTTCCATTCTTCTCGATTATTCTTATTCTATGCTATTCAATCGATTATGGGGCATAATCATTGTATTGCTATAGGGATTTTGATGCAAGCACGATATACTCATCAAATTCTCTTTCTCTTCTCCATCGAAAGAATTAAATTCCAACATCATGCAGGAATGGATGATGATAATAGCAATAGTAATAATAATAATCAAAAAAAAAAGAAAAGCAAAAAAAAATCGTTGGATCCTCTTCATTTCTCTCTCTCCCTCTCCCCCTCTCTCTCTCTTCGCTTCCCATCTCTTCAAGCGATCAATTTTGATTTTCAAATTTCCATGATCTCGTACATCAATGATTAGTAGGAGAAGATGCCTGCATCAATCGAAATGAAGAGAACCTAACTAAAATCAAAAAAAAATAATAATACTAATAATAATAAGGATAGGGTCAGTTGAATGAAAGCGTTCTTCATTTCTCTCTGTGAACTTTCACCTCTCCAATGAACTGTTCGTTTCGAGTTTTTTGATTTTGATTTTGATTTTTTTTTTTTTTTGGTTCAAATTTCACTCTAAAAGCATCCTGATCTATAGCAAAGCTAAACTTATCATTATGGGCTATTACTATTATTATTATTATCTTATCAAATTTCTCCACTTAGAGATTCGGATAGATTTTCATTGCATAGTTTTATATTCGATTTCATTTCAATTGCATTTAGAATTCTTATTTCCAAAAATTTTCAAAATAAATTTTACCTTTCCAAAAAATGAAAAAATGGGAAAAAATTAATAAAAAAAAAAAATCTCTGATTCTAATCAAATTGAATTAGATCTCATTTTGATCCGCATCAAAGCTAAGCTTAGCTATTCGAAATGAATCCACTTCGGATCGGTGAACAAAATTTAGAATAGAAAAAAAAAATTACACTAAAGAGATTCAATTAAATTCAAGAAAGAAGAAAAGAAAGCAGAGATTCTTTTCTTCTTGTTTGTTGTTTGATATTTTTTTCGTTTTTTTTTTCTTTTTTTTTTCATCCAAACTTTATCTCTAAGTTTGGATAACTTTAGCTGTAGCTTTTGTGGCATAACTTTCTCCATCTCTCTCTCTCTCTCTCTGTGTCCATCGAGTGTGTACAACGAAATCTAACAAAGATTTGATAATAAACTATGGTCTCCTTTGTGAAGATGTTTTGTGAGATGATGATGATGATGATGATGACGATAATGAGGTTCATACCTGTTCATTGCTTGGCATAAGAGAGAGAGAGAGAAGAGAGATGGAATGCTGGAATTTCGAAGCAAAAAAAAAGCAAACAACAACAACAACAAAAAGTACTCCCTTAGCCTTTTTTTATCTTCAAAAAAAAAACTCTGAAAAGTTTTTTTTTTAATTTTAAACTTTGAATATTCCACAACGAATTGAACTAGAGAGAGAGAGAGAGAGAGAGAGAGAGAGAGAGAGAGAGAGAGAGAGAGAGAGAGAGAGAGAGAGAGAGGGAGATAAAGAGAGAGAAATACTGTAGCTTTCGTTTGAGAATGCGAAATCAAAAGTAATACAATCTGGTTTGATAATGCTTGGCGCCGTCATCCAAATTTTCATCCAATTCTTTTTCTTTTTTTTTTGAATACGAAATTCTAATTATTTTTCTTTTAGGTTTGAGATTGAAAGAAAATTAAACAATAGAATTAATTCGAATCGAAAACTTTCTTTGCTCTCTCTCTCTCTCTCTCTCTCTCTCTCACTCACTCACTCTCTCTCTCTCTCTCTTTAGATTTTTGATCGAAATATTCATATCTACATAGAATCAAGAATTAGGGAACAAAATTCTTCTTATTCATTGTTGTATTGTTTCACTACATTGAGATTGTGATTCATTTCTGTTATTATTATTTTTTTTTTGATTTTTCTTTCACTATGTGTTCAATCAATCTTCTTCTATCACTGGACTTAGCTTGCTTGAAAATGTGTGAGAGAGAGAGAGAGAGAGAGAGAGAGAGAGATTTCCCTTCTTCTCGAATCTGATTGTTTCATCGTAGGCGATGTAACGATAGGCTACAATTAGGTATTCTTTAATTTGTTGTTTTGGTTTCACATATAGAAAAAAAAAAACAAAACAAATCCAATTCTCTTCTACTTCTTTTTTTTTGGTAAACGAAAATTTTCATTTTCGTTTCAAATTTGGCTCGAACAATAGAATTCAACTTTTTGAAAGGAAAGAAGAAAAAACTCCCCCGCCCCCCATTCTCTCTAAATATCTGAATGAATCGAATCGAATCGAATCGAATTGAATTGAATTGATTTGAATCGAATCAAACAAATATTATTTTCAATCTATTATTTTGTCCACTTTCGATTTTTTTCGACTCTCTCACTCACTCTCTCTCTCTCTCTCTCTTTCGCTCTATGAAAAGGGTAAATCTTTTTTTTTAGGTTCCAATCAAAAAACTTAATCAATCATTGAATGGCTGAGAAAAAAAAAACAGAAGGATCGATTGAGATTGTTGTTGTTGATTGATAGAAATTGATTTCGATTGTTTCCGATCAAACAATTTCATTCTTTTTTCGTTAGAGAATCGATTTGATTAGTCTATTGATCTCAGATTCATTCGAAACAGATTCGAAAAACTAATATTTAAAAATTGAAAGAGTTAGGGTTCTCGAAGAGAGAATCCTTTTGATTTAAAAATTTTTGATTTGTTAATTTTCTCGATTCTTCTCGTATTGATTAAGAATCGATTTCGATTTGAGTTAAGTTTCTAAATGATAAGATTTCATCATAAATCTCAATCTCATCTCTCAATCGGATCGATCAAGAATTCAATTGGATTGGAATGAAAAGATCGAAATCTTTTCAAAAATTTTTCCATCTCATAATTGATCGCTTTTGAATCGATTTCTCTCTCTCTCTCTCTCTCTCTCTCTCTCCCTCCTTTTTTCTTTCAATCTGCTTTTAAGTTTTCTATAAGATTCCACGTTTCTCTCTTTCTTCTTTTCAAAAAGAATAGTATCCAATCATCATTGCAATTTGTTAGGAATGTTATAAAAACTAGTTTTTTTCAAGGCCAATCAAATTCCTCAATAGCCGTCAGCAGAGAGAGAGAGAAAGATTGAATTGGATGTGTTCGATATACGAAGTGGATGTGAACAAAATTCATCAACCAAAATCTCCATCATCTTTATTGATGATATTTATTTAGTGGTTGTGTTCTGGATAAATTTAATCCATTTAATAATCATAATTAAAATCTAACACGAGAAAATAATAACAAAGACAATTCAATAGAATTGTTTTCCATAATCTTTCACAATGATATTCGTTCGTTCTTAGTTCTTTGAAACTAAATTGTTGACAAAACAAAATCAAACATTGCACATACTTTCGTATCATTCAATACACTATCCCCATTATTCCCATTTGGGCAAAAGAAGGAAATCCTCTTCCTCCAAAAAAAAAAAAAAAAAAAAAAAAAAAAAAAAAGATACAACAGGTTGTTTGTGATCAGCAACAAAATCTTTTCACTTTACAATTTTCATTTCATTTGATTTAACGAACTTTTTTTTTGATTGACAAAATTTATTCAAATTTCTCTCTCTCTCTCTCTCTTTGACTCTACGAACGAAAAAGTCTGATGACCTTTCGTATGAATCGAATCGGATCGGTTCGGACCGACCGATTGATTGATCGATGTATTCATTCTGGATGCTATAAATTTCAAATTCTTTCAAACTTTTTTTTTTCACTACGAATTTTCAACTGCCCACTTTCACTTTGTTAAACCATTAAACCTTTAGCTTTAATCCATCAAATCTACCTACAAATTTTTTTTAATTGTTTTATTTTTGTTTGAGAATAAATCAAAAAAAAACTCTGTTTGCTTCCAAACAAAACCAGATCCCATCGGATAGAATTCTTAGACTTTAAAAAAAAAATTTCTTTCCCTATTCCTAATGGGATTCTTTCGAATGACTATATTCCATTCGTTTATTATTCGCTTTGATTGCTTCAAGAAGATAATCTTGCTTCGGAGAGAGAGAGAGAGAGAGAGAGAGAGAGAGAGAGAGAGAGAGAGAGATGATCTCAATCGAATAAAAATTTGAAACAATTTCTATGGTTAATCCGCATGATAAGCATCAAAAGTCTTGTGCTCTCACTCTCTCTTCCCCCCCCTCTCTCTCTCTCTCTCTCTATCTTCAAGCTAGATCTCGAGTGAACCGATTGGATTTGATTCCATTCGTTTCGCTTGCTTGTCAAATGAATTTCCGACAATTCGCGCTACGATTATGAGAGCATTTGAATGAAAATTGAAATGATTCAAATCGATTGATGATAATGGCGCGATGTGGTTTGATGCGGATCTCTCCATTACGATTTCCTTTACTTTCTCTCCGTTTGATCCGATCCGAATTGGGAAATGAAAATGGTCAAATTTTTTTTCTCTCTCTCTCTCTCTCTCTCTTTCTCTCTCTCTCTCTCTCTCTCTTTCTCTCTCTCTCTCTCTTTCTATTTCTCGTTGATTTTATTTCCCTCTTCCAGAATGTTTTCATCGGATTTGAATCAATTTGGGGAAGAAGAAGTTGGAAGTGAAACAAAGTGATAGGAAAACCTTCACAGATAATTAGCACAGAAAAGAATTAGTCAAAAAAAAAAGATTATAACATCCGATTTGTTGTTTGGTTTTGTTTTGTTGAAGATGGACGAATAGAAAAAAAAAAAAAAAAAAGAAAGAAAGAAACAAGTGCTTTCATTTCAAGTGTTTCGTAATGTCCAATAGCATTACGATAGAAGAGTAGTTCGTTCTTTCCCATTTCTTCTTCTTCTTGTCCAATCTCTCTCTCTCGCTTTTTTTAAGATTTCATTCAATAAATTGACCAGCTAAATTCCAAAAAAAAAAAGAAGGGGAGGGAGGGAAAAGAGTTGTTTGATTTCTTTCATTTTTTTTTTGTTCAATTTTAAAATACAATATTCCAGTGTTTGTGTTTGTGTGAGTGTTTCAGTGTTTGAGACTGATGATGATAATGATGGTGGTGATGTTAACTCTTTTACTAGAAAAGAAAAAAAACAAGAAACAAATAATTACCTGAAGCAATTTGCAATTATTTTCTACACAAAATGAATAAACAATCAAAAAAAAAAAGTGATGATTTTTTTAGTATTCGTTTTTGAAAGCTAAAATGTTTTTGGATGCAATTTGTCAAGGATTCTTTCATAAACAATCTCATTCGATCTCATTTTACCTCACTTTTCTTACTCCTTCTTCTTCTTCTTTCTCTTTCTACTCTCCTTTTTTTTAGATTCCCTAACCCTAACATCTTATCTTCTTCATTTGAGTTGAAGAATTATCAAGCCTTTAGTGTTAGCCAAAATTTCGATCAAAATTCTCTCTCGAAATTTTCCAATTCTTCTCTTTGATATCATTCTATTGAATCATAGATAATTGATGCGATGAATGTTTGATGATATGCTCGAATAGAATAGCTTTTCACTCATTCAGCGATTCATCGATTTCCATTCTAAGGATAGAGAAAATTTAACAATGACACCCTTCTGACAATGATTGTTTCGGATGTTGAATTGGTTTCGGATGTTGAATTCTTTCCTAATGAATCATATTCGTTACTGACGAATGATAATATTCTTCAACCACAAACTTCAAACACACGAAACAAATTTGATGTCTCATCAAACAAACATCTTCTTACAACAAGCTAGCTAGAGAGAGAGAGAGAGAGAGAGAGAGAGAGAGAGAGAGAGAGTGAAAGAGTGTGTGAAAGAGGGAGGTGGCGTGAGGGAATACAATGATGAGCATCTAATTGAATCAAACTAATTTGTCTCTCATTCTCATGATGAGTATCTAGAGAGAGAGAGAGAGAGAAAAAAAAAAACAATAAGGCTGCAGCAACAACCACAACCACAATAGCCACTTATCATTGTCAGATTGAATGCATCGAATCCGAGCATCAGATTTCAATTTTTAGTATGATTTTGAAAAGCGAAAAAAAATGGTCAAGAAATAAAAAAAAAACAAAATCAATTCAATTCATTGTTGTAGAGAGAGAGAGAGAGAGAGAGAGAGAGAGAGAGAGAGAGAGAGAGAGAGAGAGAGAGAGAGACAGAGAGAGAGAGAGAGAGAGAGAGAGAGATGGATAGCTAGATGGGGACATTCCCTTGGGAAAACATAAAAATCTTCCCTTCTCTCCCTTCTCTCTCTCTCCCTCACACACACACATACACACTTTATCATAACATTGTTTTTAACAAATTTCAAAAAAAAAAAAAACGTCTAAATGTCGAATTAATTTCACTATTGTTAATTGAAAAATACGGAAATTCTATTTATATTAAAAAAAACATAAACTTTTTTTCTTTGTGAATATGAGAATGCTATAAATTTTCCAATTAGCTATTATATAGCTATTATATAGCTCTATAGAAATCTAGAAAGATTTTCTTCGTATCGGATTCGATACCCCCCCCCACCCCAAATCAAACTCGTAATCTTTCGATTATTGAAACTTTTTTTCTTTTTTTTTTTTTTGATGGTCCTAGTTTTTTTCTATTTCTCTCCTCTCTCTCTCTCTCTCTCGGGTCGATGGCACAAATCTCGAAAGCATCAGTGACATAGTTATCACATCACAAGATTTCAATTTTGAAATCAAAAAAAAAAACGATCTTATCGTAAACACTCGAGAACGATGATGGTGATGGATGGTCATCATGACGATGATGATGATGATGATGATGATCATCGAGATGAGATAAGACCATGGTCCTGGAGAAAAAAAAAAGTTACATAGATTGGATTAGAGCACGTAACTAACCTATAATTTGATTTGTTACTAACTGATTGAATTTTTCGCTCTCTCTCTCTCTAATTCGATTTGATGATTTCACACGAAACATCATCGAAAGATTGTCGTTGTCTGGACTATGATTGAATCTTTGTTTTTTTTTTCTTTTCTTTTCTTTTTTGGTAGCGTTTTTTTTTTTTATTTCATTACTTGCTTTTTCTGTGCTTGGGGTGTGGTCCATAAGAGAAAAAATTGATTTCGCAAATTTAACATTCGTTTGAAGATAATCAAATGAGACAGCAAACAAAAAAAAATGGCCAAGCCGATTGATTTTGACAATCGGCTTTGACAATCTAGATAGAAATCTCCTTCTCCGTTAGGAACCGGAACTAAGCGTTTCAAATATAACGTTATCGTTAAATAAATCATCATCATCATCAATCGAGAATGAAAATTGAAATTTGTTACGGATTTCTCTCTCGATCGAATTTCGATTCGATCCATTCGCTATTATTATTATTATTATTATTTTCAACACTTTATGTGCTTTTCAATGTTTCCGATTTTTTTTTTGAGTATTTCCTTCTCTTTAGATATAATCCTCTTTAATAATCGGTTTGATTTCAATGAGTCAATAAATTTCAAGATCTTTCTTATCTAATCCAGTTCGAGAACCTCGATAGATTGATTGAATCAAAGTTTCATATCTCTACCACACCATTTCACTACGATACTTTAAATTTTTAAAAGAGATTTTGGATTTTGATAGCATTTTTGTGTTTGATGACAACAACCAAGATTTTTTCAGTCTCGCCATTCATTTTAGGTTTTTACTTTCAAACACAAATAGAAAAAAAAATTTTTCGGCTCCGAAATTTTCGTTCTAATCGCTATCGGATTTGGTGTGTCTTTGTCTTTCTGTGTCTGTGTGTGTGTGTGTGTGTGTGTGTGTGTGTGTGTGTGTGTGTGTGTGTTTGTCAATCAATAGAATACTGTCGCCTTTGCTGATTATCAGTAAGATTAGCAGCGCTGAAAAAAAAACCAAAGCAAATTGAAAACATTCCATCTGGAGAAATTGCTTGATTGCTTAGTCTATATTGAATATAATATATAGTCTATAGTCTATAGTCTATAGTCTATAATAAAAAATCTATCCCATCATCGATCTTTGTGATAGATCTTCTTCGCATCGAATGTTTACGAATCGAATCTTCAAGAGAGAATTAATTGTTTTATGATTGCTACTGATAGCAGTCTAGCTTGATGATGATGAGCTTAATATTAATGATGATGATGATGATGATGATGATGTTAATTAGTGTTCATTCTTATTCGCATCAATCGTAAGGGTATATTTCGAAATAGTTTTATAATCAAAAGTGTATAATAAATCAATGAATGATAGGCATCGTTCCAATACTATCAATTCAAATCAATTAATTTCGATGATTTCGTATTGCTTTTTGGATTATCAATCTCTTTGCATCGAGTGTTACGTGTAATGAGATTCTAGTTAGATTACATAGTTTGATGCAATATCATTCATTCTCTTCATCTTTACATCAAAAAAAAATTGTAAAGTGTTAATCATCGAAAGTATCATCATAGTATCACTATTTCATTCAATTAGTTTCATACAATCGAAAAGAATTCCAATTAGCTATTATTACATCCCTCTCTCTCTCTCTCTCTCTCTCTCTCTCTCTATCTTTTGCTAGCTTTTTATCCTAAAACGAACATAGATTGAATATGGCGAACGAGATTTGAATATTCGAAATTCAATATTAGATAATTGTTTTGTTTTGTTTTTTTTTTTTCGTTCAGATTCGATCTCAATCTAGGAACAAAATATATTTTTTTTTTCTTCTTTGTTTGTTGAGAAATCATAATTCATTCACCAATACGAATCATAATCGAATTCTCTCTTCTTATGAATCATTTCATCTTGAGAATATTATTCAATCAAGCAAGAGAGAGAGAGAGAGAGAGAGAGAGAGAGAGAGCAAAGTGAGCATAAGGTGATATGGTCATCGATTTGGATTGATTTTTTTTTTCGCATTGATTTTCTCGAAATGTAAACTCACACAACCGTTACAACGAGAATTGTTTGAAATAAACAACAAAATTACAACAGTGGAGAGCAATCACAGAAACAGATAATTTCAAATACGATTTCATAGAAACATCTTCAATAACAATCACACCGGTGTGATATCAATCTTTTTAGCTCTCTGATATCTCTCTCTGTGTGTGTGTGTGTGTGTGTGTGTGTGTGTTTGTCTATCTCTGTCTCGATAGGAATCCAAATAAATTACATTATGAACATTATTGGAATGCACGTATTGCGAATTGAAAAATGATGATTCGAATGAATGAATCATAAAAACTTAGACAATTTCTTTATTCTAAATATTACGATCTCACACACACAATCATATCAACAATATCGAAATTGTTGCAAATATTGGATTGATTGTGAAGAGATTGTTTCAGTTGCGATCGCTTTTAGAACAGAAAATATTAAAAAAAACAAAAAAAAAAAAAAGTAATCAATGATAATTGATAGTACAAGGTCGAATGTTTTTTTTTCCTCCTCAGAGGATATTCATTCCACATATATTTGTTTTCTAGCGGTGATGGTGGTGATGGTGATGGTGGTTTGATAGAGTTAAACATTCAATGATCGAGAGAAAAAAACAGCATCGATCCTTTCTCATCTTGATCTCATCTTCTCATCTCAGAGAAGTTGAAGAGAGATATTCCATGCGGAGATATTTGTCTTCAAATGTCTAAATTTTCAATCTTCAATCAATCGTAATAATTTCGAGGGACAGACAGAGAGAGAGAGAGAGAGAGATTCATTTCGAAAAGAAAAAAAAACAGAACATCTCGAATCATCATCTTGCAAAAAAAAAAAGTAATTCGAAAATGATTTATGGATTGAGATTTGTTTTTTTTTTGTTTTATTATTATTATTATTTTCTCTCTCTCTCTCTGACTATATTTATTGAAATTTTTGTTGACAAAATCCATCATTTATTCCATCCATTCATTCGCCATCTTTAGATTGTCTGTTGTATTGATTGTTCGCTTTGGAGAGCAAACTTGGGTCACCAAACGCTCTCTCTCTCTCTCTCTCTCTCTCTCTCTCTCTCTCTCTCTCTCTCTCTCTCGCTCTCTCTCGCTCTCTCTCTTTTTCAACATAACTTGTTGGATTCAAGTTTTTTTTTTCGTTTAATTCATTGATGTTATATCAATTTTTGACCTCAAACCCCAGTAGAAAAAAAACATAAATAATATAGATTTACTTTCGTTCACAATTGATGCTTCTATTTCACGGAAATTATGTTTGAAAAATTCTATAAAAGGAAGTATCATATCTAAATTCAAATTTGATACGCATTTCTCATAAAGCATTCGTGGTGGATACATCTCTCAACAAGATGATCGAATGTGCTGAGAACAGTGTTGAGAACAGTTTGTTCCAAATCATTTCAATGGCATCGTTCGGCAGATTTTCAAGTTCATTTCAAAAGATCTTCGATCCATCTCTATATCTCTAATTCAAACACAAACGTTTAAATCAATATGCTAGCAATTGATTAATCTTGAATCGATAATAATAATAATAATAATAATTATAATAATAATAATTAAAAATAAAAGATCAAATAATAGTCGATTATTGTTCGAATGGATTGAGATCATTCGATCGATCGATCGATCGATCAATCGATGACCTAAATGATTTTTAATTATCTAGAATAATTATCTCTCTCTCTCCCACTATCTCTCTATGCTCTCTATGCTCTCAACTCGAGCGAACTGATTTTTTGTTAGGATAATCATCAAAAGTAAAACAAAATGATCGAATGATCGAATGAAATCAATCTAAAAAAAAAAAAAGAAAAAGAAAAAAAAACAAACACCATTTGAAAGAGAAACAAGGAAATTTTTGTACACAAATTCATAGATTAGTCAATTAGTCTACTCGATTCGAGATTATTAGAGCTGATTGTTTTAGAGAAAATTTAAAGATTAAAAAAGAATGAAAGACAAACTCTACTCTGTTTAGCTAAGTGAATAGAATCGCATTCGATAAGAGATACCTTTTGGAAAAAATTGTTTGTTTAAAAAAAAAAACTGCAAACAAAAAAAAATCTAACTAAATCAATCTGAATGATTAGTCAGTCTTCTTCTTCTTCTTCCTATGGAATACCTGAATAGATTTTGGACCAAGATTATGTTTAGAATGCGTAAATAGATAGATCACCTTGACATTTTTCCCTCTATTCTCTCGAATCTTATTAAAAATACGAGAGAGAGAGAGAGAGAGAGAGAGAGAGAGACCGAAGATCTAGGAGAGAAAAAGAGACAAACACTAAAAACTTTGAATTATAAATAAATCCAAATCTTCAAATCTAAGAATTTCAATTTTATTTTTTTGGTTTATTTTTTTTTTTTTTTGGTAAATTTTATTTTTTTTTCTGTTTGCTTTAGGAGAGAGATTAAATTCAAAAAAAAAAAAAAAATTTATCACCTGTTCTTCTCTCTCTCTATTGAAATTTTAAATCTTCTCGATCCGAATAGATTGCTCTTCTTCATCGATCATCAATCGGATTTAATCATAATTAATTGATTTCTCATTCATTCATTCATTCATTCATTCATTCAATGATGGATAGATTCGATTTGGATACGAATGAAGTGATCAAAAAAAAAAAAAAAAACACAAATCCGATTGAGCCACGATCATCGAGTAAATTTTTAAAAAGCTTTAAGCTTTTTTATTAAGCTCGAGAAAGAAAAAAAAATTTTTCAATAATATTCTCTTAACCATCTCTTGATCGAAGATTGAAGCGATTCTGTTTCTGAAGAATTTCTTTAATTATTTTATTCTATTTTATTTTTTTTTTTTCAACAATGAATTTGATTAGCTTTCGAATTCTTTAATCGAAAAAATTTAATCTTTCATTGCACAAATGTTTAATAATAGAGTTAGATTGTATAGGTTTTTTGAAAAAAAAGTAAAATAAAAACTTAACTATGATCGCAATTGACCTTAGAGGTCAAAGACCGAACATTAGTAATGTTGAGCTATCCAGCTAGGTAGCTAATCAACAAGTTCTCTCCAAACAACTTGTTGATTTTGATTAGTTTAGTTTTTTTTTTTTTTGATTGAAAAATACCGTTAGATAGATCAATCAATGACTTTGAATATAGATTAATTTCTCATTGCTCATTGCTCAAAAACATTGCAAAATCAAACTAGAGTTAAATAAATCAAGCAGATTGGATTGAAGAATCTTGTTTAAGAAAGTTAAAGTTTTCGAAACAAAAATCTCTTTAAATCTTTATATTACACTTTGAATAAATAACCTAAATAATTTCTTTTAATTATTTTTTTTTCTATTTTCTCTCTCTCTCTCTCTCTCAATTTCTAGATATCGGAAAACGTTCGATAATTGTGTGCGTTCCCCCCGCTCTCTCTCTCTCTCTCTCTTCGGTCCATCATCCAATTTCATACGTATCCACAAAGGTAAGATTTCGATCGTATTGGATCTATTTCATTTTGTTCAGCGTGAATTTTTTTTTATAAGATTAGAATGCAATAGCGAATCTTTCTTTAATAGATGCTAACCAGTGCTAGTTAGCAAGATGTTGTCACACAAAGATCACTACGATCATTTGATCAGATCAAATTCTTTGTTGGATCATTTCAGAGAATCATACAATTTAGTTAAATTGTACAAATTTTGTTTCGAAATAATCTAAGCATTCGATTTTGATGAGAAAAAAATCGTTTGATTGATCAAAGTCTTCATCTTTCTTCTTTTCTCTCTCTCTCACTTCGGTCCATCATCCAATTTCATATAAAACTATTCAATCTATTTATTTGATTCATTCGGCAACACTAGATTAGATTCGATTGTTGAGATTATGTGGATGAATCCGAATGACCTTTCAATGGAATTTTCACTACAGACAAACAAATAAATTGTAGAGATTGAAAAAAAAACAAATCAAAACCAATGTATAGTAGTATGTAGTTGTAGTTGGGATTATACATCCAAGAGCTGATTCGATGCCGACGATATTCTTCGAAAGAATTCGAAAGATCTAAATTTTACCCAATATTGAGGGACAGAGAGACAGAGGGAGTGAAGAGAGAGAGAGAGAGAGGAGGAGGAATAGGTAGAAGAATCATCAATCATTATTTCTACTAGACAATCATTTCTAGATCAATCATTTGGGTTTCGATTTTACTTGACGATATCCTTAGCGTTATCGTCAATGCATAAGGATATCGTTCGGTTGGTCTGTCCTAGGTCCATCACACCACCAACACCAACACCAACACCGATCGTTAATGTTCGTGTCTGTGTGTATCTGTGTGTGTGTTCGCCTCTATTAGTTCAATATAATTTCTAAATAGTTTTTATTTTTTGTTCACTTCATCTCGATTCTTTGTAATAAATGATGTAAGATTGAGATGATGATGAGATTAAAATCCGTCTCTCTCTCTCTCTCTCGAGACACCTCCCACTCTGTCTGTGGTCTTAGATTATTCGTTGAATGTTTTAGTATATTGTAAAAGTTTTGGATTCTCTTCTCCATCATCGATCTCTCAACAAGATCGATAGTTTCGAATTAGGTTTGTTACGAAGAAAAAGTCGAAATCGAAATTTCATAATCGAATTTCAAAATTTTCTATTCTATTTTCATTTTTATTCTATTAGATTGCAATAAAAACAAAAAGATCGATATTGGTGAAAATCTACTTCGAATAGATCTAAGTAATAAATTCTTTGAAAAAAATCTTTTTTTTCCATAAAGATCATTCGATGAATGTATATAGATTGTGTAGAATAATACTATTCTAAGGAGCAAATAATATACTAAAGGGATAGAGTGAGAAGAGCAGAGAAGAAAACTTTTTCACCAAAATTATTAAAGATAATCGATCGACTAATCGGACTAATCTTTTGCTATATGAAATTGTTTAAAAAAAAAAAACTTTTGGATCAAACATTTTGGGGGGGGAGAGAGAAAAATCTCTGAGAAAAGATAATCTCTTTCGAGTATCGATAAGCTAGCCGCTAGCCGATGAGAGAAAAATCAAACCATAGATTTGATTTCATTCAGCTTAGTTCGGTATTCCAAATCGAATCGAACAATATTGAATCGTTCCAATTGTTTCTCGTTACGATTCGTTACGGAATAGGAGTGAGAGTGAGAGAGAGAGAGAGAGAGAGAGAGAGAGAGAGAGAGAGAGAGAGAGAGAGAAGAGTATTCTCCTTTTTTTTTGAATTTCATATCTCTCTTTCTCTCTCGCTCTCTATAATAATAATAATAATAATAATCTTTTGAAATAAACCATTCGCAAAGTTTTTCGCTAAAATATTATTAGTTTTATATATTAGCAATGATGTCTAAAATAATAATAATAATAACGGTCGATTTCAATTATACACGAACCAAACTAAACAATCAAATCCAAGATAATTTCAATCCCAATGAATACAAGAAAGATATCGATATATTATTATTATTATTATCATCATCATCATCGTAAAAGAACTAAAGCTAAATGTCGAGGTTATCATTTATTCATTCTCTTTTTTGTTCAATACAAATAAAAATGTGAACATAAATTAACAAAAATCTTTCAAGTGACTATCTCCCCTATTCCTCTTAATGTGTACGTGTATGTGTGTTTGTTGTTTCATTGTTCCAAAATTTCTACAATAATCGATTGCGATAGATATAGAGATTCATTGAGAGAAACAGAGAGAGAGAGAGAGAGAGAGAGAGAGAGAGAGAGAGAGAGAGAGAGAGAGAGAGAGAGAGAGAGAGAGAGAGAGAGAAAGTGAGAGAGAGAGAGAGAGAGAGAGAGAGAGAGAGAGAGAGAGAGAGAGAGAGAGAGATATTGAATTAATTTAATTTCAATTGAAAATCAAACAAAATTATTCGATCGATTGAAATTTACATTCTAAGATTTTTGAACAAAAAAAAAACTTAACTCGTGCTCTCTTTGTTTGCGTGTGTGTGTGTGTGTGTTCCAACAACAACAAAAAAATCGACGACGACTTTCGACGTCAATGATGTCGATGATGATGGGGATGATCGTAATTGCTATTGGTAGTAAAAATAATAATCAGAGTTTCAAAAAAAAAAAAAAACTACTCAAGGTAATTTACCCTCGATGTGAATGGAAAGAGTTTGCTTTCGGAACTCCGAAAACATCGATAGAATGAGAGGTCTAAATTATCACCATATTGTCATCTTGGATTCTTTTTTTTTCTGGTCGAATTCAAAAACTCTACTCTACTCTACTCTACTATACTCTGCAACACAATAGCAGTAATGAAAATGAATTGATCATTACTTCTATCGTTGACTTTTCTCTCTATCTATCTAGTTAGGTAGGTGGGTAGGTGGGTAGGTAGAAAGAGAGAGAGAGAGTGCGATTATAAATCTCCTCTCTTTTTTGGAAGCTTTATGATGGAATCGAGCATCTAAATCGAGAGAAGAGAGGAACAATAGATTCGAAACACCATCGAATTTTCATTTTGTTAGCTCTAATCAATCGCATAACGGTCTTGTGTTTCCATTCATCACTGTTTTGTCATATCGAAAAAGTAATCAATAGCAAATAAAATAACAAAAAAAAAAAAAAATAAATGAAATCTTCTCTTTCAATATGAAACGAATTAGGAGCTTCCAAGTTCATTTGTAAGCTTATTTCTTTCGTTAGTTAACTTAACAGTTTAGAAAGATTGTAAAGTAGGATTAGTTCATTTTGGTTTTTTGTCAAAAATTATCTTTCTTTCTCCTATTCTCTTGAAGGGTTTTTTGAAAATTAAAAATTCAATACAACACCACTGTCTTTTGAATACAGTTTCAGAGATAAATTTCTATTGAATAATAATAATAACAATAAATTAAATTGAGAGTATGAGTGGAGAGAAATCGAATTGATTCGATTGACATCATCATATCATCATCATCATCATCGTCATCATCGTCATCAAGAAACACATTGTTCCAAATGAATGTTTCACAATACTCTTAAAATCAATCGATATCATTTCCATTATTATTATTATTATTATTATTCGATTGGTACAATTTCATTGAATCATCCGCGACCCTATCTAAAATTTTTGTACCAAAAAGTCTGAAAAGATATCTCATCTCATCAAATGATATTATATGATCTTCATTGAAATCTGTTATTTTAATTTTTTTTTTTGTAATGATGTCAGCATCTAGAAACAATAGGTTTACTTATTGCGAATTGTAGTTCTAATAAAAATGTTCCGAACCGTAAAGCCGTTGTTTGACCTCTTTGACCGTTTGTTTAAATAAAAATGTTTAGCGAGAAAATCTTAGTTTGTCGAGAGAGAAAAAAAACTTCTCGAATACTTGTACGCCATCTGATAAACAGAACAAGTGACTATCCAAAGAGCGGAAAAAGTTTGCCGCTCGAGGCCTACAATCGAATCTATCTATGTTCGCTCTCTTCTCTACGCTCATTAAAAACTTCAAAAAGCTCTAAAGGTGTATCGAATCGAGCCAGATGGAATCATTACAGCATTCAGTAGTCGTACAATTAGGTTCCATTAATGAATGACAAACACGTTTTTTTTCTTTTTTTTTTTCGTTCACAAGAGAAGTGAGAATGAAAAATCGAGACGGAATGCTGGTTTGGTGTTGATGTTTCATCACTTCAACCGGATCTAGCGGAGTGAAACAAAAAAAAAAATAGTAAAACAATATTCGATTGAGTGTTTGATTAATGAACCATAAATCATCATTAATCGTAGCATTGGATCGAATCTTTCAACAAATGTACCAGAGAACGAGAGCTAATGTACGAGGTCGAGTGCGTGAGTATCTCATTCACTTTTTTTACCCCCCTCTCTCTCTCTCAATAGAAGTTTTCGTTGATTTTTTTTGGGGGGGGGGAAGAGTCCACAGTTGTTTCTCTCAACAGTGTCTTTGTTGCCGTTACAATCAAATGAACGAAATGTTTGAATTTATATATTTAATTAAAAATCAATATAAGATTTTTCTTCTTCTTGAAATTGTTTGATAAGTTTTATAGGTCCATAACGATTCATTTGTACGATTTTAACCGTCACTTTTTAGCTTTTAATTGTTTTCATGTTTTAATCGCGAACATTTTTTTTTTTTCGCCCCGTCCTTGTCCCTCTAAAAAATCATCATCATTTCAATTATTTTTCTTTTTTTTTTTTTTTTTTTTTTGGTAGAAAATATTTCCTTTTAACTCTTCTTCCACTTTTTTAGATGGAGCTTGATCGGTGATTGCTTGATCGAAGACCTCAATGATTTTACAACAACAGTATAACAGAAAGCTAAAGAAAGTTTGAATGCAATAAGATTGAGCTAATCTATAGCGAATGATTTACCGATTATTAATTCAGTTTAATCGTTAAGAAGTTGAAGTAAAATTAGTAACATTTTTTTCCCCCACCACCACCACCATCATCATCACCATCACCATCAGCATCGTCTTGATGAAACGTTGATGATGTTTGATATTGAACAAGAGTCTAGCAAGAGCTTAGATAGATTTGTAGATAGCATAAAATGCTTAAAACATCATCAAAATGCTCATCAACAATTGATCCATATTTGATCGAATCTATTGTACCTGTATTCTACTGATTTTTTTTTTTATGAGACTGAGATGAGACTAACTAAATGATGAGAACTTTTAGACGACTTATTATATTCAATCATTCGAGTGCTTTGTTTGTTTCGAATTTCCTTAAGCTAATTAATTAAGCAATTGTTGTTGTTTGCTGATTAGCTTAATTCAATTTAGCTTCACATCATTAGATGCTTTTTCGATTAAAAACTCTAGAAAGATATTTTAGAGTGAACTATTACCCAAAGATAACAATAGCATCTTTGTTCGCTTATCTAATTTTGATCGTACTAATTAATTGAAACTTATAGTTAGAAAATGTTTTGATCGAATCTGTGAGGGAATTTTTTTTTTTTTTTTTTTTTTTTTGGAATTAGCAATTCAAGAATTGATATTCAAAATCGAGAAATAGAGCGAGAATAATAGGAAGATATTTTGATCGAATCAATAAAGAATGGAAGCTTAGCAGGACAGATCAGGATTGACCAGGACTAGATGATGATGAAGAAGATGATGATGATGATCTCTATCGTTCGTAGATCGAACAATCAAAAACTTGCAACAATGAAAAGAATAGAATCTTTTTTTTTTTTTTTTAATATTTTCAAAACCAAAATAATTTGATTCTAGAGAGATAATCGTATAATCTTAATCGAAAGAGCTACCTTTTGTCTTTTTTTTTCAATGACTTTTACTCTCTCTCTCTTTCTCTCTCTCTCTCTCTCTCTCTCTCTCTCTCTCTCTCTCTCTCTCTCTCTCTCTCTCTCTCTCTCTCTCTCTCTCTATTTTCTTACTAACCTAACTCTTTTTAAAGAAGAGTTTTATCTTTTTTTTTTCTATACAAATCTCTTTCGATTGTCGAGAATTGGCAACCTGATTATGGTCAGCCGAGAGAAAAAAAAATCGCTATAAAACATCCATTAATTTATTGAACATCGATAAATCTAGCAGAGACCATTGCCAATCATCGAATCGAAATGATTCGCGCGCTAACAAATCGAAAGTTTTAGATAGATAGATAGATAGATAGATGGCAAATCAGATCGAAAGACATCCATTTTGGTATCTCTCTCTCTCTCTCTCTCTCTCTCTCTTCCTTCTTCGTTCTCGGTCAGGATTGAGAGATTCAGATTGATGATCGAAATGAATCATTAGGTCCATCATCATCATTCTCTCCATCACTAGTATTATTATTACTGTAGTCGTTATGTTATTGATGATCGATAGATCTAAATTTAGAGTATTCATTCCTCGAAGTATATTGATGATGATGATGATGTAGATGATGATGATGATGATGTAGATGATGAATCCAAGCTGATCAATGTGGATCGAGAAAAAAAAAACTGTTCAATGGATAGCGATTGAAATCCAATTTTCAAAATAGAAAATATTGAATGGGTTGTTTCGTTTCGAATAGGTTTTTTCTAGACAACAAATGCCAAGAGCAACGAAAAGAAAGAATAAAAAAAACTTCAATATAGAGTTCAATAGGGAGAAGAGAAATAGAGTGATTAAATTAGAACAAAATGGACTTTAAAAAGAAAAAACCTAAATACAAATCCAAGATCCTACAAAAAAAAATACGAAACAAGGGAGTGAGTGAGGTTAGAGAAAATATTTTGCTGCTTCACTGCTAAAATTTTGTAAGAATCAAAGAACTTTTGTTTTGTTTTGTTCCTGCCCCCTCCCCTCGGATCTCATCGAATACTTTTCGTTTTCAGTAGAGTTTATTTGTTTCAGTGCAAAAATTTCATCTTCCAAATAAAAAAAAGAAAAAAAGGGTTAGTAGTGAAAATGAAAAAATGATTAATTATTATGGTGAAGATTTTCAGTTAAGGATTAAATCGTTTCAGTTTACTTTCACCAGTATCCTTTATTTGATCCCTAAATTGATGATGCGATTGTTATTGTTGTTATTCTCGTTATTTTTGCTGTCGTTGTTGTTGTTCTTACTGTTCAATATGATATTATATCGAAACGATTGTTTTCAAAATTTTTCAGTCTAAAAACTATTGCTAATCTAGTGGAAAATCTAAAAATTATTCCCTATCTAATGCTTTAATTATTATTGCTATTTTTTGATGCTAAAACAAAAAAAGAAAAAAGAATTCTCTATATCTTTCTTGAAATATTACTACGAAATCATTCCAATGAATTCCCAAATTCCAACGATGATTCGATGCCATTTATTCAACAAAATTTGCTCCGTAGATCAAAATCAATTTGGTTCAGTTCTCGGGGCTAGATTTGACAGTTCGAACTTTTTTTTTTTTTTTTTTTGTTATATCTGTCCACCGAAAATCGGTCAATGGCATCGATTTATAGCTGCTTTTTCGGCGTACAGTTTAGGATCGGATGATTTAGTTTCGATCTCAATCATTCTCTTGTTCTCTATCGACACCAATCGATTGTAAAAATGGGAGATTTTTTTTTTTGGTTTGGTTTGGTTTGGTTAGGTTTGGTTGGATAGATATCCTCCCAATGTTGCTCCTAATGCTATCGGATAGTTTTCAATCTCTTTTCGAAACAACTTCAACAAGATCATCATCATCATCATCATCATCATCATCCTTGCAGGTTTGAGAACATCAGGTAAATATCATAAACGCTCAACTTGAACGCTTGTGTGGGAACGCTCATCGACAATGGTGATGTTTGCTGATTGTGTGATGATTGTATAATCAGCTAATATTATCACAAGCAAACGAGAAAACGTTTTGATTTTTCTTCTCTCTATCCTTTTACACCTTTTTTGTGGATACGAATTGTGCAAGCAAATCGAATCGAATTCGATTGATGGTGGTCAAGTGTTCAAGGTATTCAAATGAGCAAATCAAATGCTCTACTTGGATTTTTTTTTTTCGTTTTGAAATTTAATTTCGATCAAATAATCAACGATTTTGCTGCCGTTTAGAACTTAAGAAGCATTTTTTTTTCTTTTCACTCATCGAATGGCATAACTCACTCGATAAATTTGCTTTAAGATTCGCAATCCGAATATGACCTAACTTAACTTAACTTAACCTGACTTAACTTGATTTTACCAAACTTAACTTGACCTAACTCAACTTAACATAACCTAACTCAACTTAACTTAACTCAACCTAACTTGACCTAATTTGACCTAACTCAACTTTAGAGACTTTTTCAATGATCGAATCGCGTAACTCATTCGATAAATTTGTTTGAAAATTTACAATTCTTTCTAGAATAGAATCTAGATTGGAGTTTATTCTCGAGTGTTTCAGAGCCAAACTTGCGCTAAGATAGCAATTGTTTCATCCAAAAATCGTTTTAGTTTGAGCCTGAAAAAAAATGAGGATCAAATTATCCAAAATGAGCTATGAAACGATCGATAGCGGACGAATGACAACCTATGAAAGTGAACGATAACCATTCTTCATAATCATCGTGGACTAGTTTAATCTTATCTTGATGCCAATAAAACATTTAAGATATTCAATCCTTGAACATTTAAGACACGATTAAATAATCAAAAAGTGATATTTTTTTCCCTTCTATATTTTTTTTTTCTAAATGATTGAAAAAAAAAATTCATTCGAGCACCGAAATCGGTCAATTTCCGTACAGCTAAACCCTATTTGTGTGTGTGTGTTTTTTTTTTTTTTTGACAATCTCTAAGAGCATATCACTTGTTGCAATCGAATCTAATCTTACAAATGATCCAACAGAAACACCTATCCTTATCGTTTAACTAATAGATTTGGATCTCAATCTTCATTGTCTATTTTTACAATGTAGAACTTTTTCATTCGATTGAAAGAATCTTTGTCGCGAAAAAAATCTCTCTCTCTCTCTCTCTCTCTCTCTCTCTCTCTCTCTCTCTCTCTCTCTCTCTCTCTCTCTCTCTCTCTCTTTTCCTCAAATCTTACACAAATCATTAGCTATAATCGAACTATAAATACAAGGAACTATGTTCGTATTCCTACAGTTCGTAATGGGAATACGAAAGTTGGAAAATTTCAAATTCGAATAGATAGATAGATAGATTCATCATCAACCTATCACTAGATCAGCTAGATTTTGATTTCGAAATTGTAGTTTTTTTTATTATTGTTATTATTATTAACCGATCACGTTTTCTTTTTCGCTCTCTGTTTTTGTGCAATCATTTTTTTTTTTTAAATTTTTTTAAATCATCAAATAACCGATACAGATCAAAAACTTATCCCTCGTTAAGCTAGCTAAGCTAGTCCTAGATTGCTAATTCTTGTTGCTTGTTGTTTGTTGCAAAGCGAATCCATAATGTATCGAATCGATTGTGTCACTTTTGAAAGAAAAAAAAAGAAAAGAAAAAAAATCGTTTCCATTTTGGTTTCACAAAACTAAATTGATTGAATTGTTGTCGCAAAAAAAAAAAAAACAAAAAAACAAAACCAAAAATGAAGATGTGTTCCGAATTCAAAAATAAAATCATCATCGAAAACCTAAATCTAATTCTCTATAATGAAAGAGAAATTAGATCGAATCGATCAAAACAAAAGCAATCAGAATGACAGTGGATCAATCAATCAATCAATCAATCACAATCAATCAAAATTCTATTTGAATTTGTTTAATCTAAACAGAAATAATTTTTTTTTTCTTCTTCCCTTTTTTTTTTGTTTGCCACAAACAAAATGATTTATTAGAATCAAATTCAGACTAGGCTTCAAATTGGGGAGAAAAAAACGAGATTTTCGATCGGATTGTTTCGTAAAGTAAATCAATCTATGTGAATTAAATGAATAATGTGATAAGATTGTTGAATCAATCGGATTCGTTCTATGATTCAAATCTTTATCCATAATCTAAAAAGTAAATTCTTTTCCATTTTGATCTCTCTTGGTCTCAATCTAAAAGAATCCAATCAAATCTAACCAGATCAATAGATTTCAAACGGATTTCGTTCCGCTTCGGAAACTTTCATATCGAATATTTTCAATGCTGAAAAATAAATATCGTTTGGTTCATAGATTCAAATTATTACCGATTCAAAAATAACAAAAAAAAATCGCTAAAAATAGTCTCTTTAAAGAACAAAAAAAAAAAAAAAAAAAAATAATTACTCTCTTTCATTATTCTAATTATAATTATTATAACTATTATTATTATTATTATTATTATTCCATTTTCTCATTGAAATTTCAAACGATCGTCTTTCATTTTACGGTGTTTGAATTTTTCCAAGATCCTTATGAAATCGAAAGCTTTTTCGTTTAATTAATTGTCTCAGAAAAAAATTAAAAAAAAAAATTTTGATGAATCTAACCTAACTAGCCTAATTACTCTAATCATTTGAACTTTCAGTGAACGAAAAAAAAAAAAGAAAGAAAAATTCAAGATTACAATCACATTGATAGAGTTTGTCAGATCAAAAGTCTTATTATCCTCGATTCTTCGGTCCGATTCGATTTGATTCGAAATCCAATTTTTGAAATCTTTCCGTTAGAATCTATCCGATGATTAGATTTGATGAGAATTTTTGTGATCTAGTTCATAGCTCTAGCTAAACTTAGCTTTCGATTTTCATTCATAGCTATCGATGATGAAGTTTTATTTTCTCTTTTCACTTTCCATACGGATGCTTTATTATCGACTTTTCGATCGGCTCATTAGCTAAGATAATTATCGCAAGCACTGGATGTTGGATAATTATCATACAATTTGTTTCAATCATTTCTACTACTAACGAACAAACGAAATTAACAAATTTACTTCTCAAAATTCTTTTCTTTACTGTTTCATTTTTTTTATCGAAACGAAATTGTTCTATTGCAATAGAAATAGTATACTAAAACACACCCCTAATGAATGGAATATTGTCAAAGTTCGGTCCGAAAAAAAATTTCCATCGACTGAATGTATATTGATCGTTTTCTATTCTCAGCTATCTCAATACACAACACCAACAATCTACTTTGTTTTGTTTGCGATCTCAATTTCGGCCAATTTCTCTCGCAAATGTCTTCACAATATCTGCTCTTCCTCTTGATCTTTTTGTGTGTCTTTGAGCGTTGTAGCCAAAATTAATGACCAGAACACCAAACAGATTATCTACACAGTCGAAAGAATACTCTTGGATTTTACATTAGAAAAAACAAAAACAAAATTCGACTAAAATTTGAAACAAAAAAGTGTTTTGTTCTACTATCACATCAATTTATCTTCAGAGAGAGAAACGAGCTTTGTAGTGCGATACGAATTTTATCTAACCTAACTTAACTTTTAACCTAACCTAACTTAACTTAACTGAGCTTAGCTAAACCAAACATGGACCGAATTTTAAAAATGAAATTATTTTTGTCTGATTGATGAGATCAATGATATCCAATAAATATTCGGACCGGATTCGTTCAGATACAGGTGTTGATCACTCTTCTGGTTAGTTCTTCGGGAATTTTTTTTTTTCGGTATCTATTTTCCTTCTGGCCTCTCTTCGAAATGAAACGCTAAAAATTGAAATGAATCTAGGTTGATTTTTTTTCGTGTATGTGTTTGTGTGTGTGTGTGTGTGTGTGTGTCTTTGATATGAAGATCACATCGGATTGATTACGAAGATAGGTGGGGGAAAAAAAGTTTGATTCCATTTTTACCATGAAAATGATCATGAAAATGTTTATCAAATCTTAACATTTTGATTCTCTTTGATTGATTTCACATTTACAATTCACAATTCACAATTCAATCGTTTGATCGAAATGATTAATGATTAGCAATGATTTTCTCTCTCTTCCTAGAAGATACCTACTCCTTCTTCTTCTTCTTCTTCTTCTTCCTTCTCCTCTCCTCTCCTCTCCTCCTTCTGATTTCGATTTTATTTTCGATCTTGGGGAAAATATTTATAACTCAACATCGAACGAGAGAAAAACTTTTAATTTATTTTTTTTGCCGGTAAAATGAATTATTCACCTATAGTGTTTCGAACTACTATTCGAATCGTTCAATTTGTTTTTTCATTTCAACAGCCCAATAGTATTTCTCATAGTAGGTTTAGTTTTTTTGAAGAGGATCCGATTCGATGATAATCTGATCACTTCCACACAACGATTCTCAATTGATATCAACGAAATCAATTGAATTTTTCTTTTTTTTTTTTTTTTTTTTGGTTTTTCATCAAATCGGGCCGGATTGTTTGCTAAACATTCTCGAATTTGAACAAATTCGATGAGGTTATTTTTTTTTGTTCTGTTTTTTTTTCTGCAAACTAATTATGCTTAAAATTAGTATTTTCGAAATGATCATCAACTTTGATCTCTAAGCACCGAGATGAAATCGAAATCGAATGATCAAAATCGAATGATCAAATAGTATTGATGGTATTTGATCATCGAGACAAAGATTGCATCCATCCATCTCTCTCTCTCTCTCTCTCTCTCTCTCTCTCTCTCTCTTTTTCTAAATCGATGACAAAACCTCAATACTCTCTCTCTATCTTCCCCCACCCCCCAATGATTACTTTATTTCTATTTCAATAAGTTTCGGCAATAAAGATTTGGCCAATCTATCATTATCGATTCATCTCTTCTTCCTTCTTCTTTTTTTTCTTATTATTTTTTTTTCGTTGGTATCCAATCGAATTTTGAAATATTGAAATATGAGAAAAAAAAATTCACAATCCAAATTCAAACTAATCAATAAACAAAAGAATTTTGATTGAAACCCAAAATAGATTAGCTGGTGAACTAAAAAAAAAAAAAAAAACAAAATACTTTTTGAGAAATATCGAATCAGTATAATATCAATCCATTTCGGTTGTGTATCTTCTTTTCGACAAATGTTGAAAAGAAGACAACGCCCCGATGTCGTAAACGATCAATTATTTCGACATAAAACCTCTTACCTTCTTGACCTAATAGGCTTTAGGATATTTTTTTTTTGTGATCTATAAACAAAGCAAAGCCGAAATGGGGAAAATACCATATCGAAACATTCGATTTTCGATTTCGAATAGAATGAATGAGATTGTTGGCTGTTGGCTACAATTGTTGTTGTTGGAACAACAACAATTTTGGTTTTTTTTTCGATTTGTCAAATAAAAATCTCCTCTTCACAATCTAACTATGTTTATCGTTTCATCTCTCTCTCTCTCTCTCTCTCTCTCTCTCTCTCTCTCTCTCACGTTACATTGATCGTGTTTGTGAATGATAGTTTGTGTTTTGTCTCCAAGTTTGTCATCGTTTAGCTGTTTTAACTATCTCTGGAATCTTTCAAATAGATCTCTCTCTCTCTCTCTCTCTCTTTTAATCTGTTCATTTTTCAAAAATGATGATGCTAATGATCGAAATGTTCGAGATGAATCTAATCTCTCCTTATCTATTTCGATTCGATGTGCTAAGCTCTCTCTATTCTTCTCAATCTTCGATTGAATCAATCTTTTTCACGGCTTTTTCTCGATTCTATTCTATTTTTTTTTTTTGTTTTTTTTCGTTTTTTTTTTTGTTTCATCTCGTTCGACATCGTAATATTTCCATTTGTTCTCGTCTAAATCATTTTTACGGATTCAATTTTTAGTTTTTTTTTTTTTTTTTTATGAACCGATTCGGATATGTTCTACTTTCCTCATTCTTTTTTTTTTTTGTTCGCCATCATTTTTGTCCAACTGACAATCACCGACAGAGAGAGAGAGAGAGAGAGAGCGAAAGAAAACAAATGAAAAAACAAAATTTTTTTTTAAACGCCCTAAACTATTTCCTGGCATCCTGCCCAAGAGAGAGAGAGAGAGAGAGAGAGTGTTTTAGTTGCGAGAGGGAGGAGGAGAGGGAGACATAAATTTTTCAATCCACAAAACTTTGATTTGAAATATTTGGATTGAAATTCAGAAGAGAAAATGAAAGCAAAAAATATCCGTCTCTGAGTTCTTTTTTTTTTTTTTTTTTTTTGGTCTCCAACGAATCGAACGGAAATTATTATTTTTTTTTATCTCCCCGAAAAAAGTTAATTACAGAAGATAGAAAGATCTAGATTTTAGTGGTAAAAATTTTGAATCTCGAAAAGCGCAAACAAATCAATCATTTAATTAACTTCATTCTCTCTCTCTCTCTCTCTCTCTCTCTCTCTCTCTCTCTCTCTCTCTCTCTCTCTCTCTCTCTCTCTCTCTCTCTCTTCCTCTGAAGCGACAATTTAGGAACATTCTCTAATTGGATGGATGATCTATCGCACATCTAAATCTAGAACAATCTATCAATGATTGAGCTAATGAAGTTACCTAATTGTCAACAAAGTTTCCTGTTTCTTTGTTAACTCTTTCGTTCTCTCTCTCTCTCTCTCTCTCTCTCTCTGTTTCCAATCTCGATCTAGATCTAGAATAATCATCAAGCTTTGTTTTGACTGATTACAAAATTTGAAAAGCAAAACATTTGAAAATGGAAACAAAACAGAGCAAAAAAATTTTTTTTTTTTTTTTTTGCAAACTTATTCAATTACACTTGCTTTTTCCGGTGTATTCGATTCAAACCTAACAGCCGAGTATGTGTGTGTGTGTGTGTGTGTTCGAATTCCTATTGATTGAAAACTGTTCCATGAAAAAAAAACAATTCAAAATCTCTGTTTCTCTCTTTTCGCGATGATTAAGACCTCCAGGTAGGTAGATCGAATTCGATCTTTCGCTGCTTAGAAGATTCATAATCTAAGATCTTAGTGATCTAAACAAAACACTGCTTTGTCCTTTTCAACTCTCCTGAGCAACAACGGTTAGTCCGAAAAAATTTGACATTTAGAAGATTTAATTTGAATTTTTTTTTGTACCTTTCAAATTGCTGATTTTTGGTAAAAATTTTGACAATTTCGCTAGGTCCACTAGGACAATACTCATCATCGGGTCATTGTACTTTATTCGTTTTGTTCAAAAGTGTTATTAGTCAAAAATTTATTACAAAACAAAGTATTCCATAGAATTCTTTGGATTGAGCTCTCTCTCTCTCTCTCTCTCTCTCTCTCACACAGCTTGTGTTTTTATAGCCAATATATAAAAATTTCGATCACCAAATCGAATAGAGGATTTAGATAGAAAGAAATTTTATTCTAAACTCAAAGTTGGATTTGAAAAATCTCTACACACCATTTCAAAAAGTAGACTAGAAGAGTAGATTGGTATATTGAGATTGGAAAATTTATTTTTCGTTTTTTTTTTTTTACTCAAACTCGATTCCATTCGTTATCATAGCTATCAATAGTTTATCTTAAAGTTCATTGCTCTAATTACTTTGATGATTAGAGTGTAATCTATCAATGATTCGATTTCTATGATGAAAATGAATTAAAACGGATATCTATCGTTCGTTTCCTCTCTCTCTCTCTCTCTATCTCAATGTTTTGGGAAATAATTCTAAGAAAGCAAAACCTCATCCATACGAAGCGATCAATTTGAAAGAAGTTTGAAAGTATTTTTTTTTCTTTCATTCCAATTTGCAAACAAAGGTGTGCGATGATTTTTTTTTTGTCACAAAACACTCCATTCCTCTCTGAATCATCCTAGTTTCTCTCTCTCTCTCTCTTACGGTTGTTGTTGTTTGATAATTGAAAGAAAATGAAACGTATCCAAATAATTAACGTTTGTCATCACTCTCGATTGTTTAGTCTGATTGAATCCTTTAATACTTATTGATTGATTGATTGATTGCCTTCACTTTCAACATCTATTCACCTGGTTAGGTTTGTTAGGTTAGATTTATGTAAAGGATTCTATTCTCTGCTCAACTTGCTACGTCGATTTGTCCCAAGACACTTGTAAAGTGTTTGATGATCTAGTGATTTCCCTTTTCTCTCTTTCTCTCTCTTTCTCCCTCTCTAGTTATCCTACTGCCTTATTTATTACACCTGGATCTCTAAGCTGACGATTATATTGAGTGTTTCTCTTTTTTTTCTCTATATCTCTCTCTATGATCACACACCAAGTGGATCAAAAAAATTTTAAGGAAAAAAAATATTATTTAAAGAGTTTGAAGCAGAAAAAAAATCGATAGAAGATGTGTAATAAAATAGAGAGAGAGAGAGAATAGAGGAAAATGTTTCCAGGTAGAAAGCGATGAAGAGAGAGAGAGAGAGAGTTATTATGATAGTATTGTGGTACATTGTTGAATGCATTCCCCTTGTTGATGAAACATTGACAACCGATGATGACGATGACGATGATGGTATGCTTAGAGAGGAAAATGTTTTATGCCAAATATGAATTA
Source organism: Sarcoptes scabiei (assembly GCA_020844145.1). NCBI lineage: Eukaryota > Metazoa > Arthropoda > Arachnida > Sarcoptiformes > Sarcoptidae > Sarcoptes > Sarcoptes scabiei. Next base: position 6,482,613 of record CP080484.1, read on the forward strand.
TGATTTCATGTTGTTCAACGTTTAGGTTTCAATCGACAAAGATTAGGTGACATATCAGCAATGAAAGTTTTGTCTTTGAAATGAGAAGTAAAAAAAAAAAAAGAAGAAAATTTCAATTTCTTCTCTTCGTTGAGATATCTCAAAAATTCCATCTTCCAAATCTTTTTTATTTTTTATTTTTTCTCTGGCATTTTTTGCATCCAACTTCTCTTTCTCTTTCCGTTTCCATTCTCAAGAACCGTGGAATTTTTTTTTTCGCAATGATTTTATTTTGTTTTTCTTTTTTGTTCCCTCGATTGCAACTATCGTAGACGATTGCCATCTTTAAATTTTTTGTGATTAAAATTGATTGTTGTTTGACATCCCAAGTGGTCTCTCCTGTGTTTGTGATTTGTTTTGACAATGATCATCTTCATCATCGTCAATGAATCATCATCATCATCATCTTCAGCATCCGAAAGCTCATTTTTTTCTTTTCTTTTCCTCTTAAATTTTCTAATATTTAAAATTTTTCATTGAAATTGAAATCGAATCAAATTTTTTTAATTGTTTCAAATTCTGTTTCAAATGAGAAAAGAATTTTATCTTTGATATTTATCCCCAAAAAAAAAAAAAATTGATCCAAAAATGATCGCATCTAGTCTTCAATATGAAATGATCGATGAATACTATCGATCGAAAAACAAATCTAATCAATCTAGTCTTTAAAAGTTTTGAAAGATTATCGAAAAAAATTTGAATTTTTTTTTTTGTAAATATGAAATGAAATTTTAAATAAAAAACAAATTTTTAACTAAATTTATTTTTTTCATTCTTCTCATTGTTTGCTATCTACACAGCTTTTGATCTTGTTGAACGAATGATGAAAAGATTCCGATTCGAAATGAAATGATCCAATTCGAATGAAATCTTTATTGATTATTGAGAAAATCAAAATGAAAACAAAATTCTTTCCGAACAGAAGAAGAAAATTGATCATCAACATCAACACCAACATCCCCGATATCATCAACATCAACCCGATCAACTTCTTGTTGAATTTGAATCAAATTTCGATCAATTGAATAACCTCTCTTCTTCTTCTTTTTGATTGTATCAAAAAAAAAAAAAAAAAAACAAAACAAAACAAAATGCGTCGAAATCTTTTCACGACTTATGATCCTAATTTACCGTTGGGTAAAAAATTTGTTGCCGTACATGTACAAAACGAAGATCCACTTTATTTTCTTGTCGAGGTAAGTTGTCAATTGTTGAACGATCATTATTCATTATTGCTAATAATGTTGCTGATGATGATGATGAATCAATGAAAATAAAAAAAAAAAAGAAAAAAAAAAAACAGAGTTCAGAGTTTTGTTTCATTGATTGTTTTTCTTCATTGACCTTTCACCGCTATCCATTACAATTATAGGCATTTCCAAATTCCCCCCTCACTTCTTTATCATTCGAATCTGATTGAAAAGTTGACCTAGATAGAGAAGTGAAGTTATCTTGAAGTGTTGTGTTAAGTGTTTTGTTTGTATGATATCTATCTATCTATCTATCTCTATCTATCTATCTATCTATCTATCTATTTATTCATCTATCTCACTACACTTGTTGATTGATGAGATGCTATCGAGAAAAATTAGTCAAAGATTAAGATCAGAGAAGAGGGAGCAATATTATTTCAACAGAGATAATATCATACGAGAACATATCACGACCCTTATGTCTCCTCTCTCTCTCTCTCTCTCCTTCGATGACATAAATCATTATTGTTTTTTTTTTTTTTTTTGATGGTCATTTTTGTTCTCTCTCTCTCTCTCTCTCTCTCTCTCTCTCTCTCTCTCTCTCTCTCTCTCTCTCTCTCTCTCTCTCTCTCTCTCTCTCTTTCTCTCTTTCTCTTTCTTTCTCGTAGCAAATTGAACAAATTTTTTGCAAAATTTTAGAATTTCCTTTACTATTTTTTTTTTGTATTTGTTTTTAAGATATTTTTCGAATTCAAAATCCGGTAGGAAGTTTAATGAGGTAAAAAGTTTTAAAGTTTTTCTTTTCTTCCCCCCCCTCTGCTCGAATTCAAGAGGTAAGCTAGAGGTAAGATCGAGAGAGTGAGAGAATGACCATCACCAGCATCGTCATCATCATCATCATCATCATCATTATCATTCATCAATGAAACGAGACATTATCAAAAATAAGGAAAAAAAAAAAAAGATTATGTTCAAGAGGAGAATCACTCATTCAAACAAATCATTTCTATATTTAGTTCGTTCGATCATCGTTTGAATCGGTGTGATGATGATGATGATGATGATGATGATGATGATGATGACCTAAAACTCTTCACCACCAATCTTTCACCATAAGGTGATCCCGATTGGATCGGATCAAAAAAAAATTTTTTTTTTCTCCAAAATTTCAAAGTTCACAACAACAACAGCAACAGCAATCTCTATTCCATCTCGTTTCGATCCGAGTTAGATTTTAGGATTGTTTTCGATCGAAAAAAAAAAAAATGAATAACAATAAAAAACTTAAATCCAATTCCAATAAGCTACCGATTCGATTCTATGATTAAATCTCTTGATATTTACATTTGAATATTAAAGTTTCCAAAATCTTAACGAGTGTGAGCGAGATGATTACTGCTAATCAAACCTCTTATTGCTTGCGAATGATTTGAACACTGAAAAGAGAGAGAGAGAGAGAGAGAGAGATGGATAGATGGATAGATGGATGGATAGAAACTTTTGATCCGATCGCGAACAAGAGACATAAAGAAACGAGAAAATTTTTTTTTCTCTTCCCAAAGATAATCTTTGCATTTTTTTTTTCTCGTCCATTTCTAGGTCAAATCAAAAGTATGCGAATTGTTTGTGCAAATCAGTAAATTTTTAAATCTTCTTGAACCTGAACTATTCGGATTGGCAATCCAATCATCCGGTAAGTCTTTCACTTCTACTTCTCACTTTATCTCACCTCATCTCACCTCACCTAATCTCACTTGTTTGATCCTTTTCACAATCATTTCGATCTCTCGATCTTTTCGCTGTTCCAATCACACTCACCACTTGTTTATTGATGCTTGTTGATGATTCGACGATTGATTAGTTTTCTTATCTCATCTCAACCGAATGAAAAGGAATATCCCCTCACCTCATTCCACCACCGAATACAGCAATAATAGATTGGATTTAGTTCTCTCGAAGTTTCAATTAGAAATGTCCATCAAAGATACAAAAAAAAAAGCGTTAATTTAATTGATGATGATTTCGAGAATTCTCATCAATTAAGTTTTGTTAGAAAAAAAAAGCAAAAGGAAGCAGTTTTTTTTTTTTTTTTTTTGGAATATATTTTTGTAACTTTGAAATCGAAAAGAATCGCTACTGGTAATGATCGAATGATTTTTTTTTTTTTTGAATAGATTGCACGAAATCAATTATAAGATTGAAGAGAGATAATTGTTTTGTGCGAGATAGAATTATATTGATCACGAGCACACACCAACTCAGAGAGAGAGAGAGAGAGAGAGAGAGAGAGAGAGAGAGAGAGAGAGAGAGAGAGAGAGATACATTTTTTTTCTCTCCAACTATTAAGCTATTAATCAATCAATTAGATCAGCAACTAAGGTTTTAATCCTCGACCATCGAATCATCTTCAAGGGTATTTGGATTTTTTTTTTCTTTTTTGTCTAATTTGTTTAATTTACGAATTTGAAATTGATAATTTGTACGAACATCTTAAATTAAGCTCGTAGTATGATTCTTCGATCGATAGTAATGATTTTTTTTTTGCACCATTTTTCTCTATTCTGTCTCTAAAAGATACTTTTATATTTTTGGATCCTTTGGAGAAACTTTCAAGATATGCACCGAAATCTTGGAAAACTCAGAATAATGTAAGTCAATGATGAATGATATTTGCAATGTTATCGAGCTTAATCTATAATCTTTCATTTCATCTTGAATCTTTAGGGTATGGATAATGATGGAACACCATTATTCAATGTATTTTTTCGTGTTCAATTCTATGTTGATTCCTATCTATTCATAAGGTATTTAAACTCTCATAAACTTCGATGTAAATTTTAATCTCTCTAATCTGAACGATTCTCTCTCTCTCTCTCTCTCTCTCTCTCTCTCTTTTATTTTGATAGCGATAAAACTGCAAAGTATTACTACTATCATCAACTTCGAGAGAATGTGCTACGATACAATCAATCGATGTGTGAAGAGAAATCTTTTCTTCTTGCATCGTACGCTCTACAAGCGGATTATGGAGATTACAATCCAAAACTTCATCGAAATCGTTATTTCAATCCATATCATTATTTTCCTTCATGGGTTAGCTCTATCATCGGAAACAATTATTGATTAATTTCTAATGAATGAAATTCTTTTCGAATATTTTTTTTTTATTTTTTTTCATCTCAAATTAGGTAATCGAAGAGTTAGGAATCGATTATATTCAACGTTATCTACCAGCACTACACTACGATCATAAAGGAATCACTAAATCTGATGCTCAATCTTTGTTCATTAAAGAAGCATCCGATCAGATAGCAGCTCATAATTTTCATCTCTATAAGATAGCTCTACATAAACCAAACAGCCATAATAGTTTCACATCAAATGATATTTGGCTTGCAATCACAATCACTGGCCTTATGATCTATGCTAATGATTCTATGCTAGTGAAAAATTCTAACAATTCTCGTTGCCTTAAAACTAGAATATCCTATTTTCCTTGGTCTGATATTGGAAAATTATCATTTGATAAAAGAAAATTCGAGATTAGATCTACTGGACCTCAAAGCCGAAAATTTATCTACTATACTCGTTCGGAAGAGTTGGCTAGGTTTTTGTTGTGGTTCTCTAGAGCTAATCATCAATTTCATTTGATGATTATGCCAAAAATGAGAGAGATGTTGAAACGAGAAGCAGAGATAAATCGACGAAAATATCGAGAGAATTGTATTAGTAGTAGCAGTAGCAGTTGTAGCCCAACAAATAGTAACGATGCGAATACAAGCGGTGCTGGAACGATGGATAATCGAAGTAATACCACAAGCGATTCTGCTTCACCATTTGATTTTCAATCGGTCATAATCAATGAGAAATGCAATCATCATCATAAGATTAAATCATTCTTGGGTACAAGTTCATCCTCAGTATGCTATGATAGTGATACCAAAAGTGAAGAACCACAAAGAGTATCAGTGATCAGTAATGCATCATCGAACACTACCAGTGGGATTGTTTCGGAAAAGATGCATGGAATCAGTGAAGATTCCGATCGTGATGATTCCGGATCCGATCTTCTTGTCTCATTGAATCATCGTCAATCTGATCAATTACGTAAGCATGCAATCATACATCTTTCACGTTGCTCTTCTCCGCCTGTGGTTTCGATGGAATCACTAGCAATGTCGGAACCTATCGATCATCATCGTACTTTACATGAAAATCAACATGGCGATGAGAAATCAATAATAAGTAATAAGAAACATTCGATTTCGATATCGAACATTATGATCACTGGAACCTCGACAAATTTCGAATCGACATCGACTCCGATAGTTGCCAATTATGATAAAACAGATTCATCTAAAAGTTCAATATCTTGTTCACCTCTCCAAACTTCATCATCATCATCGATTGTCAAAGTGAATGTTACCTATCATCCGAAACCTAATGATATCGTACTGAAGAAAGAGAAAAAATCTATGATTTCACTTCGATTGAATATCAATGAAAAGGACTCGGAAAGATCGCAGTCTAAAAATCCCAATCATTCTCGAAACAGCGATGATGGTGATGACGATGATATTGATGATGATTGTGATGAAGAAAGTGATATCGATGACAATCATTCTTCATTTGATGAAACTGATTCAATGTTTGGTAGCAATCGTTGTAGACATCATGATTCTAGCAAAAGTAATGTCACAGTATTATCTACTATTTTGAAACCGGAAGCTGAAATTCTTCTTAAGAATGGCATCGAAGCAGATAATGTTCGATTACTCAATAATAACATCGATGACGGTATCGATTCATTGGAATTAGCGGAATTGAAAAGTTTCGAACAAGCTGAAAAAGAGAAACTTATTCTAAACTCTTTAATCGATAACATTCCTCCGATATCAAATACGGTTCTTGATAGTACCGATTCAGAAGTATCGGATACCAGTAGCGAAAGTGATAGTGATTTTTCTGACACTGAAACCGATGCTCATTCGAGATATCTTCTCCGCAAACACTACTCTCCTTTAGCGCAAGAGAAAAGGATTGGTGGTGGAAAAGGATTGATTCAGTCCAGGCAATCTAGTCGTTCGATGTCTCGCACTCGTAGCATCAGTGCTATATCCGATATAAAAATCGATGATGAGAGCCTGTGTAAAATTAATAAATCGCCATCGATCAATCATATTTATGCCAATGTTCCTCTATCAGAAACGGATCCCAATGAATCGAATGCGTCAAGAAGAGTGCCAATGAATCACAAAATCGAATCGAGTGGTTCGGTTTTTAATCCGATCGATTCATTACGTCCTTATCCATCGTTGACTTCGATTCCGTTGCAACATAATCTAGCTCAATATCCTCATAGGACTGGAATGAGAATCGGTGTCTCATCGTTATCTCGTCCCGCTTCGATCCACAAAGATGTTCGTAAATTGTTGATGCAAGGCTGTGTACATTCATCAAACAAATTCAATTCCGTTCATAGTCCAGCAACGTTTTGTTCGGAATTCACAGCAGGTTCTGAGCCTAATCTATCTAATAATCAGTGTGATGTGAAAACGACAAACACAGTAGCTGATAGAATTGCTGATTTTGATACACTTCAACAATGTTCGTCGTCGGAAGAAAACCCAACAAATCTAACTGAACCGTTTAGATCTGGAACGGTATCAGCGAAACAAATCTCAAATCTATCTCGTTTACGATCTCCATCATCGACTATCTCGGACGATGTTCAAACAGAATGTTCGCAATTCGATTCGATCTATATCACTCCTCCGCCATCGGCTGATTACAAACGAAAAACTCTGAATGGTCTCGGTTCAGCAACAAAATCATCTAGTCAGATTATTCCGAGAGTAATTTTGATTTAAAAATTTAAACTTTTTGTTTCGAAAATTATCATTTCTTTCTCTCTCTCTCTCTCTCTCTCTTTCTCTTTCTCTTTCTCTTTCTGATAGAACTTAGAAGAAGAATTAAAAACTATTGCGGATGGAAGAACTTTCTCACAAGAATCAAGATTGATGGAGCTACGTAAAAGAACCTCTGATTTAAATCTACCATTCATCACTGCTCTATTCAACGACTCTTCTCTTCAATTATCTAACGGATATAAGAATCGTTCTAAATCAAGATCAATGCAACATCTACCGGCATCGGATTCGAATGGTAAAGATCGATCATTCCTTAATCGTTTAGGGAATGGCACCAAAACGAATCCATCGGTATCGGTGGAACGTTCTTGTACGTTCCGAGTGGACGAAGCTATCGCAAAATCCGCTCTAAGAAATTATGTTGAAAATGTTCACAATGAAAACAATTCAATGGAGCAACAAACACCGAATTATGATACTGTGAATAGTAGTAACGATCCAAACAATAATATAATGGCGATAAATTACGATTCCAGAAGCTCATTCAAAAGAGCTAAGAATGAGGTCAAAAAGAATTCGATGAATGTAAACAATTCGAATGTGAATCAATCGATTCGACCAATCAGTTGGCATTTAGATAATCATTTTGTTCTATTCTCGAATGGTTTCAATCGACCTGAAACAAATTCAACAAGATGGGGAATCGATTGGCCGAAATGTATCTACAGCAATGCTTTCAATGCATACGATCGAAAACAATCGGAACGAAATGAGCTAAGTTTATCGATCGAGAACAAAATCGGCCGTTACAATCCGAAAACATTCTATTCACAACCAAAACGACAAATTTGGATCAATTCTCCTTTGTCAAGTTGATTCTTAATATTGCCAAATTTTGTTAACCAAATCCAAAATCCGAAACCCAAAATCTCATCTCATCGCTCGTAATGAAATCGATATATTTCATAATTAATATATCTAATGTAATCAAATCACAAAATCCTGTTGGATGTTTATATTTTTAATATACAAATGTTGTGAATCGAATCAAATCTAATCTATAAAGATTCTTTGAAAAAAAAAAGAAAAAAATTAAATCAAATGAATCGCTATCAATCTGATTTGAAACAAAATTTTAAAAAATTAAAATAAACAAAAAGATTTATCGATTGTTCAAATCTTAAAGATTTCATCTCAGAGTGTTTAAATTGAAGATGTTTGTTTGAATTCGACAATAAATGAATGAAATCATTGTTGAATACTGTGAAACCGGAAACGCTCAGTTTCGAAAAGTCAATCCATTAATTATACGCCATCAGGTAGTGCGTAACTAAACTAAACTAAAACGAAAACGATTTCACAACAACAACAACAAAACTAAGCATCAATGACCATTTCAGTTTGACAACTTTGAAAGATTTTTTTTTTATCCTGAGGCATAATCTAATGATATCGAGCAGAGAACGAAAGAAAGAGAGCAGATAATTATTAGCAAAAGATTATAATTAGCAATTTAAAAGCAACGATTTTTTTTGCATCACATCACATCAGCTGATTGGTTGTCGGTTGATGTCAAACTTTTATGATGATTAGATAATCAATTATGATTCTATGGTGATTTTTATTTCAATGGTAAATTCAATTAAATTTAAATTATTATCAATTTATTAATTGATCCTGATGAACACCTACTATCATAGAGCAATGATTTACAGTTTGTAATTAATTAATCGACTTTGGTAATAAGTAATTGTGATGAATCAATGATCAAATCAGATGTGCATCTCGTAATTTTTTTTCTTACAAAATTGATATAATCTGTGCTTAAATAATCATATTATGTCGATGCCAAGCACCTCAAATCAATCAGTATTAGATGATGATGATCATTCTAGACATCAATCTTCACAATCGGAATCTTTCGCCGTCAATGTGGAAGAATCTGGTAGTGCTGAGAGGTTTGTCGAACAAAATCTATCTATTTCGAAATCAATTCGATGTAAATTATTTTTTCTTTCCTTGTTGTAGGGTTAATGAAGTCGTGGAAATCATCGAGCCTATTCCGGCATTTTTGGATTCCACTTCACCGAATCGTCGTTATCGACCTAGAGCGATGAGTCATTTGCCTTATAAACGTAACAGCGAGCGACGAATTGCAAAAGTTCGCGAAGCCCAAAAACATCGATCAATGCTGAATAGAACAGTTTCGACTGAAAGTTTAGTCCATGAAATCAAAGACACTGATATGGATTCAAGTGCTGAACCATATTTAATTGCTCAAAATGATACTACCAAGAATAGTCTTCTCAATTCTTCGATTACTTCAAATGTTTCTCAATCAGTTCGACGTCTGTATCATCTCAAAAGTCTCGGTTATGAAGGGCTTGATTACGATGTTTGCGAGAATATGCTTCATCTTGAAGAAGAGAATAATGCTCTTCGAAAAGGTTTAGGCAACAAATACCTTGAAATCACAAGATGGATGGTGATATTGAGTATTGGAGCGTTAACAGGCATGACTGCTTGTTTCATTTTATTCTGTGTAGATATTCTAACAAATTACAAATATACAAAACTCATGGTAATATATTCGTTTCATTGAAAACAAACGAAATTTTAATTTTCTTCAATTAGAATCTTCTAAATTCAGTCAATCAAAATGGCGAAGAAGCAATAATGAAACCTTTGGCAATCTGGATCTTAACAAATAGCCTTCCAGTATTACTTGGATCTTGGTTAGTCACTTACATGTCGCCTGTCGCAGCCGGATCTGGCATTCCTGTCATCAAATGCTATCTGAATGGTGTTAAAGTTCCGGAAGTGGTTAGAGTGAAAACTTATTTTGCCAAAATGATCGGAGTGATTTGTTCTGTTGTTGGAGGCCTTGCTTGTGGTAAAGAAGGTCCTATGGTTCACTGTGGGGCCACCATAGCGGCAGGAATCTCACAAGCAAAAAGTACCACTTTCAATATTAACATGGAAATCGGACTCTCAAGATTTCGAGAAGATCATGAGAAGAGAGATTTTGTCTCTGCTGGTCGGTAGAATAGATTTTGAATGATTTTCCTCTAATTTCGTTTGATTTTCATCAGGTGCTGCAGCTGGAGTGGCGGCAGCTTTTGGATCACCTTTGGGTGGAGTATTATTCGCATTAGAAGAAGCAGCATCTTTTTGGAATCAACAATTAGTATTGAGAATTTTTTTCTGTTCATTGACATCATCATTCACATTATACACTGTAGTATCTTTGATCAACGGTGAACGATTAGGTAGTCCAGGTCTGCTGAATTTCGGAAAATTTCAAGACATCGACTATAACATTTATGAAATTCCGATCTATGCTGCTATGGGCGTTTTCGGTGGCATTACTGGAGCTTTATTTAATTTGGTCAATATGAAATTGACCATTATGAGACAAAAATTTTTAAATCTTAAATGGTTGAAAGTTTTGGAAGCTGTAATAGTTTCTGCCGCCACCGCATCCATTGGTTTCGCTTTGATGAATCTTCTAAGCGAATGTTTGCCTGAAACCACTGAAGAAACAAATTTCCCTGTGACTCTAGGCTGTCCAACTGGACAGCACAATGTGATGGCAGCTCTTTGGTTCAACACTCCTGAAGCTACTCTTAAGAATCTTTTCCACAACAAAGATGGTGCATGGAACGTGCGAACACTGACAATATTTTTCATCAATTACTTTCTCATTTCATGCGTTACATATGGACTGTCTGTATCGAGCGGTCTTTTTATACCTGGCCTTATGTTAGGAGCGACTTGGGGACGACTTGTCGGGATAGCATTGTCAAAAGCATTACCAAATCAAAGCTGGATTCATTGCGGCAAATTCGCATTGATCGGAGCATCTGCGAGTCTTGGGGGCATCGTCAGAATGACTATTTCGTTGACTGTGATTTTGATCGAAACTACTGGCAATCTTAGTTTCGGATTGCCGATAATGATTACGGTTTTCACTGCGAAATGGATCGGTGATTATTTCAACGAAGGAATTTATGATATCCATATTGCATTGTCCAATGTGCCTTTCTTGGGATGGCAGCCTCCATCAGATTCAAGCAGAATTTTTGCATCAGAAGTTATGCATAGCCCTGTGGCTACTTTTGAGATACGAGAAAAAGTTCGTAACGTTATCAATACTCTCTCGACGACCCATTACAATGGATTTCCTGTGGTGGATGAGAACACTAAAAATCAAGCAGTCAGAACTTTTGGAAGATATCGTGGTCTGATTCTTCGATCACAATTACTTGTGATGCTTCAGGCAAGAATATTTCAAGAATATTCACTTGATACTCCATGGATGAATTTGAACTCATTGTTTCGTAACTCCTATCCTCGATATCCAAATTTGACAAATATTATGATGGAATTGAGACCAACCGAGCTAGATATGACCATGGATCTAAGGCCTGTGATGAATCCAAGCACCTACACCATAAGTCATGCTGCATCATTGAATAGAATATTTCGTCTGTTTAGAGCATTAGGTCTGAGACATATCGTTGTTCTAAATGATTACAACGAAGTAATCGGTATTGTGACAAGAAAAGATTTAGCATTTTACTGTACAGCTAGACTAGAAAAGCATTCATGAAAGAAAAAAAAATCGATTTTTTTCAAAATATTTTAAATTGTTTATTCGATGTTTTTTTTTAGAATTTGATGGTTTATTTTTGTTGGTAATATCTAGATTAAATTGGAATCGGATCATTTGAATCAATCAGAATCAATCAAATCAAGCTTCTTGAATTTGAACAACCACTTTGCCAATGTTCTTGCCCGAATGAAGATGCTACAATAAGATAATTAGCTATGATTAGATTCAAATACCAAAAATCAAGATAAATCTCTTACCTCTTCCCCTCGAGCTATCTGATCCAGTCCAAAAAATTTCCCCTCAGCAGTGTTTTCACCAAGATCTACATTTGCTTGAATCGATCCATTAGCAATCATTCCGATCAATTTAGGTAGATACTCTGGATACGAATCGGAATAATTCGGTAGCATAAATCCAACCAATGATTTCGAACCCATCAAGAGCTATGTGGAGATGTTAAGGAACGAAGATTATTAGAAAAGCAATATATTCGAATGGAGAAAATTTTACTTTCAGATTAAGATCATCGATAGGTACTGAAAAGTTTCCATCTTTAGAATAATTTGTGATAGCTCCGATCAAAACCATTCTACCTCGGACCGCTAGATGATTGAAAAGGGTTCGCATTGTTTCGCCACCGATCGTCTCCCAAACAACATCGACTCCTTGAGGGAAATTCTTTTGAAGAACTTCGGAAACATTCTCGGTCCGATAATTGATTATGAAATCGGCACCCAAACTTTTTAGCATTTGACTTTTAGCATCGGAACTAGTCATCGCAATGACATAAGCTCCACATTTCTTAGCCCATTGAACAACAATCTGTCCAGTGCCTCCTGCAGCTGCTGTCACCAAAATCTTTTCGTTCTCTTTTAAAAAAGCTTTCTTATCTAAAGCGATCGAAGCAGTTAATCCATTAACAGCGGAAACAAGATAATTAGGTCTTAAATCTGGAAGAGGTATTAGCTCTTTTTTTGTTGCATAAACATATTCAGAGAAACAATCGGAATTTTGAGATTTCATCACCATCACTGGAGTATTGGGTTGCATCTCTACTTTAGATCCAACAGCATCGATCAATCCTAAACCCTTTTGTTTGACCAGAAAAGAAAATCGTACAAAATTGAATCGAAAAAATTTTGAAGCAAAACGAAAATTTTACCTCAAGACCAATATCGAATGGAATTTTTCCATCGGTAAAATATCTTGCAGCCGTAATGTTAATATCGGTTGCATTCAGACCAGCATAGATTATCTTCACTCGTACCTCATCATCTTTTGGCTCTATCAGTGGTTTAGTGACCACTTTGACAGCTTCACGAAAATTAGGTGTTTTGGTGAAAACCTGTAATTTATTGAATACTTTAGACATTTTGATTTCGGTTCTCTAGATGTTCAAGTTCTCAGTTTGAAACAGAAGAATGTTCTATGTGTAGTCAATGACTATTTATGCAATCCGAAATCTTGTATTAAGAGTACACTTGAAATTTTGTACCTAAATTGAAAAAAAAAGTTAGGTTCAAAAAAAAAAACTTTTATTTTATTTTATTTTTTTTTTCCACAAAAAGAGAAAAGAGATGGAAAGTTTGGATTGAGAATTTGCATCAATTTTACTGCTAGCATTTGGATTACTTTTATTTTATTTTTCTTTCATTAATAGAAGATAGAAAATATTTTTAAGAGAGAAATAATAATCAAGTCAGTCATTGAATCGAGAAGATAAATAAAAGAGAAAATCCATTCAGGATGGGTTGGTCAGATGGATTTGGCCTTGAATTCTTATCAATCTAAATGCTTTCAATGAGAAATTCTAACTCTAATTGAAATCTACCAGATTGAGATTGAAAACAATTGCAAATAATCTCTTTTTAAAGAGATTTCTCTCTTTAAAGAGAATTTTTAATTGCTTCTTTTGAATTTCATTCAATCTATCCATTATGGCCGAAAATCAATTTCTCCGCTCCTATTGCTTGATCAATCGGTATTGTTGAGAAAACATCATCGTATTTATCTAGATCGGCATAGGTTTCACGATTCAATGGTCTATTCATTTGTCTTTGCTGTTTAGATTCGATTCTTTTTCGATATTTTTCCGATGCTTTTTGCTTCAACAAAATTCGATGCTTGTTTGGCGATAGATAATTTGGATTAGTGTATAACACTCGATTCATAAATGCGCCATCGAAAATTTTGATCAAATTCAAACAAAATCTAGGCCCTATCTCGACTAAGGATCCATTGTTGTCAACGATCTGATAGTTTCGGAACCAAATTCTATTGTCTAGAATTGTGAATGATAGAACATGATCGAAAAATGGTTGACTTTTAGGATGTGATTTAGGAATGCCGAAAATTTGAGAGAATAATTCCCTTATCAGGGCATAATGTGGTTCTCTTTCAAATTTCTCATCGAATGAAAGAAAAGGTCGAGAAGATTTTAGACAATTTCCAGTCATACGAAGTTCTTCCATTGTGTGAATATTTTCCACCAAAAACTTAGCTGTAGGCCCATTAGGAATATTTGCGAACCAAACATAGAGATCTTTACGTTTACGATTCTCGAAAAAGATACACTTGTTGCAATTTTTTATCTCACAGATTTCATTCAGAATAGTGTTGGTATCTTTCATTCCGATTTTAGATTCTGGATGAAAAAAAATTGATCTATAAATAATCAGAACGAGTGAAAAACAATCGTTACCTGATTTAGAATGTGGCATTAAAGATTTCAGATTGTTCATCAAGTGTCGATCTCTATACGTAATACCACGAGAAGCGACAATCAAAACTCGCTGTTTATTGATCCATTTCGTTTTCTAAATTTGAATATAATTTGAATTAGAGTAAATTTGAATCTAGTAAAAATGCTGACCATCGATACTAACCAATGACATTGGCAATGAAATGGATTGCCGAATTTTTGGCAACTGAATTACATCATCGATGGCTTCCGTTGTGCTCTGAACTTCAGCTATTTTACCTCGTAGAATTTTTTTATCTACCAATTTTTTATTTTTCGCATCTAATTTGGTGGAAACATTTCGTTGTTTTGCCATAATTTATTGTTTGTTTTTTTTTCTTTTCTTCTTTGGCAACGCTAGCGTTGGCAATCAGCGCATCGAGAACAACGTGCGAAATTTTCCAAATGTGGATAAACACAACTCCATTGCTAGAATGTTTTTGTTTTTCATTCTACGACCATAGCTGGTAGAAATATACGCAAAGTTCTTTTTGAATTAGGTTTAATTGATCATTTAAAAAAAAAATTCAACATTTATAAAATAGACATAAGTTTTAAGATTTTTTTTTCTGTCTTTTAAAAACATTCATAAAATTTAAGCGAAGAAATTTTTTCCAATTATTTCAAATTTATCATTGAATTCTAATTTTTGTTTTGATTATATTTTTTCAAAGCTTTAACAGATTCTGCTATCGCATGCGTTGCCAACTCTCCAGGCATTATTAGATTCACAGCTGTTTGAATCTCTCTACTAGTGAGTGTTTGCTTTTTGTTATATTTACATAGAACGGAAGCTTCGGTCGATATTCTTTCAAACATATCATCGATAAAAGAATTCATAATCAAAATTGCTTTGGAAGAGATGCTGATTTCTTTGTCGAAAAGCTGTCGAAATACTTTATAGATGTAGAAGGAAAAGAGCTCGTTTCGATGTTTGTGTTTGTTCGTTCTGATCGATTTCAAAGTAGTTGATGGAATTTTCTTTTGATGATGATCATTTTGCGAACTATTCTTTGCCGTAGGCCATGAATCTAGAGGTTGAGATTCGATTGTTTCGATCGCATTCTCATCTTCTTCATTTGGAGACTCTTCTGATGAGATGCTTTCTCTTGTAACAATCTTTTGCTCGTTCGAAGTTTTCTTTCCACTAGATCCTGCCATCGTGAAAAATTCTTCAAAGCTTTAGATTCAATAGTTTTTTTGGGAAATGATTCGAATGCTCTTACTTTTTTTTTTTTAACAGAAAACAAAATCTCTTCGAGTGGTTGATGATTTTCAACATCGTTCTTAAGTTTAATAATAGTGGACTTGAATCAGATTTTGCACCGATTGAATGAATTTGATCGTAGAATAGGACGTTTAAACTTAACGAAATTTGTATTTTAATTGTCAAATACGAAGAATACGTTATCATCAAAGTCTACAACAAAATTAATGCTTTATGAAAATAATTAACAAATGAAAAATTGCAAATCAGCTGAAAATAATCGTAGTGAGTTGAAAGAATTATGATAGATATAAATTATTTTCCGAAATATTAATCAAGTATTTGTATTGCCAATTTTCATTCAAGATGATTGAGATTGTTGTCCGCATCTAAGGACATAAAAATCGGAGAATTATTGTTGATTAAATTTCTATTATCATAGCCAAGTTCTAAAAGATTTCCATTCGAAATCATTTCCATGATAGAAATATTAGATGCAGTGGCGTCTTCATTCAAGTGACCATTTTGATCGCTGATTTCATTAATTGGAATGTTCATTTTGACTTTAGATCGAATTTGTTCATTATTATATGGATTGAATGATTTATTTCCATTATCACCGTTGATTTGTGAATCTTGCGTTTTGGATGTAGAAATGTTAGATGTTGGAATATTATTGTTATTATTTGTTATGTCACTAAAACTATCATTGAGTGACAACCCAGAAGAGCTGTCCATCATTAATGAAAGCATTGTATTGGAATTAAAATCCAAATCTGGAATCAATTCAGAACTATCAATGTCTAGCGAATCGAATCTTTCCATAACTTCGCTTGGTATTTCTTGGTTTTGAGTATTAACGTTTGGAGAAGCAATCGGAGATGGAAAAGTTGGTGGGTTGGCAGACGATCTCTGATATTGAAAAGATTTCGAATCAGGAGATGAGATTGTACAAGAATTCTGGATAGAACTTGTTGATGGCACTACCATTGACGCTGCTAACGCGTACGCCATCAGAGGTTGAGATTTGTCATGATTTTCCGAAGACGATGACCTATTTTTATTAACTATTGATGCATTCGAACATTGTTGATTGGTCGGCGTTAATGAAGCAGGAATTAATGATCTAGGAGGATTGAATCTACCATCATCGTTTGCTTCGTTGAAAACAAATCGATTGAAAGATTTAGGAATTGAAGAAATTATATTAGATTCCGTTTCTCCAGTCTAAGATTGATTAGAAATTCAAATAATTCACAATCTATAAAATAAAAATCTAGATGAAATCAAACCTTTTGGTTGGATAAATTATGCTGATGCTGTAATGAAGATTGAGGTGATTTTTGTTCCAAATGATGGAGCGCTACAGAAGGATCAGAAAAATTTTGAGAGGAAATAATCGCTGAGGTTGGTAGAGAGCTGATTTGTGCTGACGAACTGGAAGATGCAGCTATACTTGTTTCTTGTGCTGTTGGAATCTCAGATTTGACCATGTCAAGACAAATACTAGTCGATTGTTGTTTGTTTGCCAGCTGAATATATTCTCGTAATAAATCGTAATTCTCTTCTTTGAGCCTTTTGTGTCGTTTTCGTACCAAACCATCTAAATCTATTTCTCTAGGAGTAATTTGAAAAGAACGAGGCATCGATAGGCAACAATCACTAGGCCTTCTCAATTGCATCTGTACTGTTACTGGTTGCGAGATAGTCTCATCATAATATCGTGGAGTTCGTAATGCGATGGCCACTTGTTTATGGACATCGTTTGCCGAAAACTCTCCAAAAGCTTCCCAGACGATACCTTTTTCTGATTCTTGAAAAAAGCGAACTTGTATATCATCTTTAGCAACACGGTCACAGAGCAAAATAATTTCTTTGCCGCCTGTACATGGAGCTGAATAATGAGACAGCTTTGCAATAATCAGCTCAGCCATTGCCTCTGTAGTGAATCGATTAGAAAAAGATTGAACATTGTAAATTGTGAGGATTTTCTTCAAGCTTACTTTTGTCATAAATAGCATCAGAAATGACTGGTGGCAATTGTACGGCAAATTTTCCTTTTTCTGGTCCTTCTATGAAGACTTGAAAACAGAGTCGTAGACAATTGAGATCTATTGAAGATGTTTGATTTCGATGAGAAAATCCAGCTGTTAAAAATACGAAACCGAATCAAATGAATCGATTGGCAATAATCATATCATATTGTAGATTACTTCTAAATGGATCAACTTTGATCATCTCTCTAAGTTTAAGACTTTCTTCAATTTTGTTCCGTTTGACACATTGGATTCCGAGAGAGGTGAATGTACATATCATATCAACATTGTTGTCGATGACCAAGGTACACACTCCTTTTTTGCAACCTTCTTTGCCGACTAAATTATGCGGATGAGGACGATATGGAGGCTCTTTCGTTACACAAGAAACGACCACAACAGCTTTTCCTCGATAATTACACACTTGAATAGTCGGAAATGTTTTGTTCTCCGGAGTAGAATTGATGCCAGGAATCGAACCTGCTGACCTTCCTTCGCATTCATAACGGAATCGTATGGCACATTTCGCTGGTTGCTCTATAATTCTCACGAACGGTTTAGTCGATCCGTTTGATGTTGAAACGTTCGTGGTCATTTTGGTGAAGATTCACTAATGGATTAATTCTCGATCTGCAAGAGAGAATGGTTTTTTGTTTTTTAATTTCCTCATTCGATAATTATCATGTTTTTGATATTATCATCCAATTAATAACGCGGAAAAAAAATCAAATCAATTGGCAATGATATGACATCGACAGCGATTGATTGATGAATAGAGAAAAATTTAACAATTTAGACTATTTCTCTCGAAATTTTGTAAAGATTTTGCTGTTGATCAAAACACTAGCTGATGAAGCTCGTTCAATTATCGAAACATGAAGAGTTTATATCCGACAAATTTTTTGGATTGCAAGAATCGAAATTCTTGATTTACTCTAGAAGAGTAAGGGATCAATATTTTGATTTTTTTATCAAACCATAAGGATCTTGTTAATTTTAATAGTGGTCTAAACAGTATCCACAATCTATTCAATAACATCAGTGACGAAAAAATTATTATTAGAGCAACTAATCAAGCAAAACTGATGCAAATCCTCTACGCTTACTGTCGATGATTGGATTGATGTCGAAGTGGTAATCATGAATGTAATAATGAGTATCGAATTGAAGATTTTTGTTCAAATTGTTTGTTGATTCATTCTAATATATAAAAGATTGATAGATCAGCTATCCATTCAATCGAATATCATTTTGGTATTGATTCATACAAATACAAACATCGAAAAGAAGGAACCGGAATCGAGAAACGAATTCAAATCGAATCAGATCAGAATAAATCAGAAGAGTCGATTTCAAAACAGAATCCTAACGAGATCGAGAAATGGCTCAAATTTGTTTCCATTATGTAATTCTAGGATGGAAAGAAGAAAAAGTAAAAAAAAAGAGAAAGAGAGAGAGAGAGAGAAAAAAAAACAAACACAATTCTTTAATCGCCGATCATCTTACAAATCGATCTTATAATCGTTTCAATCTTTATTCGAAGATATTTTTTTTTTTTTTTTTGCGAACAATTAATCGATTCGAGTGTGATGGAAAAAAAAAACAAATACAAAATAATTTGATTTCGAATGTTTGCGCAATCAATTTAGCAATGATCTCAATAAATATATATTTTGTATCTATATTATATTCGATCTATCTTCGATTACAATATTCGCCAAGCATTCAATCATTGCTCGTTCGTTCGTTCTCTCTCTCTCTCTCTCTCTCTCTCTCTCTCTTTCTCTCTCTTTTGAAGATTTCTAGTTTCGAGATTTTGCTTCTAAATAATCTTTGCATGGAAGTATGATTGTCATGGAATACAAAAAAACATCATCGTTGCAAAACCTAACAAACACCATCAACATACCACAACACCTCGTAAGTGTTCGAAAAAAAAAACATTGAAATGTTGAAGTGGTTAGGTTAGCAAAATGATCGTTCAAAAGAAAGAAAGAAAAAAAAAGCTGAAGAACTTGTTTAGTTGTCGTTGAATGAATTGGATAATGTTGTTGTTGTTGTTTTTTGTTGAATCGCAAAAAATTGCTTTTGAAGAGAAATGAAATAATTTTTCTTTCTCTCATTCGAATCTTTTTCGAAACCATTGAAGTTTTTTTTTTTATCTTTTGAGAATGTACTTTCTCATACGAAGCTAGCTTCTCATCGTCATTATCCCGCCACAATCTCATCTCTTTTTATTTTGGTCAGTAGTATTTAGGTATTCATTCAATCATTAATTATACTGGATCTCGACGATTATCTCATTCTCTCTCTCTCTCTCTCTCTCTCTCTCTCTCAATTCGATCTAGCTTAATTTGTAATGAATCGATAATGCTGTAATTTTATAGCTAATTGAAAGATGCTTTCGAGTTGAAGAATTACATTCTATTGACGCGAATCAAACACTGACCATTCAATGACTAGCACCACAGATCGATTGATTTATTAAGAAGAAAGCTAACTACGAAAGCTAATTAAGTCGGAGAAAAATTCTCAATTTCGATAGAAAAATGCTGCGAAAATAAGAATAGAATTGTGGAAATTTTATGTGTTACATTAACTTGAAATACTTCTATCAAGTTAAGGGAATCATCCAAAAAAATTTCATGTTTCTAAAATTATTTTTGATTAGATAATGCAAAAACACGTAAACGATATCGATGGAAATCGGAAGATTTCCATAGAATCAGAAACAAACACCTATCAATGGTAATTAACGGATTTACCTGTTTATTTTGTGATATTGAAACTTCTTCGCAAACGATTGCCGGAGAGCAGATTCGGCAGATTGCATTCATTCAAAAATTTTTAATAGAAAATGATCGATACGATTAGAATTCTATCTATCAAAATGGATTCGATTCAATGAATAGTCAATCAAAATGAAAATATCTCAATCGATTGCTTGATCTTATTGAAAGGTTAAGGGTCGAACGGATTGTTTACGTTTCGAGGAATAATATTGAAGAATATTCTAGATTAGAAATATCGAGGGATTTTCCCTGTTTCAATCCATTCGAACTATATAGCCTCTTTGGTCCAAAAGCTTTTGACTGCGGCGAGAGAGAGAGACCATCACCATTAGGGCCTAGAGAGAGACCAAATGATTGATTAGCATTAATTTGAATCAATACGAAATTTTAAAAGATTTTTTTTTTTTTTGATAATTCAATCTTAGTTTCGAAAAAAAAAAATTAATCATTATGAGCGGTTATGAACAAAAATCAAATTCAAAATCAAAATTAATCTTTGACAACAAAAAAGAATTATTCAAAAAGAGTTAAGAGGATTTAGAATTCCAGAAATTATTGCGTTCGGAAATTAATTTATCGACCATTTTTTTCAACATAGGATGTTTCACATGAGTTTCTGCAGCTTCGAAAAATTCATCAAATTTTAGAATTCTTTTGGATGTGTTGAAAAATTCTTGTTTTTCATATTGAAAAGCTTGTAGACAGATATCAAAACGATCCATTTCTTTAACGAGAAGAGCTTCGGGTGATTGTCTCGATTCGTATTCTTTATACAAAGAAAACAAACGATTTGATGAGTTTGGTGGTAACAAAGAAACTGAGGGGAGAGAGAGAGATCAAGATTTGTTAAAAATGTAGCTTAATGTTTCAAAATTCTAGGTAACCTAAATTTTCCATAACAGACAATTCACTTTGATGTTTCTTATCTGAACAAATTCGATCGTGAGGAGTTATGTCTCCTATGACACACTCAGCCATATCATGTATCAATGACATTTGAATCATTTTTCCAATGTCTAAATTAGATCGCATAACGTTGTCATCGTTTTTAGATTCATTCTCACCGGAAGCATCGAAATGTGATGATTCGAATAGCATTGAAATGATTGCCATCCTATACATATGACCTAAACGATTGATTAAATATGTGTTAATTTAGATTTGAGTTGTGAAGTTGATTTTTATTTTTTTTCTTATCGAATCTATTCATACCTGCGATCGTTTCGGGACTAGCAATTTTTCGATCATCAAGCAGCCAGCCACGTCTTGGTAATGATTTAAGTCTTCCAACAAGGCATAAAAATTTTATCATCCGATCGGTTTGATCGAATTCAAACGGCTCATATTCAGCTATAACATCATCGAATTTCTCTCGAATTAAATCATCATATTCTGTAGGAATTTTTTCTTGAGCTGTCATTATTATTCAATGATGATGAATAGTAAAATCAATATTAAGCTTTGATTAAATTTTGAGTAGAATAGCAATTTTTCGTGTCTGCGATAAAAAAAAAAAAATAACCGGAAATAGACGAATGGATTTCAAGTGAAAGAGCTGGCAATTATTGAACAAAATTGTTTCAAATGAAATAAATTGAATTTATCGAATGAAATCGAAAAAAATTGAATTTATCAAATTATTTTCCAGAGAATTTTAGAGAATCGGATTAGAATTAAGTTTTTTTTCGTATTGAAATTGGCTAAAAAAAATCAACAAACTTTGAGTTCTATTTCAACATAGAGTGAACAAATTTTAATTTGATTTTCAAATTTTTTTTTTTTTGATTTTTTTTTTGATTGTTTTAAAATTTTTAAAGATTTAATTTTATTTCAACAAATATAATTCAATTTGTGTCAATCTATATCGGATTTCAGAATTGTTTTGAAATTTTTTCGAAAATTCTTTCGAAATCTTGAGATATTCATCCGATTCTGAAGAATGAAATCTGCTGCTAATTAAATTGCCAAACGTGTTCAATACATCTACGATAACTTTATCATAATTTTCTTCAAGAGAGCTTGGTATTACAGATTTAGAATGCTCAATGATTTTTCTCATCAAATTTGTTTGAAAGTTTCGTTGATTTTTCTTATAATCTGTCAGTAAAATGCTATAATTGAACCAAATTGAAGCATATGCTAAATGGACATTTAAGTTGGCGATCAACTTGCTCCAAGGGATTATTTTCTCGAATAAAATGGCGTAATTTTTAAACATAAATTCAGCTCCATGTACAGATGAAAACAAATTGGCTATCACACGGAATGATGTTAATTGTAGAGCCATTTCATGGCAATCATCATAATTCATTATTGAATTTAGAATCGGATTTTCATCTCTGAGCAATCTTGATTCGATATGATGGATTAAGAAGCTATTGAAATATTTGTTGACGAGTAATATTCTTAATAAATCATACACAATGAATTTTTTTTCATCTGTTCATAAGAAAAAAACCGAGAAATAATTCGTAATCGAGAATTATTACAGTCAATTAAAATTACTTGGCCATTTAAATAGTTTTTGAAATATTTCACAAAACTCTGAAGCGAATTCTTCCGGATGATTGATTTGATTCGAATCTATTTGTAAAACTTCGTCAGGCAGTCGAATAGAGTCGTCATCAATCGTTTGGTTGAAGTCTTGAAATTTTTTGCGAAAAGCTTCTAAATTTGGTAAATTAGTCCACAATTTAAATTCATAAATTGGGAATAAATCAACTTGTGAAGTATTGAGCTTTTTAGGCTTGTAACTCGCATAATTAACAATACACTGAACCAGATATGTCAACGCATCATATTCTAATTCATTAGTCTCGATAAACGATTGTGCAACATCCCAAGGATTTTGATCACGATTGAACGGCAATCTATACGACTTGTTATTCAGTTTTACGCTGAATACTTCATCGAAATACTTGATTAAAAAGAATAAAATCTGATAAGATGAAACTCTTCAAAAGATTAATCAACCTCATCATTATAAGGAACTTTTCCGGTGGTGAAATCAAATTCTTGATGTTGATAATCTGGAACGTGTCCTATGGCTTTCCAAGTACGATTCCATTCGTAAACTAGAACAATATCATCATGGGCACTTCGAATCAATCTTCGATCGCCTATCTCTTTAGGTGCGATGTTCTTCAAGGAATTTTCTTCATAAAGCTTCAAATGAGCTACTGATGAGAAAGGTATTTTAGTCTGCCTTATTAGAGATTCTTCAAATAGCTGTTGAGTTGCGAGGTCCGTTTGAAGCTCTGGGTGATTGGTGAATATGTAAAGAACGCCATCGCTTCCGGCAGCATAAAAAACGTTAAGATTCGTAGCTATCACGCACCAAACAGTTACACTCGGCAATTGCAATTTTTGCCAAGGTTTAGATTGATTTTGATTCCAAATGATAACACTATTATTCTCTCCGCATGATATGAAATAATCAGATGATAGTCTGGTGATATTGAAAATAAAATGCTCATGTCCAACATAAGTTTTTAAGCAAGTCGAAGAAGAAAGGTTCCAAAATCTAATGCTCTGATCGTTAGAGACAGAGTAAAAACTTTGAGAATCTTCATCGAGCAATAAAGCACGAACACAATCTGAGTGGCCAAGATATGATTGGACCATTTTACCGTCTGTTTGAGAATCTATATTCCATAGGATTATTGAATGATCAGAAGAAGCAGTCAAGATACTATCAAGCCCAACAAATACCAAGTCCATCACAGATTCAGAGTGGCCGATAATTTTAAAAAGTTGAATCAATAAATTACAATCGACTTTGAAGACGGTGACCGTATGATCCCAAGATCCAGAAGCAACCCTGATTTTAGATGCATCACTCCTGATGATGCAAACTTTTATTTATAAAATCATATCAATGAAATGATCGATTAAAGTTTGCAATTACAAATACCATTTTTTTCGTGTGATTCAATAGACTGTGAAGCGTTTTGATCGAACCCTAAAAATACAAGAATTTGTCCATTCATACAACCGAAAACAAAAATCGGCAACGGAAGTTTTTGATCATCTAGAACACAAACTGTGGAGATCTGAGTAGGAAGATTGAAAGTGAATTCTGGAAGAAAATTCACTAAGCCTCTTGAATACATAGCAATTAGTCTAATAACATTAAGATCAATTTAGAAAACTTACTTTTCATCAACATTGAAAATTTTAGCTTCAGAATCTCTTGAAACAGTAACGATTTGTTTAAGACCAATTTGGTGATTATTATAGCAAACCATAGAGCGAATAGAATCAGAGTGAATTTTATCTAATCGAAAAAATCGGAAATTCTCCATAATATAGAATGTTTTGCTTAATTTTCTTGAAATAAAATCTATTCTTTCCGATACGATAAACTTGGAAAATAAATTTTGGAAATTCGCAATTCATTGCCGAAATTGTTTTCCACAATTCTCATTTAGTTTGTGAAAATAGCCGGCATTCATTAGGCCCATATGGCCGATTTTTGAAAATTTTTTTTTTGCTTTGAATTTTTGTAATTGATTTAAAATTTGATTCAAAATGAAACCGAATTTGAAATTTTCATCACAAATATATCAAAAAATTTTGTGGACATCTTCAAATCTATCATTTTATAACTGTAGAAAAATATCCACTATCACATTCATAACCAATCGCAACGAAAATATTAGTAGACAAAATTTTGGATCGGAGAATTGGAATTTAATCAGTGCCAGAGGTTTGAAACTTTGGAAAGAGAAAACCTTAAAAGCTATGTATTGGCGGAAAAAAAGTTTCGATTTGATCGAAGAAAAATTAAGAGCTCGATCTGAGTGGAGAGATTGGAATTATTCAGCGGAATTGTTTGCGTTCGCTAACAGAATTCAAGAACCAGAATTAGATGAAGAAACTCTTACACAAGCATTCACTCATCAATCATTTGTTTTGGCTTGTGAGAATGATCGAAAAAACGATGGATCAGAAAATGTTCAATTGAATTTGATAGATAATGAAGAGATGATAAATGATGGGATTGATTTGGCTTTAAAATTTATTCCCAAATATCTTCGTTATCATTTACAACAAGCTCCAGAAGAGTGTATAGAATCATTGACTGAATATTTAACATCAACATCGGTTCTGTGTGAAACTTCCAAATGGATCGGCTGTATAGGTAAGAATGATTGAGTTTCAATATCGAAATGAAAAAAAAAAAATGAGATTAAAATTTCTTAATCAATTAGATATGGTTCTTTGCAAAGAGTTTCCACCGAGCTCAACTACACTGTCGAACACTGTATTTGCTTTGATTGGTGCCATCAAACAAAAAATTAGCATTGAACGTGCACAAAACTTTATCATCGATTTTATTCTAACAAATCTAAATGGTCGTGATTTGCTAGAAATATGGAGAATAGATCAACTGGATCTTGATTTGAATTCTTTTCTATGCTCTATTGGATTGCCAAAAGCTGAGCCAAGAATTCTTTCGCAAAGTGCAATCGGTACACTAGAAAGCTGTTATGTAGTGGGCATTTTTTCCGAAAAAAAATTGATTGGAAAATCTCCAGGCGAAAGTCTTCCGATAGCGAAACGAATGGCTGAATTGGATGCATTTCGAAATTTGTTCGGTTTGAACATTGAGCGGATAAAATTCACTTTTGGGAAAGATTCATACAACTTGAATTTGGATGCATTCAAAGAGAAAAACAATTCCATTCTACCGAACAAAGAGATTCAGCAATACATAAATAGATAGCTGAAGAGGGAAATTTTTTTTTCTAATGACATTAAGAAGATTGATTTTTTTCTTTTTTGTTTTATAAGATTTAGCATTCAAAGTTGTTGATCTTATTTGATCAAAATATTTGAGTGATTGTAGGCTGGATTCAAACTTGTTGTCGTGGATTGTCGTCAATTTGTACTGAATGTTAGTCACTAAAACATCGATAAGAACCCAGATTTTTGCATAATTTTAGATAGTCATGTAACATTGAAATCAGAAAATTCAATTCGTCAATAAAATCAACTTGTCAATAAAATCAAAATGCAAAATGCAATAAAAATATTGCAACTATTTAAAAAATAAAATGAGAAATTAGATATTGATCCAAAATAATAGAAATACAAATAAATATTATAATTGGTGTTGAAATGTCGTTCGTCGCACAACAAATATTAAAAATCGAAATCTTCAATCTTCATTTCTATTTTAGACTATTATTTTTAGTCTATAGACTGTTTCTTTCTTTTGTTGCTTTTTTCTTTATTTTTTCCAGCCATTGATCCATCCGAAATATAGAATCCAACTCTGACTTTGGGCCCGTATGCAGCGATGAAATTTTTGAGATTAATAGCTTCAGAATTAGAAAATAATTCATTTTTTGAAAGATTAGAATCTAAAATGTCTATATTGAAATGTTCCTTGAACATTATTCTCAAATCTTCTAAAATATTTTTATCCGAAATCTCTTTTTGTTTTCTGTCGATATAATTAAACGGTCTCAACAAATTGTATCGAGCTATTATGCATTTCTGCTCAATTCCAAGAACAGGACTCATCTTTCGGTGAAAGCTGTCATTCAAATCATCAAATACAGAATGTTTGACTAGAATAAAGAACTTAAAAGTCAGAATTATATGAAATCAGAAGGATACTGCTCATACTACACCTGCTTCTTCTACAGTTTTAAACGAGCTACCACAAGTGATACATATTGTCAAATGGAAAGGATCTTCATCGTTTTTAAAAGTTTCGGTCAACTCTGCAATTTGAGCAGCCAAATTATAATTAGGATCGTATTCTTTCGCGTCCTTGAGCATGGCAGGAGTTATCAAATCCAAATTCGGAGTATAACAATCACGATCTACAATTATGTTCTCACAGCGCTTAGAAGACATATCAAAAACACTGCGAAAATGCAGCAGCATTTCATTGGGGCAAAATGATGAGAAGACACACTCATCTTTGCATCGAGATCGAGTAATGGTAGTATGATTGAAGAATATAATTCTTTTCATACAATGTCGGCAAAAAATATCAAAATCGTCTAAACTTTCGCAAAACATTGCATTCAAGAATGATTTTTTCCGATAAACCATTTGAGCTTCTTTATTTTTTTTGTTGAAGTATTTGAACAAATTCGCATTTTTGCAATCAAGAAGAAATATCGAGCGTTTTTTACAGACAACTTCCTCGTGTAAAAGTTTGTGCAATCGTAAATTGAGAATGAATATAGAATACTTATTGAATTGATCAAACTAAGAATAAACGGGAAAAATTTCAGATTAGTCTGGATCTATTTTAGACTCAAGATTTTATTTTTGATGTCTTACGCATTTAGCATCAATTGTATAACGTCGTTCTAAACTTTTGTCAGGGGAGGAAATATTCTCGCCGTTCCCTATTAGATTAAATATTTATTTGATGAAAATTTATCATATTTAAACATACCATTTTGTAATGCTTTATGAGTAAAAACATGAAATGCAAGTTCTTCTTCTGAAAGAAAAACACAAAGACACAATTTGCATTTGAACGTATCTTTCAAAATCAAATGATGTTCAAGATGACATCTCATATTTTTGATAGCTGCTTGATATTGGCATCTGTCACTTTCATTCATATCTTGAGTGATGTAAAGGTGAATGTCGAAAGAGGTATGACAGTAGGGACAAAAGGCCTCTCTATGTTCCTTCGAGACGATGATAAAGTTTTTATCAATCTTATGAAAATAATTGAATTGAATCTCTTCACTTACCGAATCTGAATGAAAAAAAAGAAGATTCCGTGTTTTGAAAGTGAAATTACAGAACTGACATAGATAGGGTGCTGTTTCAGAACAACCGGTCTCATTCAAAATTGTTTTATCTTCATCAATATCCTTATAAAACTTAAAGAGAATAAAAGAATAGTGATCAAAATAGCTTGATGAGAGATTAGCACTTACACTTTCACAATGTCTTTTCATTTGAGATGGTGTTAGAAAAATTCGGCAACAATGCAAACATAAAGTATCATCGAGAAAATTTTTCTCGCACAAATGTTTAATTGTGTGAGTGACCAAATTGAACAGATCGACATTGGTATCACAAAAATTGCAATACAGAGATGTTTGCAATCCGAAAGAATTCCCATCATAGCTATTGTTTGTTCGAGTGAATTTTCCTTTAGAGTCGGAAGTTTGACTACGATTCTTTAGCAGTCTTCTTCTATCATTTTTGGTTTGTTCGGGACAACTTCTGATAGCCAAATCTCGTGTCATCAAGTGATAATTAAAGTCTAGCTTATTATTCATACAATCGTTTATGGAATCGAAATTCGTACTATGACCATTGGCGAGATGATTGATAATATCATGCGAATTGAATGCGAATGTGATAAGAAAATTTTCCATCTAGTTTGGCTTGATGAACGAGATTAAGAATATTTCGATTTCTTTCGATTGAAATTCTTAATTCTCGAATACAAATCGAAGAATTCGAATTAGTTCGAAGCGAAATGAGGCAAAATGAGAAAATAAATTCTGAGAAATCAGAAAGGCGGAAAAAAAATCACAGCCAACCAACACACACACAAAAACAACGGAATGCCTACCATCGTGCACTGTTATGATCGCTCTTCTACAACCGCCAAAGAGACAACTGCTACGAGAACTTCTACCACTACGAGAAAAGCAGTCATTCGAAATAAAATCCCTCCAATTGTGGCGAATGGCGAAACTAACACCACTCCAACTCTTTTGGATTGTTTTTTTTTTCTTTTTTGGCATTAGAATTTCGAATCAAAGTTTATCTTCAAAAAGAGAGAAAAAAAAATTCTCCGGAAATCCTCGAATTCCTAGTGTTTTTTCTTTCATCTCTTAAGGTTTGTGAAATTCGATTTGATGGAAAATCTCCATTATTTTGCTTACATTATTGTTTTAGATTTTCGTTGCTATTTTCGGAGGAAAAAAAATGGTCGCTGAAGATCTTATCGATCATACTCGGGCTCAGAATAAAATAGAAAAAATTATCACTTTCGATGAGACGGGAGAAAAACTTGATTATAGATTGCCATTACAATCACAAACATCTAATGAAAATAATCAAATTTCTCAGAGTGAATTTGTTGATGTTATTAGAGAAAGCTTTTTTGAGCTGATCGATTTAGCACAAATGATCAAATGGATTGAGAATACTACTAAATATCTTAAAAATTTCAACGGTCTTTTTTGTTATTATGATAGATTGGTTCAAATTAATTTTGTGATATTGAAAAACTCTATCTTGAATCCATTTCTTCATTCTATTGATAAATGTCTTCTAGAATTTTTCCTACAATTTCGACGAAATTGTCTCGAGTGGAAAATATCGGAACAGAATGTTGCGGAAAATTCAAATTGGTGGTCATTGAAAATTGAATTAGTCAATTTGAAAAATATATTGCAAAGGACTTCCGTCGAAAACAATGTCACGTTGAACATCGTTCCAGTTGCTCTGGACACATTACTGGTGATAAATTTGACTTTCTTCCCTTTTGAAAAAATTGGTCATTGTTTAGAAAATTTCTTGTTAATAATTCAAGATCGTCTTAAAAGATGCCTACCAGCCGATACGGAACACTGGTCAAACTTAGCATATAATGTTCATATTTTTATCAAAATTTACTCAATAATAAATTGTGCCAACAGTATGAACGAGGAAGAAATTGAGTCTTTCACTCTATTCTTAATCGATCTTGGGACATCTGATGATCTTTTGTTTAAACAAATTGCTCGAAAAGCTATCAAAGATATATCTTCCAAATTATTGATTACCCCGGTCAATTTGTTTCTTTTTTTTCAGAAGAAAATCAGTTATTTATTGGTGGAAAAATTGGCGCATAATTTGAAAATTGACTTTCTTTATGAGTGTATGGATTATTTCACTATCAAATCACTTCCAAACGAGCTTCTATGCTGGATCATACCTGTTTTTGCTGAGAAATCAAATGATCAAACCATTTCACTTTTTGATCAAGTTCATGAATTAATACAAAAGCCTAAAATATGTTTGATTAGGCAATATTTTAAAGAAATAATGGTGTTTCTATTCTACGATTGCTGTGGCAAAATTGAGCAGATCTATCGAGTCTTGACTTTTCTGACTGACTATTGTCAAGTCCAAGTCTTTCAATTAGTTCATGATTTGCACAAGCCTCTTGTGGATGCTTTTCTTCAGCGAATCGCCAAAGATAGAAAGTTGACGTTTCGAGCTCTTTCTTTTGTAGTATTGAGTTCGAAATCTGAATCAGAAAACATTGATTCAATCAAAATGCTCGATCTTGATTTTTTTGAGAATAATGTCGAAAAATTCATAAGCTACTTGCAAAAGAAATATTTCATTTTCCACATCCATCAAATCGATCGCTATCTAGTCAAACACAATTATAATATTTTGGAGAAGTTGACACTGATAAAAAGTTTTGAGATTATTTTAAATTATCTCGATCGGCAGTGTATTAATCGTTTCCGCGTAAAAATTTATTTCATTATTAGACAACTTTTGGCGGAACGTTTCCATTCTAATGGTAAGTTTTCGGTTAAATCATTTTTCATTTGATTTTAATCTTATTGTAAATGAATTTGAATCTAGTCGATCAATTTGAAATCGGGTTACGAATATTGAATCATTTTGTTTTTAATGTGGAAAAAGAATTTTTAGAAAATGAGATACCATCCATTTGTCTTCTTGTTGTCCCGCTTGTCAAAAGATTACCAAAAGAAACTGAACAATCTTTGATCAAATTGTTGTCTTTGCACAATTATCGGATATCTATTTATTATCAATTATGTTTTGTTCCAACGGAATTAGAATCTCTAAAACTCGTGATCGATTTCATCAATAAAAGAATTGAAGAGTTTATCGATTTTTGCTATCGTATAAGATCATGTTCTCAAGAAACGAGAGAATCGATCAACCACAAAATCGATATTGATGCCAGATCAAAAATCGATCCTAAAAAATTAATTTTACTACTAAGCACTGTCGAATTCTCTGTTGAATGCCAAAAAATTTATTTTCTTCTAGAAAATCTAATGCAAATGAGCGATAAACTTCAGGAGATGATTCTGAGACAACTCAATCATTGTCTCAATGAAAACAAATACCTTTTCTATCAGATTTATCTGCTGCGAAAATTGGAATTCTATGATGATTATTCTCTGATAGAAAACCTCAAAATCGATTTGATAATCGATATCAATAATCCGCCCAATAACCCTGTGATAAAATCTATTAGATTGATAAGTTTTTTTCGTTTCATACTCCTAAGACTTTTTGAATGTATAAAATTCTCATCATCTCACGAAGTTACCAAATTATGCACTAGCTGTCTAGGCATTTTGGGAGCCACTGATATGCGTTTTTTCAAGATGGATCGACCTTTTCTCAAAGAAGATTTTAATAACATTGATAATCATTCAATAGACTATTCAAATCATTATTTATTTTATCCAAAAAAGAAAAATTTTAAGCTCCTGGTGCTCGAAATCTTAATGAATATGGTCAAGTCTTCGATCAGATTGACTGATTACAACTGTGCCAGTTTCGCTTTGCAAGAAATCTTACCTTTTTTTGCAACAAATATTGACAACTATTCTGGACTATTCTCAACGATTTTTTCCAACGATATAACTAAGCATCGCGAAATTAAAGAGGGTGAAAATTCGATTTCTACGCAGCAAATTGAACGTTATGTCAAAAATCAGTATTGTAGAAAAACTTCAATGAATTCTACCAGTCAAGAAATGGAACAATTGAATAAATGTGACCAAATCAAAACATTTCTTCAAAATGAAGTGAACGAATCAATAAATCTTGAAAAAGATTTAAAAGGTGAATTGAAGTTTTATCGCGAAGTTCTTGACATTTCATTATTCAATCTTAAAGAGTTCAAAAAAAGAGATACAATTGACATGCGAAGTTTTTTCAATTCTATTGATCCAGTTATGTCTTATAACAATTTTCTCCAAGGTTTCATCTACATGTTATATCATAGTTTCATCATTCCTCACATAAATACTAATGAAACCTCTGGGGACCTTTGTTCCACATTCGGTAATTTGGATCCTGAAGAATTTATCTCTCAATCGATCAATGCGAATTTTTCACAGAAGTCTTCTAATGTTTATATTAAAGAATTTCAAGAGATTAAAGCGAAAATCAAACGATTAGGAACGCCAGAAAAAATTTTCATCGTTTGCTATCATGTTATATTTCGTAACATCAAACTTTCATATGTTCTTTTACCTTTCCTGCTACTTCTGAGCCTTGGATATGGCACAGATCAAATGAGAGAAGAATTCGCAACCCTCTACTCCGAAATGATTAAAAAAAAGTTTTTACAACAGCGAATAATATTCTTCCATGAGATCGGACAAATGGCCAGTGAATTATTCTGCTATATCCATGATTATTTGAAACGATGGCAACAATCTAGACGTTTAGCGCATCAAGTCATTCTTCATAATCGTTTTCTACGTGAAAAAACAATCCACAGCATTGATAAAGAATTTCATGCCATAAAATTAATTTTAGATTCAATCGATCCCTTAGACATGGTTCGATTGTCATACGAATCTCGTTCTTATTCCAAAGCTCTACTTTATTTAGAGCAATTGTTTAATGAAAGGCGAACAATAATGGAAAAGAAAGATTTCATCAACCTTCATTTTGATACGTTTCTAAAGATTTATCATGGTCTAGCAGATACTGAATCCATCCATGGTCTAACTAAACAACGTGATTTTTTTACTTTAAACCAATTTTTTCATCAGCATCTTGCAGATCAAGATTCAATAGGACAGTTGATTTGTGGTTCAAAGTTACTAATAGATAAAAATATCGATAAACTAGAGTATCTAGACCTCCAAGAAAAATATTTTCAAACTCTCATCGATCATGGTCAGCAATTGCCCAACGTTTTTTTTCAAGATGCCGAATCAAACCAAATTTTGTCTCATTATTTGTTGGAATCTACGTGGAAACTCAATTGCTGGGATTTCCGTAATCCTTTCATCAGTAGTTTCGATTTATTTGAGGCAAATAATTCTGAAAACGAATCAAATTTTCCATGGAATTGCCCCTATACTTCATCTCATTTCCCTCCCAGCTTTGGTCATATTATATTTTCGATGAAAAAAAGGCAATCACCATTCATTTTGGACAACAAATTATGTGAGACCAGGCAGAGTTTCATGGCTCCTTTTTATTCTGCTTTACTATCCAACTGTTTCACTGCTTATTCAAGATCTTTTGAAACTACTCTGATCCCGATTCATATCATGCAAGACATGAATCAATTTGTGTCTACAATATATGGTTGTATATTGGCGAAAAATGGAAACGGTCAAATTGATTCGCCAACTGATAGCCAGATTCAGATACATTTAAAAAATTTAATCAAAGAATGGCAACTTCGGAACAAAATCATTCCAGACGGCGACATCCGTTTACAGGTTCTAGAAATTCAACGCTCTTTGATGAATTTGTTAGAGTCTCAAAAATCTTTAGATTTTTCCGATGAATTATTCAGATTCTGGCACGAGTCTCTCAAAAGTTCTATGACTTCTGGAAATCTCGATAGAGCCTATATTTATCTTTTGGAAGCTCTAAAATTGAAAAAGCAGTTAGACAATCGATCATCGTCTAGTTCGATCAATCCATTGACTGAATCTGAACAAATCGAGTTCGTTCTTGATCACTCGGAAATCTTTTGGGCACGGAAAAATTTCACAGCTTCTATCGATTTATTACAGAGTGAATTGAGTAAGAGATATATAGATTTAAGAAATTTCTGCTATTTAGAAACCTTGAAAAGTCTGGCTCAAATGCCTGAACAAGATCTTTTCCACATTACAAACTCATTGAATTTTAATCTTTCTAAGAGTCAATTGAAACAGCTATCATCGAACCTCATTTCCGAACTTGGTTCTAATGAAGATAAAGTTGACAAAGATCGCTCTGCCTCCTCGAATTCTGTCAATCTCTTGGATTCTGGATTTTCGATTGATTCTCTTGATGAACAAACGATTGAAAATTATAGCAAACTGCAATTACGTTTCGCTCAATATTGCGAAAGCAGTGGATACCTTAATTCGTATGCATTGATGGTACTCTACAAGTCTGTTTCGGTTTCGAATCCGAAATGGGAAGAAGGACATTTCCAATTGGCCATGTTCTATCGAAGACTTTACAAAGAGTATCAAAATTCCGGATTGATGTTAGATAGCAAGACTGCTTATAATATCGGAAAGCCAAATGAAATTCTTGATTTAAAAGGAAGAGTCATCAAATCACTATGTGAATCTTTGAAATTTGGCTCGTATAAGTACGCTAGAATCTCTCTACCTATATTGTTCGATATATGGATTGATTTAGGCAATAAATGCTTGATGTATCAGCAAAAATGTAATCCTAATGACCAAAATCGTACTATGCTATTGATGAAAGATCTAATCAAAAAAGTAGCTGAAAGATCTACTTTGATAATCAAACAAATGCTTTCCACTGTGAATAATGCATTATTCTTGGTCGATTTAGATACATTGATTGGCCATATTCTCCATCATTTTGAACCCATATCAAAATTGATTGAAGAAATTATAGTCGGTTTAATAGTCGATTTTCCCGAAATTATGACTTGGCAAATTTTAAGATCTTTAAACGCGAAAGGTAGAAGATCTTTGAAATCTCAGGAATTAATCAAACTTGCCTCCAAACAAAACATTTCTAACGGGATCAACATCGATGAATATTTCAATGCATTTCGACAATTCTCTATCTGTCTTAGAGATTTGGCTCAATTCAAACCTCAAAGAAAAAAAACTTTAAACCAATTTGATTCTAAATATGAATTACTTTTAAAAAATGTTGCTCCTAATCTAGTCCGATTGTTACAAACTGAGCATCAATTCGTTTTTCCTTGCAACAAATATTTTATGCCTAACGCAACTAATCTCAAACGATTTTCTGAAAAAAATCATTCCGGTCATTGCCTATTCATTGAAAAACTTGATGATTGTGTCCAAATAATGAAATCGCTGCAAATGCCTAAAAAATTAGCAATTTTTTGCAATGATGGAATCAAGCGAACAATCTTAGTTAAATGTGGTGACGATCTCCGCAAGGATAGAGCGATGCTTAATTTTTGTAATACTTTCAATCAATGTTATCGAGAAGAGATCAAAATCCGAGAGATAGAACCAATGAGCAAAATAGAACCTAGATTCGATGCAGCGATTGAGAAAAAAATTTGGTCAAGACGAAAACAAGATCCATTAAAAATTCAAACTTATTTTGTAGTCCCCCTATCCGATTCACATGGTGTTATCGAATGGATTCCAGGATTGTTTGCATTGAAAACGTTAGTAGAGGGAGAATATACCAAAACTAGAGCTCAAGCCAAACGGTATTTGAATGCCAAAACTTCGTTCATCAAATCAGTTATGATGAACAATATAACTAGAGAGAAGAGGATTGAGTTCTTTATGAAAAGCTACAGTTTCTTTCAACCTCCTGTTTTACAGAATTGGTTTTATGAAAATTATGCCGATAGCCACTCTTGGTATTTGGCTCGTAGAAATTTCACTCGAACATCAGCTACCATTTCTGTACTTGGTTATATATTGGGACTTTGTGATAGACATGCTGAAAACATTTTGGTTGATCCCTCTACAGGACAAGTGGTACACGTCGATTTCAATTGTCTTTTTAATCGCGGAGAAGAATTTATGGTTCCGGAATGTGTACCTTTTCGATTAACTCAAAATATGGTTTCTGCAATGGGAGTTTTAGGCTGTGATGGTCCTTTTCGTTCGACATGCGAAGATGTTCTTTTAGTGTTGAGACAATTTCGAGAGATATTTTCGCAACCCATCACCGTATTTCTCTACGATACATTATCAGATTGGTCGAATCCGAGTGATCGAACGGAAATCGTAATCCTATTCATTTTAATTGAGATTCTAGCTGACGAAACTTTTTTTGATTTCAGGCTGAAAAATCTGTTTTCAATGTAGAAGCACGTCTCTTCGGGATAACTTTGCGAACTAATCGCAGATTACCCAAAGGAAATGTGATGTCAATCTCAGGTCAGATAGATCACATTATCAAAGAAGCGACTGATCTCAACAATCTTGGAGCCATGTATCACGGTTGGGCTTCTTTCATCTAGTCATTAATTCCCTTCATCCATATAAAAAAAATTAATTTAATTTTTGATTTCTAAAAAAATTTGAACTCAAATCAATCGCTCATTAAATCGATTCCCCACGAAGTCTTAGATATTCAAAAGATTCGTTCATACGAAACTCATCTTCTGAAGAATAATTGTCAAAAAAAATGAGAATTATTAGCAATTGAATAGATCATATAGAATACTTCATCAAAAGCTCAGCTCAATTTTTCATTTTTTTATAATTTTTTTTCACAAAATTTGTCAATTGGTCCCATTTTTCTTTGAAGAAATCTAATGCAGTAGATTTTTTAGTCTTGAGTTCTGGATCTTGATCATCTGGACAACGCTCGATCTCACTTACTAAGCTATTGAATTTTTTCCAAATATTATCATTCATCATACAGGTTGTACCGCCGCCTCGATGAAATTGACTTGGAGCTCTATTTATATCTCCAACACAGACCAGATCTTCTCTTTCTAAACGGCTTACTACCCATTTACTATGATCTTGCGATGATTCAAAGGTTCCAGTGAGATCGGTGTTGCCAAAAGATAAGCTTATTTTCTCAATGTTTTCCACTTCCGTTCTTGGACTATCGCATTCTGATTTCAGGGAACGTGACAGCGGATGTCTCCAGGATTCAACTCGTAGAGAGGTTTGAGTCGACTTGGCAACAATGTCAGCATAAAGATCCACTCTATAGTTTGGACTTTTGTAATAACTATGAAATTGTTCCCCTCCCAAGGTGGTGATTTTCAAATATGATTGAGTAATTTTCGAGTATTTGTGACGTTTAAGAACTTTCAAAGCTTTGCCTAAATCACTGTTTCCGTCTTCTATGTTAATCGAATAAACATAAGGTCTAGCCACAAGAAGATTTTTAGCGACCACTTTGGCCAATTCTGCCACTGAAAGTGATAGACACATCGCCACTTGGCCATATCGGCGACCATTGGTTTTATAAGAATACTATTCAAATTTTTTTCGATCATTTTATTAATTCTCACTAATTAGAATATTATCTAACAAACTTACTCCTTTTTCTGTGGTAGAGATGAATCTTGGAATACTATGTATTAGCCAAAATCCTTGTTCAGCATCTGCGATCATAAGACCTTTAGCGTGAGCATAATTAGATCCCACTCTACGCGAAGGGGGTTGATCATTGTAAAACATCGAAGTGAGTCTATCTCCATCAGTAAAAAACACTTCCAATGTTTTTCCAAGAATAGAATCGGAATCTTTCATTGTTTTGTTCGACAAGGTCCAACTGTCTTGGCTTTTCGATGTGACAAAAGCATAACTATATCCATAGAATAGATTTGATTCTGTTTCATGCGCAAGATGTGGATATTTGTAGAGAATAAACCAATCAACACAGTTACCATCTTCATCTTTGCAACAAGGCGATGAATTTGTTTCACACCAGATCAGATTCGATCCGAATCCAAAAATCAGAAAAGTAATCAAATTCAAAAGTCTCATTATGGTTGGGGTGAAAAAAAAAACAAATTTTCACAAACGAAATCAATCGATGAAAATATCTGTTTTAGTAAAGAAATCAAAGATTTAAGATGCTTCACTTGTTTGTCTTATATAATTACGGATTGAATTGGAATCCAAAGAATCATAATTTTCTTTTCTTTTTCTTTTTTATTCGTAGAAAATCTAATTGATTATCTAATCAATAGTATTCTCATATGATCTAAAAATATTACTCTCTATTCTAAGATGGGCAATTGATTGCGTTGAAATCAATGACACTCTTGGATGGTTATTTGCAAAAAGATAATGATACGATATAATTGTTTATTTAGATAGGAAACTCAATACTCAAACTTCAACGATAATTATTTCGATCATAAAAGAAAAGTATTTTTTTTTTTTTTTGAAAAAAAAAATAAATTTAATGATTCTTATCAATTTTGATATTCTTAGCGATTGAGTTTATTAGTGTTTAATATTGAATCTATTGGAGAATAGAATCCGTTTGATTAGAGTTTGAAATCATTTTCAAAATCGGAAATTTCTTTAGAATTCTTCATTGTTATGGAATCAAGCTGGATTTTATTCTTAAAATCGTTCCAAAATTGTTCCAATTTTTTCTCGTTATGATCTCCATCGAGTGCGTATTTTTTCGGAGGATCAGGATCATCTTGACATTTATCCACTGTAGATAGAATTAAATTGTATGATGACCAAACATTTTTATTGCCAATCATACAAGTAGTTCCTCCACCACGATTAAATTGAGACTCTGCTCGATTAATGTCACCAACACAGTTGAATGCCTTCTTACGGCTCATAGCCCATTTGCTATGATCGCACATCGAAGAGAATGAACCAGTGAGATTAGAATTTTTAAACTCTAATTTAATCTCGGACACATTCTCTACTTCTATTTTCGAGAGACTACAATTCGATGGTAAAGGATTTCCAGGTGGATGTCGCCAGGTTTCCACTCGTAAACTATCGCAAGTTTTACTCGCAATCAAAGCATAGAGATCGGAATGCTGTTTTGGGCTCTTATAATAGCTAGTGAATTGTTGTTCACCGATCTTGAATTCAAATTCATTAAATAATTTCGGTGACCAAAATCGATGCTCGAGCTTTTTCAATGCTTCACCTAGAGCTGATTTCTCCAAACCGATGTAAATCGCATAGACATAAACTCTAGCGACCAAAAGGTTTGCGTTCACAACATTAGCAAGTTCTTGCATCGAGAGCGACAAACACATCATTGTTTGCCCATTACGTAGTCCATTTGTAGAGTACTTATACTTTGAAAATAAAATTACATTAGATTAGGAATGATTTTCTCTCCCCGATCCTAGAATTAGAATCTTTACAATCTTTTCATTTGTATTCGGAAATTGTGGTATACTATGGATAAGCCAGAATCCACTTCTACAATCGGACATCAAAACACCTTTGGAATGAGCGAAGGAAGATGATGCATGACAGCATGGTGGCTGATCGCTATAAAATGCCCAACTCAAACTAGTTCTGTTGCCACTGTAAAAAGGTTTCAATGTTCTCGCAATCATCGATTTCGGACTAGTCATATCGTAGGCGGATAATTTCCATCCATTCTGATCGTTCGCTGTGATGAAACCATAGGAAACACCAGTGAATAATCTAGATTGAGAGCCTTTAGTTTTGGGATATTTGTAAAGAATCCACCAATCGACTGGTTTCCCACTATCATCAAGACATTTAAGCGATGAGATTGGTTTCACCGAAAGATCGAGAAGAAAATAAATAAACAGAAGCAACAACCAATACATTATTATGATTGGGGAATATTTTTGCAACGATTCAATTTGTGAACCTTTTTAAATCTTTCCGAGAGATTCTTGTTCGAGAATCTAAGAGATAATAGTTTGATTGGCTCTTTTTTTTCATAATTGTATCAATATCTCATCAAAACTAACTTCTTAGATTTAATCTCTTTGTTTCTCTGTTTTAGATTTTGATCTTAAAATTATCACTAAATGTTTTATCGAATCTTCAATTCAAGTGGTGATCATCATTATGGCTAAATTTTTACCTCAATGATTCTTTCCTTCTTCTGATCGATTAAATCAATGCATTAAGTACAGTGATAAATTTG
Source organism: Sarcoptes scabiei (assembly GCA_020844145.1). Lineage (NCBI taxonomy): Eukaryota > Metazoa > Arthropoda > Arachnida > Sarcoptiformes > Sarcoptidae > Sarcoptes > Sarcoptes scabiei. The sequence goes on from CP080484.1 coordinate 6,522,887, forward strand.
TTTGAGATCTGCTAGATCTGAATCTAAATGAGTTCTGCTAATTAATCTTTTGAATCGCTATTCTTTCTTTGTATAGAAGCTTTCCCAAAGACAATCTTCTCTACATAACTAGCTTGAAAGTTATAGATTTAGCACATTCGAATTTGTGATAATTTAGAATTTAATTCCATGAATTATTTGTTTGTGAATTATATTATTGAATATTATGAATTTGTTTAGAATTATGGTGGATCTTTATCATCGGGACATTTTTCCACCAACTGGGTTATTTCAAAAAACAAATTCCAAACATTGGAATCCATTATACAAGTGACTCCACCACCTCGATGAGTTTGAGATTCGGCTCGATTCAAATCTCCAACACAGCCATAGCCGCTAACTCTGCTAACAGCCCATTTACTATGATCTTTGTACGATTTAAATGAGGCTTCTAATTTCCTATGCTGAAATGTTAATTGTACTCTTTTGATGTTCTCCACTTCAGTTCCTGGATGATCGCAATTAGATTTCATAGGATTACCAGGAGGACGTAGCCAAGTTTCCGTTCTGACATTTTGATTAGTTAATTGTGCTAGTTTAAAATAAATATCTTCGGATGTCTTTGGATGCTTGTAGAGACTCATCACTGATTTTGATCCAACCTTTAGGTTTAATATTGACCATGGATCAGAAGACCATTGTTTCTCTTCATACTTTTTCAATGCTTTGCCAAGTTTGCTCGATTCAAAAGCTATGTGAAGTGCGTATGGATATGGTCTACCTACTAGAAAATTCTTCAACACTACATCCGTTAGGCTATCTAAGGATAGAGATAAGCACATTGCTGATTGACCATATTTTTCTCCACTTGGCGCATATTGATACTATTACAACAATGAACAATTGTATCAAAAAGTAAAAAGCTTTGTGAAGTTCATTTTCATTGAAAATCACTTAGGATTTGACTGATCACATTTCCAGTAGCTTTTGGAAATTTTGGAACGCTATGAACTAGCCAGAATCCACTAGTAGAATCTGCCATCAGAACTCCTTTAGAGTGCGCGAAACACGAAGAGCATTGACCTTCTGGTGGCTGATCGCTATAGAAAAGCCAAGTTAATTGGGTTCTTTCTTTGTGATAATAAGGAGCCAAGGTTCGACCGAATACTGAGCCAGCATCTCGTATGGTTTGATTCGAGAAAGTCCAACCGTCCGTTCGACCAGCAACGTAGAATGCATATCTAGTTCCATCAAAATACTTAGGGAATCTTGTTTTTTTCTTAAAAGGAAACTTGATAGCGAACCAAAAATCTACATTTTTACCGGATTCGTCCACACAACTTAGAGAATAGATCGAAACAAAGAATTGCAATGAATAGAGAATCAAGAGTAGAAGAAATTCTCGTGACATTCCGTATCATTTTGGAATCAATTTTATTTTTATTTTATTTTTATTTGTTATATTATCCATTTTTGATGATACCAATCGATGATGGATCTGTGGGGATAAAACAGATTCCATTGACATCGATATCTTTTTGCCAAAGCACTCGATTTGAACGATAATCTCATTATCCATCATTCATTGTGTTTTTTTTTTTTTTTTTTTTGAACAAAAAACTAAACAACAACCCATAACAAACATCTCTGATCATCGAACGCTGACAATGCTTCATTTCAATGATCAAACTATTCTTGATTAGAATCTAGATTCTAGACCGATGAGGTTCCAATCGAGATCACTTTGGAAGCGATTTTTTCTACGATTCCGCTGATTACATCGATGATTATCGTACGTTTATTATTGCGTTCGAGAATCAAAATTATTAGAAATAATTAAAATTAGACGATGTAAAAAATTTCTAAGCCAAGTTCAAAAATAAGTCTTCGTTTGAAGAATTAGTTTTAATTAAAGAATTCGAACGATTCAGAAATGAGAACAAGCATTAGATTTCGCATTCGTTTGGTATCCTTATTCGTAGAACTAATCTTATCACTTCTGTGCCTTCTAACTGCTATAAGAATCTAACTATTTCTCAATCCATCCAGATCTAATCGAATCTTTTGAAAGCAATTCATATCTCATATCTTCATATATATTATCTATCTATCTATCTATCTCACACAGTCGAATTTCGCAACACATTCATTCAAAAATCTATTTGAGAAAGAAACTTTTTGAAGGGCATCGATTTTGGCTTAAGAAATTTTTACTAAACCTCATAGTTATTAAGCAATCCTACTCTAAATTTCATATCCTAATTAAGATCGAAACTGATTGGAGTGATTGAAATCTCTAGCCACCACTTATGATTTTTTTTTCATTCAGATTCTATCGTTAGCGTAAAAATTTTCATTTTACGCGATTTCGAAATCTAGTATCGGTCCCCCTCCCAAAAAAAACATTTAATTAGTTTCGAAATCAATTTATTCTCAATTCTTAACAATCTGTTGCTTAATTTTTTTTTACGAAAATTTGACAATTATTGCAATTAAGTTTAAATGACTCAAGATTTGAATCCAAGAGAATTTGTTGAACATTTTTGAGTGAAACAATTTCGTAATGAAATGTTCTTACTTTGTATCGCTTGTTGGTTATCTTTTTCATTGATAGTTTCTTGTATCGATTTCAATCACAACAAAATCGATAAAGATAATAGAAGAATTGATCGAATCGATTCGTTAGCCAAATGTATTGCACCGAAAGAGAATTCCATTTCAAGAAGAAAAGTTCAAACAAGATCATCGAGTGAAGAGAATCGGAAGAGAAAAAATTTCAAACTTTTAAAAACTAAATCAAAATCGATAAAAGAAATAAGATCGAGAGAAAATAGTTGTCGATCGCAAAGATTTCGTATCCGAAATCGGCCATCTCTAGGAATGCCGTTCTCTTTATCCACTTCCTATTGTAAGAATCCGATGGAAACAATCTCATCGTCGATCAATGAATCACAATCGAGTACTATTATTAAATCATCTGGATCTGGATACTATGCAATTTTGATGAAACAAATGAAAGTAAAATCAGTCTCTCAATATGGAATCTAGTCAATGGTCTCTCTCTCTCTCTCTCTCTCTATCTCTTTTCAATTGGAATTGAATCAAGATCGATGAATCTCTTTCGCTTTATGAATCGTTCTATTTGTTTAGTTCTTATTCGAATGGATTTTTTCACAATCAGCTGAGATTTCAATTTTTGGAAAAAAATATACAAAAATTTTTCATAAAAAAATCTAAAAAAAAAATAAATCATTTTCTTTTTTTCATTTCCGTTATTTATAGATTTTTGATTCATTGAAATTATTCTCAAAAATGTTTCTTTCTATTATTCGATCTAGAGCCATACGAAATGTTTTGCTACAAATCGATTGCAAAATCCATTCGAATCGTGTTGCAGTTTGTCGTACGAGACGAAAACCTAACGAATATCTACGTTCGTTTCCGATCCGAATCGTTTTTCAAGATGGATCAACAATCAATGCTAGACATCATGTTCCTTGCGAGATCATAAAATTACCGATTCTTTTCGATGAATGCAAAAATGAACAAGAACAACGAGAATGGAATGATCGACGTAAAAAGAAAGAGATCATAACGATCATTAAAGATGATACCGATATTAGTCTTGATAGATCTAAATATTTGAAAACGATTCGATTGAAAAATAAATAAAAACAGAACTCTAATTAATTATTACAAATTCTTCTTCTATTATGTGGTGTTTGATTCAATTTAACACCAGAGTTTGGTGATGGCAAATCTAATCCCAATCGTTTTTTTTTCTATTTTGAAGTTTCTATTTTACGAAATTGTTTCCAAACTACTTTTTTTTTATCTTTAGTTCTTTAGTCTTTTAGATCTTTCACTTAGAGAGATGACTTTAACCAGCATTCACAAAGATTATGGCAAACAACAAAAGGATAGCCAGAGTTTTTTTTTTTAAGATCCGTTGGCTGTTTGTGAAGCTTTTGTTATGCCGCGATTCTTGTTGCTTAATCCTCTATGTACTCTTTGGACAGGATTTCTAAGGCCTTCTCAACGAAATCATCACAAAGAAAACGAAGATTATCTAAATTTTCTCATTCGGAAAAAAATCATTCATTCATTCATTCATTGTTTGTTCTATTCAGCATATAATATTTAGCTTACTTTCTCTCTCTCTCTCTCTCTCTCTTTTTTTTTAGTTATGAAAGCGTTTCAAATTCTTCTATTCAATTCAGAAATTGATCATAAATCATTGAAGAAATTTTCACAGATCCGATCACCAAACTAAAATCAAATCAAATCAAATCAAACCAAACCAAACCAAAAAGGTTCGGTTAAATTTCAATATCGACTAGTTCAATGTCAATTTTCTCAATAGATTTAATTTTCTTTGTTTTCATTTTTTGGAATTTTTTTTTTCTAGATTACTATTGGATTATATCATCGTCATCATCATCGATAAAAATTTCAATTTTTTTTTTTCATATTCTCTCAAATATTGCGATTGATATTTCATCCAAACAACCAACCAACCAAACAAACAAACAATTCAAACAAACACAAACAAAAATATGTCCAAAAATTCTTCGCTTCTTTCAACCGCACAAACCATATCGCACATTATTTAAAGTTGTCGTTTTGTGAAGATTTTTCTGTGTGCAAAAAAAAAAAAAAAAAAAAAAAAAAAAAGAATCTTCTTCAAAGTAAGAAAGAAAGAAAGAAAATGTAAAGCGATATTGATCAAGAAAACAAGCAACAGTTAGCTTGTTGAAGAAAGAAAACAATACAATCATCAAAATTTGGACAACAACAACAACAACAGCAGCAGCAAAAAAAAAAAGTAACCCATTAAAAAAGAGCTTTGATCAATTCAATCATCACCTGTTGCTGTTGTTGTTGTTGTTGTTGTTTCTGGTATTGGTGTTTGTGTTGTAAAATATCCCCCATGCTGATTCGATTCGATTCGAATAGAATTTGTCGTCAAGCAGTCTATGAGTTTGATTTTGATTTTGATTTTGATTGATTTCGTTTCGAAAAATCTCTTAAAATCTCATTCCTTTAGATCTAAGAAAAGAAGGGATATCTCATTTTTTTTTCTCTCCTCTATTATTATTATTATTATTATCATTATAACTATTACAATTATTGTGTTCAACAAAATATTATTTTCAAATCGCTATAAAATCAAGACCAAGGTTTTTTTTCGGAATGTCCAAACAAAAAAAAAAGTCCACAATGAATCAATAAGGTTAGTGCTATCAATGAATTATATATAGAATAGAGAGAGTGAGAGAGATAATGACCTTTTTGGTCACAAAAAAAAAAACTTTTCTAAGCTAATTTTTGTAGACCCTCAAGAAGCGATGACATTTTTTTTCCTTTTTTTTGCCGAATGATTTCTAGAAAAAAAAAGTAAAATTATAATAGTAATAATAATAATATTATTACGCACCTGGTTTCGAGAATAATTTGTTGAAAATTTATTGAAAAATTTTATTGTCCAAAAATTTAAACATTTCAACGAGAGAGAGAGAGAGAGAGAGAGAGAGAGAGAGAGAGAGAGATTGTCAATTCATATTTTATTGATCCAACTATATTTGTATTCTATTTACTTTCTTCTTTTCTTCTCTCTCTCTCTCTCTCTCTTTTCTTTCCTATTGTCTGATTTATTTCGAATTTCTTCAGAACGAATTTGTCGAGCAATAGAATAAGTGTTGCAGAAGATCATCGCTCATTCGATGACTACACTGAGAATCGAATAAGCGATGTTCTTTGGTCTACCCTTATGATTGCCATTATGATGATGAGGATGATAATAATAATGATAATAATAACAATAATAATATCCATTTAATTATTCAACAATCCATTGTTTTTTTTTTTTTTTTTGTTTTGCAATGTATAATCGATACAGCTATTTTCGATACGATTGATGCTTTTAAAGAATTGTTTTTAGGTTTCTATGTTGAATATTTTTTCAAAACTCGTTCTGTTCGAAAAAAAAAAAAACTATGGATGGATTAATTTTTTTATTTGATCTCAAATGTTTACTCTTTACATCTTTGATTATGTTTAATCTTTTAGATTTTGGTTCGCAATCAACAACAGTAAGTTGAAATTGATTGAGATTAATTGAATTTGAATGAGAATGTTGATTTATTTTTAGAATCCCAAAAACTGTCTCATTCAGCGAGCAAATCTTGGCGAGAATGATTTCGTACCAGAATGTACCGATGATGGCCATTTCAAACCGATTCAATGCGATAACAAAACTGGATATTGTTTTTGTGTTGATCCGAACACTGGTCGGCCTAATTCTCAAACGACCACCAGGAATCGAAATCCTGATTGCCATCTAAATCGAAAGCTTTTCTCTCAATCATCTTCAGATGTTAATCCTCGAACATTTGGATCCCATCCCACCGAATCATCAATAGGCCATCAAAGTAATTAGAGATGATAATTTTTTTTTATGAATCCTTTTATCATTTATCGATTTTTATTGTCCAGAAATTTTGCAATCTAGAAATCAAGATCTCTCATCCGAAATTTTTCCGTTTCGAAAATCACCACAAAGACGATCGAATGCTTGCTCAGTCAATCAGCGAATAAATTTGCTAGACAAATTCATTTCCAGCATCTATCACAATCATCATAAAATTAGTTCGCAATCAAATTCCGTTGTGATGCTTGGAATCCGTAGACCGTCTGCGAATAATCTTGGATATAATCCATTGATTAGAAAATTCAATGAATTCGATCAGAACAAAGATTTATCTCTATCCAGAGGCGAATTACAATCAATGATGACTGTTTTCATCGAGAACAATACGACAAATTCTTCTCTCCGTTCTAGCTGTAGCCTTTCGATGTTTGATTTTTGCGATAAAAATCATGATCAAACAGTCACCAGAATAGAATATCTTCAATGTCTTAATCTTCGGCTTACGAAAACACTCAATGATCAATATCTATTGTATCGAAGAAAGCAGCGTAACGAGAGAATACAAAATCGCCAACAACAAACATTGGATACAACAGCGGCAGTTTCGAAAGATCAATTCCATCAACTTTTTGACTCTAACAATTATGAAACTTTTCCAAAATCAACAATCAAATCTACCAATTATCATTCTTTGGATGAATTAACTCAGAAGAAAAATATTCTAAATTCATTCTATTCGACTGGATCGATACCGTTAACCGAAAGCTCTCATCATCAGCAAACAAGGAATAAAAAAAATGAATCAAGACGAGATTGTCTAGTGATTCGATCGAATTTGATCGAATCAGCTCGTGTGAAATCCTATGGTCTTAAATTCGTTCCCGAATGCACTAGCGAAGGATATTATCTTCCAGTTCAATGTCATTTGATGCATTGTTGGTGCGTTTCGAGGGTCACCGGTCAGCCAATCAAACAACTCAATGTAAACTTGAATGTATTGCAATTTTATATATTCAAATAATTACATATTTTAATATCTATTTATTTTAATTAGAAAAATTCTACCAAAAATTTACACTCTTGTGATGCGATGAGAAAAGGATGCGATCAGAGAAGACGATTAAAATTTCATTCACGGCTACGAGAGCAATTCGTTGAGCATGGATTCAATTGTAAAACTATTTTCAAACAAATCGACACAGAAACGATCGATGGTTTGATCGGTGAACAAGAATTTCAAAAATTTTTCAAACAATGGAATCAACGTATCTCGATCAATCCAAGGCTTCGAAAATGTCATAAAACCGAAATCCATTACTGTGATCAAAACGATGATGGTTTTCTCACTTTAAACGAATGGAATCAATGTTGTAATGATAATATTACGATGAGCATCTCAACGAATCACATCAATCATCTAATTCATTCTGTTCAATCGAGATTGGCACAAAGAGAAAGTGGTCTCTTTTCACAAACCTTATCGACATCATTCGCACAAGCATATAATGATAAAAAAAATCGCCCAAGATTAGGGCCTAATCCATTGAAAATTCTCAAATCTGAATAGTACCAGTGAAAACGAATAGTATTTGAATTGTTTTATTTTATTTTATTTTTTTTTTTTTTTGTTCAATGAATTTTATTATAATATAGCTATTTTGTAGTAATTAACCAAATCAATTTGTATATTTCATTCGTTATGAATTGTATGCAATGTAAATAAAAATTTTGACAAACGTAAAGAGTTCCGTTTACGATCCGTTTTAATTGAAATTTTTCACAAAATTATTTTCATAGAAAACAAGAGAGAGAGAAAAGTTCTATAAGTTTCCATTACGTTTCCACCAATTTTTTGATAAATTTTGGTTCGCTGTTGTATCACTATCGATTGATGAAGCCATATTCGAATTGCTTGTGGTTAGAGTGTCGGAGGATCGAAAAAATTTGTTGCTCAATGTATTATCATCTTGAATCGAAGATAGCTTCGATGATAATGGATCGTTTAGATTCAGATAGGGATAGGATAGAGTAGATCCTGGATCGGAATTGGAATGACATTAAAATTTTAATTGCTTTGTATTTGAAAATTGTGGGTTATGAAAGAATTTCGAAATGTTCACTAACCAGAAGAAAGAAATTGTCTCGCTGCTAACGTTGCCATTGTTTGAAGTTGTAAGTTTTGAGTGGCGAAACTATCCGATGGGAAAGTGATTGATGGACGATCAACGTTTGTCGTTGAGAAATTGATTGATTCAGATTGATTGGTTGACAATGAAACATTGACAAAATCACTATCCAGATTCGATATTTGAATCGATTGTTTCGGAATCATCGACCTATCAGAGTGTTTGATTGATAATGGCGTTGTCAGCGGAAACGGAACACTATTGTTTGAATTGTGAGCGATCGAGTTGTTAAGATTCTCGTTGATGTAGGTTTTGTTGATCTTGTTTGAAATCAATGAGCTTATCACTGAACTTGTTTTCGAATTCTGTTGAGAAGCACAAGAGGTAGAGATTCTTGATGTAGATTGATAAGATTCGGATAGAATCTTCTCGAGATTATCTTCATTGTTTGGTAATAAAGATAGAAGAGAATTTGAGATTCCATTACAATCAGTTGCATTGTGGCCTAAACCTAAGCTGTTGGATTTCGTCGCATTCAGAGGCGTTCTTATTATGGAGCCTGCAAATTTTTTTTTTTCCATTACAAAAAAGTACGTAAAACATTGCAAACTAATACCAAACCTTTCGATTTTAAAGATCGATTTGTTTTGGATTTCGATGATTTTGATTTAGCTTTAAGATGATTGGTTTGATTAGAAAGAGAAGATTCTGAGAAAGCTGAGAGATTAGTTGAAGATTGTCCACCAGATCTTATGGTGGTTAGATTTTGACCGAATTCTTCGCCACTAATCCAATCGAAACGATTCGAATCAAAATTCAAGTAAGTCTCTATGAAAAATATGGAATTTAATTATTAAGAATTCTATCGGAACAATGAAATTTACCGGCTCGAATATTCGAAGAATGATCTTCATCACCAAAATTTGATTTGATTTCCTTGAATCCTTTTGAATCATAATGGAAGATATTGGTTCGATTCGAAACGCTTTGTTTACGACTAATGGTAGAAGTTTTCTCATCAAATTTCGATGTTTTGTTGAGTTGAGTTTCGATACGATTCTTCAATCTCGGTGGTCTCGATTTTATCTTTTCGTTTGGTCGTGATTTAAGCGGAAGAGATTTTGAGAAATTTTCTGAGATTCTTTTCGTTGTTTTCTCTTTGAAATTTGATCGAGAATTACCGAATCGATCGAAAATTGTTTGATCGCTATCAAATTTCGAAGATAATTTCAATTGATTATGGTCAGCTAATGATTTGATATCTTCCGAATGAAATCTCCAACAATCAAATTGATCTGAATGGTTTACATCATCTTTATCCTCGTCTACCTCGTCCTCTTCCTCCTCCTCATCCTCATCATCATCATCATCGTTATCGTTAAGTGGTAAATTATGAATAAAATCGTTTTGGTTTAGTGTTAAAAAATCATCACGTTGATTTATTAGCCTAGAATCATTTGAATAATTTGGATTTTTTGTCAAAAATTCCTCTCTTGAAGTGATCATTGTGATATGATTTCCATTCGTTAAAAGATTTGAACAATCTCTAAAAGTATTCTTAAAAGAGGGGGAAAAAATAAATTATGAAAAGAGATTATAAATTATCAAAATTTTCTTTTTTTTTTTTTTAAAAAAACTTCAAGCAAACAATAGAATGGTGGTGAAGAGCTTTGAAAGCATAAGCTGAATCATCGAAATTAATCATCAAAAAAAAAAAAAAAATACTGAGCTCGATCGATATGATAGTTTTGTGATGTAAAATATATCGAAACAAATCGAATCTTTTTGCTGAAAATAATTATTATTATTCTCGAAATTATTGTAACAACAACCATAACAACTAGTATAATGATATACTAAGTTGGCAAAGGAATAACAAGAAGAATAGCTTGGCTAACAATAGCGGAATGATTGTTCGAATCTCTGAATTGATTATTCTCACTAAGAAAAGAAGAGAAGAGAAGAGAATATAAAGCTATGGGAAATTGTCCGATACAAATGAAACATAAATTATCTTCTTCTAGTTTGATAGAAATCGTAATAATCTTAAACAAACATAATTGTCTCTCTCTCTCTCTCTCTCTCTCTTTTTAGCTGTTAGATTAGCTTCTCTATCTTCAAAATAAAATATTCAAATTTGATGCTCGATATTAGAGATGCAGGTGTTGTTGAACTAGCTAGAGAAACATGATTGATTCTATTCTAGATGAGGGGTGGGGGAAACTGAACAAAAAGGTCAAAATTAAGCCAGAGAGAGAGAGAGAGAAGGTTTAGATTTCACCTTAACAAATACCTCGATTGTTCAATAAAGACTTAGAGATGATAAAACCAAACTTTTTTAACCAAAAAACAAAAAAAAAGCTTTCAAAGATGAAATAATATAAGAAGCAATCAATGACCAAAAGATTATGATCCAAATGAGAGAGAGAGAGAGAGAGAGAAAATAATTATATTTCATTGATTGAAGAAGAAATCGGATCAAAATGATAAGATTTCTAATTAACAAAAAAAATTTTTTTTCAAATGAAAACAAATCGAATACGAATCATAACAAAAGTGAAAAAATGAAAAGAAAATTCAATCTCAAACATAGAAGTGTTCAATGAGGTGTGCAAAGAGATCGAAAAATTTTTGATGTGAAACAAAATTTAAAAAAAAAAAAGAAGGAATGAAAAACATTGTGAATAGAATCGAATCGAATCAAAAACAAAATATATAAATTTTTTATAGCAATAAATAAGTTATAAAAATATATAATCAGAAATTCTCTTTCTTTAAGAATTTCGAAAGAAATTCTTCGAATGAGATAAATATAAGTTTGTAAGGCCGAGGTGAAAAAAATCGAAGAATAATAATAATAATATCAAATAGTTTTAAGGTTTGGTTTGGTATAAATTTGAATTCAAAAAGTGGAGTCATTGTTTTTTTTCTTGTTTTAAAAACGGCATCAATCAAAACGGAAACGGAATGAAATTGGAATAACAGAAACAAAAAATCAACCAAGCAAACATTGAAGGTGGGTAGAGGGGGGAAAATTCAACAAAATAATAAAAATTAAAAAAAAAAAGAAGTAAATAATTAACAAAGAATTAAAGAAGAAATAAACTAAATGCTTCCAAATCAATTTCAAAAAACAATCAAAGCTCAACGGAAGAGATAGAAAGAAAGAGAGAGAGAGATAGAAAGATAAAGAGAATTTCGTAAATAGCGGATTTGGATCAAATCGAACAAAATGGTGGCAATCTCAATGCACTAGCAGTGAGATCAGCATTGGTGGAATGATTGTTGCCGCCAGCATTCGAGCCATGTTCCGTCTCGATCGATGATGATGATGTGGAGAAAAAAGTGTTGCCATTCGAAGAGTTCAAACAAGATGAGATATCAACGTTACCGTCGATACCGAACGGATCAACTAATCCAACAGAATCGGCGAACAAAAACGAATGCAAACCACTTAGTAGTCCGTTTGGTGTCAATGGTGGAGGAGAAGTTCCGCTTGTGGAACTATTGAAGAAAGAATTTCCGCCTATGGAAGAAGGCATCTGGATCGGTTGAGCAATGATTGGTGTCAATGTTCGATTCGAAACGATCGTAGCATTCGAAGATGATATCATCGAAAGAGATGATGATGGTGAGGATGAAGAAATCACTCGATCAGAATTCGATCCCACTAAGCTTCCGTTTTGGTATGAAGATTGAATCGTTTCGTTCAATCCAATATGAAGATGTTGCGTTTCGAAATGCTGAGGCGAATCGGTCAGCATCGATGATTCTTGTTGCGAAATGAGTGATTGTTCGTGTTGTGAATGAGTAGCATGCGGATTGTGGCCTGGTGATTGGCATGGTGCGGTTTGAATGAAAGCTGTTTGAATACTATTATCGTTATGATGAAGATGTTGATGATGGATCGAGTGTTGAAGGTTAGGATTACGATGCTGATGCATCAGATGATGTGGTTGATTATGGCTCTGATTATTAGCTAAAAGAATCGGTGGTGTTGTAGCTGCCGAAGTTGTAGTCGAAGAGGAGAGAGATGATGCACAAGAAGGTGCTGGCGATGCGAATAGATTCTAGTTTTGCAATGAAATCCATTTTCAATACATCAAGTGAAGTGAGTGAAGCGAAATTTGAAAGCGAATGAATCGAAGCGAAATACGAACGCAAAAGAAACACATTCCATTTTAAAAAAAAAGCCAACAAATTGAATCCATTCGGTTTCCGTCGAGCAGCGACAGCGAGAGAGAGAGAGAGAGAGAGAGAGAGAGAGAGAGAGAGAGAAAGGACAAATAAAATCAAAATTTTTGATAAATTATTATTTTTTTTTTTTTCGTCTTCTTTCAAAATATCAAATAAATAAAATACAATCAGAAGAAAGAGAGAGAGAGAGAGAGAGAGAGAATAGATACGTTTGGTTAGAAAGAACCCTTTCCGCAACCCCACCCCCACCTCGCATATCTCTTTATGTTAACAATTGAAGATTAAAGTTTTTCACTTTAGATCGAAGAGAAAAGATTAAAGAAGGTTGGGAAAAAAATGAAGAAAGAAAGAGAGAGAGAGAGAGAGAGAGAGAGTGTGAAAGAGATTATCTCTCGAACAATTTCATTTGTTAGAAGTTTTTCAAATATAGGTGCAAGAAACAAGTATGCGCTCCCTCCCAATGAAAGCTTTAATTCGAAAGCAGAGCAGAGCAGAGAGAGAGAGAGAGAGAGAGAGAGAGAGAGAGAGAAGTTGAAACGTTACGATCACGAATCTTCACTTAAAGTGATTGTTCCTACAATCATATTTTTGTTTTTTGACTCTCACTTTAAATGACCACATCCATCATGGGGAGAAGAACAAAAAAAAAAAAAAAAAACAAAAAAAAAACACCTCTAAAGAAATTGCTTTCGCATCAATCGCAATCGTTTGATATATAGGATTATTTTGTTGAATAGATCCAAAAAAAAAAAAAAATGAAATAAAATAAAAAAAATAAGAAAAAAGATTTCTAACAAATCTAACCATCAATGAACGAAGGCGTAACATCTTAATCTTTCCACTGTTGAAGAGAGAGAGAGAGAGCGAGAGAGGGGGGAAAGGATTAATCTTGAACTCATTCACAAAGAACTTCTATTGTAGTGCTATTTCTAGAAAAAAAAGAGAAGTTTCAATGGACAAGGTGGAGTCTATGATTGTAATAGTATTCAATTGGATAATATTTATAAAATCAAAAAAAAATCATTCAAATCTTTTTTCATCCAAATCCAATTTTCCCTCCCCCCCTCTCTCTCTCTCTCTCTCTCTCTCTCTCTCTCAAATGACTAGTTCGCTTTGAACTCGAACTTTGAATTCAAATGGATCGATAATTTCACACATCGAAACGAATCGAATGGAATTGAAGAGAAGTGAGCAATGGAATCGATTTTTGTTTATCAAACGAAAAAAAAAACAAAAAAAAATTTTCTAGACTACAAAAACACCTACACCACCTGAGATCGAGAGTTTTAATTGATTAGTTTCATACACAAAAAGAGAACGATAAAGGGAGAGAGAGAGAGAGAGAGAGAATTTGAATCCTTTTCGAGGCGATAATTGTACCAAAAAAAAAAAAAAACAAAATTATCAATCAAATGAATCTTTTCATTTCAAAAAAAAAATAAAAAAAAAATAACAAATATCAAACAAATCTTTTTTTTTTTTAATTTTATGAAGCGGAAGAAATCGATCTAGAGATTTGTTGAGAGAGAGAGAGAGAGAGAGAGAGAGAGAGAGAGTTTCATTTAGGTTTCATCTAGAAGATTACATAATAATTATTTTTTCTTCAAAAAAAAAAAAAAAAAAAAAAAAAAAAAAAAAAGAACCTTGAGAGCTAGAATGAGTGTGAGGGGAAAAGTTTTTTGCCGATAACGAACGAAACCAATGCCTACGCTTTTTGTGTGTCTTTTTGCGTGCGTGTGTGTGTGTGTGTGTGTGTGTGGAAAACATAAAACAGAAAAAAAAGAAAGAAAAGAATCAAGGTAAAACCATAGGGAATTCTACGCTCTTTTCGATAAGTTTCGAAAACTTTCACCAATCTAAGCTAAAAAGCGAGAGAGAGAGAGAGAGAGAATGTACGATTTCTATCGTTCGCTACTGGTCTCAGATTAGATCGAAATCTTAACGTTTGAAATTGTTTCAACGTATTGCTATTCAGATTGCTATTGATCTATTTGAAATTTCTCTTCTTCTTTTTTTTCAAGGCTAACTAAAATCGAAACGAATCGAATGAAGCTGATGAAAATAAACCAAAATGACAATAAACAATCATATCTTTCGATAGATAGACAGATAGAGAGAGAGAGAGAGAAGGCATCTTGAATTCAATCATCAAAATGGCATCACAATACTGTCAAATTGAAAGAATTGAAAACATCGATAAAGAGAGAGAGAGAGAGAGAGAGAGTGTGTGTGTGTTTGTTTCGGGTGATTTGTTTGACAAAATCATCATCCTCATCATCATCACCAGCGTCTGTATTTCATTATTATTATTATTATTATTATCAGTGTTGCAAACGAGAACAATTGCACCTTATGGGAGCGCGTGCAAAAATCTTTGCGCTCGTTACAAGCACACACACACACACACACATAGAGAGAGAGAGAGAGAGAGAGAGAGAGTGAAAGAGTTAGATTCCTAACAATATTAGATTTTTATTGTACAATATTCTCTCGATGGAAGTTAAAAAGTGTGACTTTATTGTTTAGAGAAGAGAAGTGAAAAGATTCGATCAATGTTTTTTTTTTTTTTAGCAAACGGCTCTCGATGCTTGACAATCAAATGTTGAGATTTGAGTTGTTGTTTTTGTTTTTGTTGTTGTTTATTACTGAAACTATTCTTCCGAAGAGAAGAAAAGAGTAGTTTGATTTGTTTGCATTCTCTCTCTCTCTCTCTGTGTCTATAGTTATTCACATTGAATTCATCATCTCTACTGTTATTATTATTATTCTCATTATTATTATTATTATCATCAATATCATTTTCATTATCTATTATTCTCATTATTATTATTATTATTATTATTATTATCTATTATTAGTATTGTTTGTGACACAATCGACAAAAAGGCTACTGAATTGGAAATTTTTTTTTGTCCCTTTTCTTTTGTCTCAAATCATTCGAATAAACTCAAACTAAAAAACTAAACAAAAACAAAACAATTTGAATATCTAAATCACTCATTGGTAGACTGTTATGTGAAACTATGGTACGCGATTGAAGATGGGGAAAAACTTTGCATATTTTTCTACAATTTGACCATCAACAACAACAAACCTATCCTATCCTCTTAATGAATGAAAGAGAATTAATCAAACAAAATCATTTCAAATCCTTTCTTACACAATCTCCAAACTGAATACGAAATAGAATTTGGCACATTGAATTTTTTTTTCTAGAAAAATATTTGATTTATTAATTTTAATTTTTTTTTTTCGTCAAAGGAAGAGGAAGAGGAGGAGGAGGATATTTAAAAATACAGAATGACAGAAAGCAAATCGAAAGCTAGTCTCTGACCTAGATTCTTTAGGGGGAAGGGAATCAACGATGACCAAGATATTGATCAAAGACTTTCGTTTTTTATTTCGAGAAAATTTTTCATTTCATATGAAAAATACAAACATACACACACACACACACATAAAAACAAGCAAACATCCTACACACACACACACACACTCGTTGCCCCATACATTACCATTACTTATGTGCTAGAAAGTTCTCAGTGTTTCCGGATGAATCAAGAGAAAAAAAAATTGATTCAAAGAGGAGAAGAGGGAGAAAAAAAAGATTCCAAATAATAATAATTAAAAAAAATCATTTCTACATCAAGGTCTTGAAATGGTACGAAAAAAAATAAGAAGAGATGGAAAACGGAACAAACTTTTGTTGCGAGAAAAAAAAAATTCAACAATTTAGAGTGGCGAATCGGACAACAGAAAAAAAGGGTTAACACCTAACACTACCAAATAGCGACACCCAAAAGACAAAGCATTAAAAGAGAAGTGTTAGGAGAAGCGAAGAAATGTCCCAAACATCCACCACCAATAATTAGTAGAGGGACTAGGTAGAGAAAAAAAGAACCCAAAGCGCAAAAAAAAAAATATTTGTACCACAAACCTTATCGTCTTGTGGAGTATTCGTCGAGACTGAATAAGATAATTCAGTCTCTTCGAAGCCAGTCGCTGACATTCGTTGATCATTGCTAGAGACGGTACCATTATTATTATTAGTATTACTATCATTATTATTATTATTATTATTATTGACACCAAGATGACTATTGCTTGTGGTCACAGATGAATTCGATCCTAGTGAGCGGCCATGAATCTCTGCTTGATGATGATGATGATGATTATGATGATGAGGATGATGAGGATTGCCAGTCGCTAGGCTACGTTGTTGATTAAGCTCATTAGATGTATCATCATAGCAAAGCTCGTTTAGATTAGCATGGCTATGACCGTTGGTCGTAATGATCACATCGTTGCTATTGTTTTGATTTCCAGATATCTGTCCAGTATCGGGAGAATTGAGACATGTCTGTATCAATGCTTTGCCTGCATCGGAAGTTATCATTGGTTGTAATTTACGAGTAGCAAATGTATAGACATGGCCTGTTTCGGATGCCACCAATAACATCACTTGGGTTCCAGTCAGCGTAGATAACTCGTAGGCCTAGATATTCATTAGTGAGAGAAAAGAGATTAATGAGAGAATTGATGAAAACAATTACATTGAGTTATAGAGTGCGAAATGAGAGAATGAAAATTTTCGAAAAACTCTTCGATTTGTAAGAGAGAGAGATCAGCAACCTACACAAATAAGATTTTTGTTTCTCTTTCTCTCTCTCTCTCTCTCTCTCTCTCTCAAATTATCTATCAAAATCTTGTGATCTTGATTGTATTGTTTTCAGATTGAAAAAAAAAGAAAATAATAATTTATTACTTAGAGATCAATCGATTTCGAGCGAAGAAAGAAAGAGAGAGAGAGAGAGAGAGAGAGAGAGAGAGAGAGAGAGAGAGAGAGAATTGCCACACACACACACACACACACACACAATTACATAATCGACAACTTAACACACATTTCAAAAAAAGGTTTCGATTCTTAATGAAAAAGAATTAATAATTAAAATGTTGTTCTAATTATTATCTAAATGAAAAAAAAAAGTTGGAAAAAAAATCTAAACAAACGGATGGATTTTAGATGAAAAAAAAAAACAAACGAGATTATTTGATTCTCTTGCAAAAAAACAAAAAAAAAAACAATCTGAAAGTATTCTAATTCTAGTATTCATTTTGAATATTTTCAATAATCTTCAAATGAATGGATGAAAAAAAAAAATTCCAAGATAAAATGAAACAGAAGCAAACATTTGATGATTTATCCATTTCGTAACACCTTTCCGAATCTAGGCGGATTTTTGTTTTTCTTCCTATTTGGATACAATTATATACTTTACTCTCTGAATCTCTATAATTAATCTTTAACATTCAATAACACTGAGAGAGAGAGAGAGATAGCTTAGGATTAGAATGTAGGTATCAATGACGTCGAATAGTATCTCTTGTGGATAGTAACTTCTATCTTCGAAATAAATTCAAAAACAAAAAAAAATAAGATAACACTGTTAGCTTCGATCAATTATCTTGATCCTTTTTTTTCTGTTTGGCCCTAGACCAATCTCTGACATAATGAATGCTGTCAGCTAGCTCAAATCGATCTCGTATCTAACTAGCATCAATCCGAACCACCCACGCTAGTCAAAAGTCTAATATTAATAATAATAAAAATAAAAAAATTAGTCATTCGATTGCTGCAAAATATAGTCGAATTTTATTTTTTTTTTTTAATTTTTTGTTTTTTTTTCGTTATTAGTATTGTGATCGTATTTTGATTTCTATTTGAATTTCTCTCTACGAGACCAGATACAATGGCGAGGAAAACTATCCAAATGGCTCGATCGAATGAAAAGTAACCTTGAAAAGATTCGATTCTCGTAGATCAATTTCAAAATTATGAAATTGAATAGAAAAAAAAATCAAAGCTGATATAATTTTTATGCTCACTGTAGAATGGAAGAAAAAACTAACGGAACTAAAAGATTAAAAACACTAGTATTATTATTATTATCAAAGATTCAGTGAACTAAGAATATAGAACTTAAAGATTATCGTCGAAGAAGATTTCTTCTAAATAAAGTGCAAAAATCTACAGGCTAGAATTAATGTTTTTGATCGAATAAAGAATTTTCAATCAAATCTTTTCTATGAAGAAGAGGAAGAAGAAGAAGAAGAAGAAAAAGAAGAAGAATTTAAACAAAAAAAAAGCTAAGCTAAAATTCTGGCATCGATTCAAAACTCGAACATTTTTGGCATGATGACTAGTTTTGGAGTAATCTAATTTTGTTTGAATATTACCAAAAAGTATCCAAACAACAAAAAATGAACAAAATACAACGATGTTTGTTCAAGATCCGATCGTTTATGTATAGCATAATTGATTTCGAAGGGCGTACGAGGGGCGAGAAAGGGAGAAGATATTTCTTTCATTTGATTTCATTTTCAATTTTGAGCCTTGCAGATTTGTGATTCCAAATTCCTAAGAATAGTTTGATTGCACTCGTAAAAGACAACATTTTTTTTTTGGTGGAAGGAATTTTTTTTTTTTTTTTTTAAATACATTTTTTCTCTCCGCAAATCTGATCCCGGTGAATCACCACCATCATCCTCATCATCATCTCCACCACCATCACTAACACCAACACTAACCTTTTTCATAATACCGGTTTTTCGTTTCGAGAAAGTGGTATATCTTCGAAGTTTGTTATCGATGAATTCCATTTTGATTTTCACTCGACCTTTGGTTTTTTTCCCACCACTTTGTTTCGATGAGCTACCAGTGGATCCGGTCACATTCTTTGCAAAAGAATTGCTATATTTGGAACCAGATGAGACACGTTTGTTGATGTTAGTTGTCCCATTACTTCCGTTGCTCGATTTATTCAATTGAGATGATTGTGTGATCATCATTGAAGATTGATTGTTTATGATCGTTTGAGAGGAAGAGGAGATAGAAGAAGAAGATGATGATGATTGATAGCAAGATGTTGCACTGATTCCGAAAGAGTTTTTATCATTTGATATTGAATCAATAGAATTTCGAATCGAATTCACATTCAAATGTTCGTTTTTATGGGTCATAGTTGAATTTAACCATATTCATTTGTTATCATTTGATTGAGAATCTCGATTTTGAATTTACAAATTGATTCGATTTGTTTCGCAAAACAAGAGAATGATTTGAATCATCAAAAAAAAAAAAAAAAGATTGAAAATCTCATCGAGAGAGAGAGAGAAAAAAAGAAGAAACCAAATATTATCGAGAGAATCCTTTCGATAAATCATTCCACAATGATTTCGCGAAAGAGAGAGAGAGAGAGAGAGAGAGAATGAGAGAAATTTCTTGATCGAAATATCTTCGATCGATTGATTTCATAACAATGTTTTCAATCTAACACCTTGTTGCTAAATTCTCGATCGAGATTGATCGATCACTTGAAATTTCCTCATCGATAGCGTCATCATTGTTCTCATTGAGGTGTAGAATTTTCAACAACAATCAAAAAAAATGAGAATCTTTGTTTGATGAAGATCATCACTCACTCACTCTAGAACTCTTCAATTTTAACGAAGATATGGGGAATCAATTTTCGATTTTGAATTAAAAAAAAAAAAAAAAAGAAATTGAAAACAAAACAGAAACGAATTATTGCACCAAAAAAAAAAACAAAACAAAACAAAACAAAATGAAATGAAAATGAAATGTAGATGTTCGATTGGTGACGGAAATTTAATTGTATTAAGTAAAAATAAAATTGCTGAACCAAAAAAAAAAAAAAAATCAAAAATCAAAACTCAAACATTAGAAATCACCGAGAGAGAGAGAGAGAGAGAGAGAGAGAGAGAGAGTGAGAGAGATTGAAAAAAAAAAGTCAAATCGTTCAAATTGTTGAGTGTTTGATGTTTGTTTGTTTGTTTGTTCCAAAACTTCTTCATCAAGTTCGAAATTCGATTCTCAATCGAGATCCAAAAGTGTAGAGATCAAAATACGGCCTTTTGATCAATTAAGAAGAAAACGAAACAAAAAAAAAAAATAAAATAAAATAACCGATGTTCTCTTGATGTCTTTGAATTCATTCCAAAACGGTCGATAATTTGAAAATGGTTTCAATTCCAGAGAGAGAGAGAGAGAGAGAGAGAGAGAGAGAGAGAGAGACATCGGAACGATAAATTCGATGCAAACAATCAAAGAAAAGTAAATTTTAATAATTTTTATTCCTTTAATTTTAGGTAATTCTTTTTTTTTTTTTTTGACACTCGATTTCCTTATTGAAATATCACAAAAAAAAAAATCGAGAATTCGTAAGAATTTTGAACAGATTTCGTTCGATAGATGCGATCACTTTGACTGCTCGAATCACTGCTCGATGACTGACTGACTGACTGACTGACTGAATCACTGCTCGATGACTGAGAGACTATCCGAAACGATCTGGCCAAAGGTGTATTTAACACACCGAAATACTGTTTGTTTGTTAGGTTAGTTTCGAATGGAGAATTTTTTTTTTATGCTCTTCTTAGAACATAAATCCTCACACATATCATCGCTAGCTTTTTTTTTTTTTTTTTTTTGATTACTCTTTTTTTTTCGTTGTTCTGTGATCACTTCTGTGATCTGAAGATTCGAACAAACAGCAATCGAAAATGTGATGCGGCTTCGATGTAAAGCTTCGATGGAGAAGAAATTTTCTCTCTCTCTTTCTTTCTCGCTCTCTCTCTCTCTTTGCTTGCAATACTTTTGCCTTTTTTTTTCTCTCTCTCTCTCTCTCTCTTTCTTTCTCGCTCTCTCTCTCTCCTCTCTATGCTAACACTCAATAAGAGATGTTGGAGAGATGTTTAAAGGCAACCAAAATCGATGCAGAATACACACTGCAGCAACTGAAGAAGTTCGGATGCGATGCATCGGGAACGATTTGTTTGAGCATCACTTGAAGCATTCATTTTGATCATCTGATTGGAAGCAATGAAAGAGAGAGAGAGAGAGAGAGAGATTCTTTTCAAAAAAAAAAATCATTCTCGTCTATATTCCACACACTCGATATTCACTTGGAATTCATCGTAAAAATTGGAGCTTAGATTTCAAGAATCAACAAGATTAGATCATAGCGAATAGATTACAACAATGATCGATATTTGATCACAATAGATCAACAATCTTATTTAACAACGTAACGTTTAGGTTAGCTAAAATTTACAGGATCAAAAAATTCTAGACCCTTTCAAAAATGATTGTCGATATAGTATAATTTTTTCTAAAATTATTTAACAATCAAAATTGATCGATCGGATTCAGAATATCAAAAAAAAAAACTAGCAAAAAAATATCTCCAAAATATCGATTAAAAAACAGACAAACAGACACATACAGACACACACCGGACTAGAGATTCGATGACGCCATGATCGTCTGTCGATACGATTCTTTTTAGAAAAGAATTCAATTAGAAGAACGACACTATCGAATCTATTTATCGATTTCCACTTGTTGAATTAATGAGTTTCGTTCATTAAGAAATTATTTTCTCCGATTGAGATAAAATTCTCAATTAGTTTTGAATTGATTCTTTTTCTTTCTTTCGATTTTTTTTATTTTTCATTTTTTTTTTTTTTGATAAAAATTTATCGATAGCATTCCATGAACGATTTTGTGAGTTCGTGATCGAACGATTAGATTTAGATTGTTTCGATGATCTTGATCTTAGATGTGAGATTCCAAACTATCGAATAGCGTAATTAGCGTTTTTTTTTATTTTATTTTTTTTAATATTAAAATTATCTCGAATAAAATTCGATGACATTCGAGATGTTAGAAATTTTGAATAACTACTAACACTAAACTTTGATGTTTCGATCATAAAGATGTTTGAATCGATGTTCGATCATAATGTTGGTGATGATTTGCTTCCTACGCAATCTTTTCTCAATGTTTCGTTCTGCTAATCGCTAATCGCTTCAGGATTCCCTTCAATCCAGTTCTCTTCTCCAATAGATTCTAAAAACGAATCGAACCAGTTTTATTGAGAAGAGTTTGAGATTGCAAAAAAAAAAAAAAAAAAAAAAAAAAAAAGAAACGATAATTACTATTCCATAGAAATTATTCACTTTACTTTAATTACTATTATTATTAAAGCATTCGATGTGTTAGAAACAATTCGATTGATTTCTATTCCATTGGAATAATAATAACAATAATGCCAGTGTCTATCAATTGATCACAATCTGATCTTTACTCTTATCAAAAAAAAATAAGAAAAAAAAGAAAAATTATTATTATCCGCAGAAATTTTTTTTTACAATATCTTTTTGAAATCTAACTCTTTGGACTCTATCAATATCTAATAGCTATCTATCTATCTATCTATCTATAAATAGCTATCTATCTCAATCGTATAGCTATTTTTTATGGATACAAAAAAATAAAAAAAAAAATAATTCTATCGAATATAAACAGTAATGAATAAAACAATTACAATTTACTTTTGAGCTAATCAAAATCGATTTTTTTTTAAATTTTTGAGAGAGAGAGAGAGAGAGTGAGAGATAAATTTCAACTCCACCTTTGTTCCGAATGAATTCGATCAAACGATTGTCAACACTAACGAATACCTCTATTGATAGTGGAGTGAATAGATTTGAAATCTCAATCCATAGAATTGAAACAAAATTTTGACATTACCATTTTGATTACCAATTATGATACTTCTAGTGAAAGAATCTAGATCTTAGATTATCAATAACGATCACTATGAATCCTATTGAAAACGATAGAAGAGGAGATGAATCAACAAAATCTATTCAATGGAAAGAATCGACATCAAAAAAAAAAAAAAATAATAATAATAATAATAAAAACCATCAAGAACAAACCATATCAATCATTCTAGTATTTTTTTTTCACCGACACAGAGAGAGAGTGAGGGGGAAAGAGAGAGAGAGAGAGACGGAGAGAGAGAGAGAGAGATAGAGAAAGAGGGAGGGGGGGAATTAATATGGTTCTCTATGGAATTCTAAATACAATGATTAGATGATGTTTTCATAACGGAAAATAATTCAAACTTCATAAATTATTTGTGAAAATTTTCCTCTTTCTTCTTCTTTCATCTTCATTCTTCTTCTTCTTCTCACAAAAAAATCCTACTGTGATCATCAAACTCTTAGTCATCATCATCTTCTTCATCTTAATAATAATAATAATAATAATAATAATAATAAAGATGATGAGAAGAATTGAGATGATCTTCATCTTCATCATCTCTTTATCATCATTTTTATTATTATTATTATTATTATTATCGTTGTTGCGCCTGTTTTGCTTTATTTTTTTTTTCACTTTATTCATTGATCATCAAACCTACGTTTCAAAATCGTTTCAAAATTCATAGCTTGTTTGTTTGTTTGTCCGTTCGTTTGTTCGTTCGTTTGTTTGTTTGTTTCCCCGTTTGATCTTTAAGAGTTTAGTCTGATTTCAATTGAGATTCGTTGCGCAGTAATGGTTCTATTCATTTCGATGATAATCTTCATCATTATACATTCAAAGATCTATCCAACCGAGATTTGATTATTATTATTATTATTATTATTATTCGATGATATGGAAACAAAACCAAAAAAAAAATACGGAATCGAGAGAAACAAACATTACGCTATGGGTTATATAATAGAAGAGAGAAGATTCTCTTTTTTTTCTCTTCCTAAATGATTGCAATAGAATAATCATTCAATTCAATGTTCGAATAGCAAAGAAATTGCATCCACAGACAAACAGACAAACAAAGTGAAGGGGAACAAATGAACAAACAAAAAAACAAACAAATAGACCATATTACCTTTGTTTGATAGAGATGACACCGGACAAACAAAACTAAACATTTCCATTTTCATTTTCAATCCAAACATATAAAATATATGTGAGATATATATAAATATTTTTCAATGTTTTGTTTGCTTTGTTCGTTCATTCTTTCGTTCGTTCATTCGCTATCTATTATCTTTCTTACGTTACTGAACAAGGTAAACGAACGCCTACCTATGTTTTAATATTTCAATCTTCTTTCTTTATTCTCATTCATTCTCTTCATTCATTTTTTTTTTTTTTTTTTTGATAAATCTTGATTAGTCTCATTCAGGAATAAGTATGATTTAGTAAGATCTTCAACAATTCGATCCTTGTTTTTTAATGTATTTTTTTTTTTTGGTTGCGATTGTTGGATTGTTGTGATTTATTGTCAAAACCAATTTCCATTCTCAAACATTCACGAAAGGGTTTCAGATTTTATAAATTTCATTCGAATGGGATTCGAATTCGAAATTCGAAAGAATCGAATCGACAAAAAAAAAGAACTAGTTCTTTTCAAAACTATTCGATCATTTGACTGATTGAATTGGGTGAGGAAGCGGAACTCCCTTTCCAAACTATTTCACTCATTTTGTTTTTTTTTTTTTTTTTGATTTAAAAAAAATTTTCATCCGTAAAAATCTCTTTCTCGTAGATTTTTCAGTGATCACAATCAATCCTACCTTTTCATTTCTAGATTCGATTCGATCGTAATCGATTCGAGAATATCTCTCTCAAACTGATAAGTTATACAAAAAATCAAGCCTACATCATAATTGAATTAAAAAAAAAAAAGAAAAAATTTTCAGAAAAATTTCATTTGGAACAGCAACAGCAGAAAAGCAGGAAAAAAAAATTACATTCGACTTTGTTGCATTCCAATCGAATCGTTTTTCTTCGGACCAATTCTATGTTATCATTTCCTATGTTTTCTAAAACATTCTAAAAGATTCTCGTTCCAATTCGTTCTAAGATTCGAATCCAATCAAAAACAAAAAAAAAAAAAGAAAAAAAAATAACAAACAAAACAAAACAATTATGGACATTGATTACAAATAGATAAATGCTCTCTTGTTCCAAAATGGAAATCATTAAACTGAATGATTACAAGAGAGAATCAGAAAAAATAATAATAATAAACAATCACTTGAAACATAAAGCTTCTAATGATTTGATGATAAACAAAATCAATAAAAAAAAAAAAACAATAAAATCAATCGAACAAATCCCAATTAACAAACACTTTTGAATTCTTTCGATAATTTCATTCGAAATTTTCAAAATCAAATCGAAAAAATTAGAATCAAAATTAGAATTCTATTTGAGAATCTCGAGAGAGAGAGAGAGAGAGAGAGAGAGAGAGAGAGAGAGAGAGAGAGAGAGAGAGAGAGATTGTGATTCATTCGATTAGATTTTCATTTTATTTCTTCTTCTTCTTCTTCAATCTTTCTTCAATAGTTTAGAAAAACGGAGAAGAAATGAAGACGATGAAAACGATGGGCAAGGGGGAAAACGAATAGCGAAGGAAGCTATTTTGAAAGGAAGTTATCCGAAAAGCTGGCGGAGAGAGAGAGAGAGAGAGAGATGAAGATGAAGACAGATTGTTATTTAATTCAGATGAATTTAGACGGCATCAAACGACTAGGTGGCCCAAATTGTTTGCGTGGGTTGAAACTCAAGTTTTTTTCGTTTTTCTCGTTTTTTTTTTTTTTTTTTGATATTCTTCACTCTAGGCAAAAAAAAAAAGAAGACGTAGTTTTTTCGTTACTTTCGAAATTTTGATTAGAATTTCTTTTTTTTTTCTTTTTTTTCACTGTTGAACCGGAAACGCTATTGAATTTTCTAGAAACTTTACCACTTGATGATTCAATGGATTCGTTTTTTTTTTTCGTTCTTTGAATTGTTGTGTGTGTGTGTGTGTGCTAGATTCTTTCTCGAGAATCAGATCGGAAAGATTCTCGTTGATTGTATCGAGAAGCTATAAATTGTGTTGACAATTTTGATTATTATTATTATTATTTGAGATAGTTTTTCATTGTGCGATTTTATTAGATTTCAAATCTATCGAAGGTTTTATAATAATAATAATAATTATTATTATTTTTATTACTATTCGTAGTAGTATCTTGAAGGTGTAATAATTAAAACGCATTTGTGTACAGGTGGAAGGGGAAAAAAATCCTTGGATTTGACGATAAACCACACTTAGAGCTTTTCTTTTTTGTTCTTTTAAATGAATGAAAATAAAAAAAAATGAAATGCAATGAAATGAATGGACAAAAAAAATTATGAATGAATGAAAATTTATGACTAAATCATTGAATTTGCAATTGATAATTTTCAAACTTCCCCTCTCTCTCTCTCTCTCTCTCTCTCTTTCTTTCGTTCCATCATTCTTATAATCGCGATGGAATTTTTCTGAATGAATCTATGAAGCTATCTAAGTTGTTGATAACACACGCACGACAGCCACACACACACACACACGGAGAGAGAGAGAGAAGAAATCATCGAAATATAATAATCGAATCAATTCGTAATGTTAGGTTGGAAAGAGAGAGAGAGAGAGAGAGAGAAGAGAGGCAGCGATAAAATTCTCATTTTTTTTTTTTAATCAAAACTGATTCTTTCATCTTTCGAAACAATACGCCTACTCTTAATCATAAATTTCTGTGTTTCACTTAGAGTATCCAAAGAATAAATGAAAGAAAAAAAAAATAGTTTGCGCGAATAGAGCGCGCACAAGAGAGAGAGAGAGAGAGAGAGAGAGACGAAAGTTTCGAAACGAAAAGCAAAAAAAAAACTAAGGATATCGGAAGCTGAAGGCGTATTTTTTTTTTGTTTTCTATTTCGTTTCGGAATTATTACCTCAATTTCGTAGTTATCAAAGATTTAGATTTTGTTTTTTTTCAATTTCTTGCGTTTGAAAAACAAAAATCTCTTAATTGAGATGCGTTGATTGTTCGATGTCCACATCCTTGTCACCTTTAACCTCATTTCTTTTTCTTCTTCTTCTTCTTCTTCTTCAGTGCCGCAATGCTTCAATGAGAGTGAAATTGAAAACGATAGTATCTCTCTTCTCTAGGTCCAAAGCTGTCCGATACTGTCCAAAACATTTTGATAGGAATTAGTTTCAATTTGAGTGGTGTCAAAAACTATACATCACCAACCACGCTTCTCTGTCTGTTGTTTCGAATGTTCAGAGAGAGAGAGAGAGAGAGGAAAAAGAGCAAAAAAAAAAAAAAGACCCAAAGTTAGTATGATCGAAAATAATTTTCAAATTCTTTTGTTCCACAATATTAAAAAAAAAACATTGTTTCCATTCTTTCAGGTGTCATTTTTTTTGTTTTAATCAAAAACATCAGAAAAAATGGGAAGACGAAGCGAATGATTTAATGGATATGAAATCAGTGAGGGGGACAGAGAGAGAAAGAGATAGAGAGAGAGAGAGAGAGCGAGAGAGGAATAGCTATCAATCCAACCATGACCTATATCAAGTCACATTGGAAAACTAAAAAATTAATCTTAAAATCAAAAAAAAAAAAAAAAAAGATCCAAAGGTTTACGAGAGAATGAAAACTAATAATAATAATAATAATAATAATAATAATTAGAATTAGAATGTGAATGAAATGAATAATCGTAGAACGAAATTCCACCCCCACACCAGCCCCTAATCACAGTGCTAATCATAATCCTTTCGATTTGGAGAAAAGAGAAAAAAAAACCACAAAAACCTAAGATAGATAGCATAGAGCTCAACTGTGTTTTTTGTTTTGTTTTGTTTTGTTGTGTTGATTTGTTCCATTTCAGCAATTTCGATCCAGAACTCAAATCTCTCTCTTTACGATAAGCGTAGGTGTACGTCTTCCATCGCTAATGTCAAGCTATTCCATCTTCTTCAAGCTTCGATATGAAACGAATGAAATAGACAATCTTTTTTTGTTTTTTTTTTTTTTGATTATCTCCAAACAAAATTAAAATTTGTCTCGTATCACAAAACATGCATTTTGGATTCCCTTCAGATTGTTTTGTAAAGAATTCAATTTCTTGAATCTATTTCATTTCCCCCCCTCTCTCATCAGATTCCAAGAAGATTGTTGAATCTTGAAGAGAATCTTTAGCTTAGCGATTCGAGCTAATTTCATTTTGAATTGGTCTTTTTTTCTGAAAAGATTTACTCTCGAATCATTTGCACTGAGATAACGTTTTGAATTCTATTTAATCCAATTTAAAATTCGAATTCGAAGAATATTCTAGGAGCAATAATCAATCTTGCTTGAAATCATATCAAATATTATCAGAATTTTCACTGAAAATTAAATATCTAATCTGAAACTAAAACAATAAAAAAAAAGTTGATTCCACAGGTTTCATCATATCAGGACCCTAGTGATTAGGGATTTCTATTTTGAAATCAAAATGCTAGATTTTTCTTCCCCATTCCACTTTACTGAAAAAAAAAAAAATAAAATTCCAAATCTTTTCAAACAATTCTGATAGTGTTGTTGAAATTCATACAGATGGTCATTTGCGAATCGATTTCTTAAAAATGATATCATTTTTTGTTTTGTTGTTGAAAAAAATTATAGTTGGGCGTAAATGAAAAGATTGTTTAGAGATTATGTTGGTGATCTAGAATCTAGCTTCTTAACTAACTATCACTGATAGAGCTTTTTTTGAGTTTTTTTTTTTTTGATTTAAAACCATAGCTGATAGAGTCGAAAGTTAATCGTTTCGGCATTAAAAAAAAAGAATTTAATCTAAACATTTCTCCGATCTAAGTGTCTGTCTATGTGTGTGTGTGTGTGTGTGTGTGTGTGTGTCTCATCTCATCCGATTATGATCGGTTGGGCTGTTTCTTATCCACAACAACGAAAAAAACGAAAGCCATCCATTTCGCTTTGAGAGAGAGAGAGAGAGAGAGAGAGAGATTGAGAGTTTAATTATCAAAGTGAAGTTAGGTTAATTTTTACGTTCTCTCTCCAATCACTGCAGACAATCAATGTTATACGATTTGATGTTCTCGTAACAGTACCATTTGGTGTCGGTTTTGATCGATCTGAACCTATTCGTTAGGGTCTTTTGCGATGATTTTGGTATCAATCGAACAGTTTTGATGTGAACTTTACAATAGTGTTTTTCAAATCAAATTCAATCCAGTAAAAGTGGTATTTTTATCGATCAAAAGTGACAGGTGTTTGTTTTTTTTTTCCTTCTGGATTGATTCGATCGCAAAGCAAAAGGCAATCGCTCCATAGGTATATTCTCTCACATTTTCTCTCTCTCTCTCTCTCTCTCTCTCTCTCTCTCTCTCTCTCTCTCTCTCTCTCTCTCTCGCAAAGTAATGGGATATCAAAGAGAAATAAGAGAGAATAAGAAGAAGAGCGAATGATTTTAATTCGAGCTATCTGTTGATTCATTGATTCATTAGATTGAAAGAGTAAATCTAATGTGAATGAAAGAAAGAACGCGAAATATAATTTCAAATGGAATGAAATCAATAAATCAATAAGAAAATTATATTATTTCAAAATTATAGATTGAACAAAAGTGAGAATCGCTATGAAGACAGATAGAGAGAGAGAGAGAGAAGAGAGAGAAGAGAGGAAATATGAAAAATGGGTGCGTTCAGAATCAAAAACAATCGAATCGAAGAAATTAAAAGTTTATTGATAAAAAATTTTTTTTTTTTTTGTATAAATTAGTTTAATTTTTTGTTGTTATTGTTGCTGCAATGAAAAATTCAAATCGAGATAATAATTCTTTCGATGATTACTTCCGAAACAGATGTCTCTTCCTTTCTAGTATCTTTTTTTTTTTTTTTTTGGAACAATTTGATCTGATTAGAAATAGAAATTGAAATGTATCATCGAATCAATTGGTTTTTTTTGGGAATGAGAAATGAAAGAATTTTTTTTTTTGTTTTAAATTAAATCGAAGAAGAAGAGAATCGAAAAAAAAAAAATTTTTTGATTTGTTATCCATTCGATTTAATTATATGGTTGTCGGAATTTTTTTTCGAAAACGATGTTTCTGTGATCAATGTTAGACGACCGATTGGATAGTTTTGTTGCGAATCCACTAGCCTAGTGAAGATGAAAAATCTTTGAACACCGAAGAGATTGTTTTTCCACATACAAAAACTCAACAAAAACAATAAAAAAATCGATGCCAAACAGATTAGAAAGATTATAACAGTTTCGACTTTTGGATCGAATCGAAAAAATGAATAGAGAATTAATTTTTATTTGAATAGAAAATAAAAACATTTAGAATCTTTTAAATCGAATAGAATAATCATAAAATAGACTTACAAATTATTGAGATTTCGAATAGAATAGGAAATTTACCATAGCGAAGTTTTTTCTCCACAGAGAATAAAGTGTTCTTTGATGATGATTGTCTTATCACAAGAATATGATCCAATCCAAAAAGATAAATGTATCGATTATCAACGAAACCGGTCAGAATAAGATTTTGGAAAGGATCCAAACTTTCAGGACAATCGTAGAATGCTTCGGAAGAGAATTGAATGTAATATCTATTCGAACATACCATTGTCGATTGAAAAGTGGAATCTTTCAATCTCATCGAATTGATCTCATTCAATGGTACCATAAGAGCTCTTAAATGATTATAATTCTCTAACAGAATCGTATAATTCATATTGGTTGTCAATGATGTTCGTATGAAATCTAACTCTTTCAATGAAATCAACAATTCAAATCCATTTGGATCAGCTAGATTGTAGATGCTGAAAACAAACATATCTAGGCTTATAGAGGTGAAATCAAATCTCCAAAGAATACATTCGATCACACCGAAAATGTTCTGTGTGATCATCAAACTAAAAACTGTAGATTTTATTGCACCGACTAAGCTCTTTGGTTGTTTTTTGATCGCATAATAGATTGCTGGCCATTTCTCTTGCAAAGATGTGGCTGTTTGTGGATCAAATTCAAGATGATAGATAATGCCACGATGATCGCGTTCAACTTTTTTACTCTCGTAAACCATTAGATTATTATCGACCATGAACAGATTGGAACTGTTCCAAAAACGACCAACCATCATAATTCGATGATAATTTTGTCTTCGAATAAATCGCTCAAAATTGGATGGTTCCTGATTGGTAGGCGTATTTTTCATCCAAATAGCTACGAACATTTGCCATAGCGTTGAGAAGAGAGTCAATTTTTCCACATTCATTTAGAAAATTGATTTCATTTTGATTTTTATTTCAATTTTATCGAACGAAATCAATTCTCTATTTCATTTGAAATATTAATTCTATTATTCCGTTTCCAATTCAATCGTTGAAATTTCCGGTTAGATGTGGAATAAATTTAAAAAAAAATCGCATCGTCTAAACGGGAATTTTTTTCAATGTGAATTTGCATCGTATAAACTGGATGAAAAAGGTAGCAGTCAATTTTAGGGTGAACAAAATATTCGTCCGCTTACTGTGATAGTAGTTGTTTGTACCAGAAAATCGAATCGTTGCGGTCGAAAAACAAAAAAAAAAAAATGAAAACCATTGGATGCTGGTGCACCGAAATTCTCTATCGGTGTACTTCTGATGACTGAAGTTTAGCCAAATATCATCTGAGTTCAAATCAAATTGATCGAATTTATCTTTAAAAAATTGATTAGTTTCATCCGAAGCTAAAAATCTTTTCCACACTTCAATCGAAATTCACACCGAAAACTTTAAGATTAATCGAGTAAAATTGATTCTTTTTTCATAGAATTCAAATTGTTTAATTTTTTTCTTTTTTATTCTATTTTTTTGATTGTTTTCAGAATAAATTTGTTTCCAATCTATATCGTATTGGAGTGGCTTTCTCAGTGATTTCAGGAATTCTTTTTTTTTTTTTTTTTTTGATTCTTAACCTTTTTTGTTTTTATCATCCACCATGATATTCAAACATTTATCGAATCAAAATACACGACATACCTTGTCAGCGATTCTTAATAGATCGAAAAAAATTGGTCAAATAAGAACATTGAGAACAATCTCGCCGTGTGTCAATCACTTGCAATCATTTGTATCAAGCAATAAACAAAATTCAATCAAATTTCCATTAATATTCTCTAGAAGATATCAATCCTCATTAAAAAGTAAGATTTTTGCTAGTATCTAACATTCGTGATTTCATTTCATTGCGATAGCAATGTATTCTCTTTATTTTCTACCTCAATCTCAACTTTATCTGAATTGTTTCTTTGCTTTTTCAAGAGCTAAATTATTTAAATTATGAAATTATCGACGGAATCGCGGTCGTTCGATTCGATTGCCCAGACAGCAAAGTCAACAGTCTCAATGAAGGTCTAATGCAAGATGCATTTCAAATTTTCAATGATCTACAGCGTGGATCTATACCAGCTCAAGGTATTGTTCTCATTTCAGCTAAAACTGATTGTTTTGTAGCTGGTGCAGACATCAAAATGCTTGAGCGATGCAAGTCTGCAGCAGAAGTCGAAGGGCTAGCAAGAAAAGGCCAAGAATTTTTCAACCAGATAGAAAATAGTCCTATACCTATCGTCGCCGCTATTCAAGGTTCTTGTCTAGGCGGAGGCCTTGAATTGGCTCTAGCTTCACATTATAGAATTGCAGTCAACGATAAAAAAACACAGCTAGCACTTCCGGAAGTGATGTTAGGCCTTTTGCCTGGTGGAGGAGGCACTCAAAGGTTACCAAGAATGATCAATGTTCCTGATGCTCTGCAAATGATGCTGATGGGTAAAAATATTCGACCCGACAAAGCGAAACGCATGGGTTTAGTAGATTTAGTTGTTGATCCTCTTGGACCAGGAGTAGAACCTCCTGAGATTCGAACTCTCGCTTATTTGGAAGAGGTAGCCATAAGTATAGCTAAAAAATTAGCTTCAAAAGAATTGAAAATTGAGCGAAAACGTCCTCTTCAAGAAAGTGAGTTTTTGAAGACTGAAATCAAATCTTTGATTTTAAAACGATGATTGTTTTGCTCATAGAATTATTGCGTGAAGCTTTGAAAATTCAATATATTCGAGACAAAGTTCTAGGAAAGGCACGAGCCGAAGTAAATAAATTCGCTAAAGGATTATATCCAGCTCCTTTGAAAATTATTGAATGTGTAGATGCTGCGCTTTCGAAGCCATTTGATGATGGTCTTCGTTTTGAAGCTCAAGCTTTTGGAGAGTTATCTCAAACCACTCACTCAAAAGCATTGATTGGACTATTCCATGGTCAAACTTTATGCAAGAAAAATCGATACGGTTCACCGAAAAAGCCGGTCGAGACCGCAGCAGTTTTAGGAGCTGGTTTGATGGGAGCTGGAATCGCTCAAGTTACAGTTCAGAATGGCGTCAGAACAATACTTAAAGATACCGCTCAAGCTGGATTATTAAGAGGCCAGCAACAAATCACCACAGCAATGGCAAAAGATTTGAAACGAAAAAAAATTGATCTTCTGACACATGATCGAATCAATAACAATTTAATAGCCACTTTGGACTACGATCAATTTAAAAGTGCTGATTTAGTTATCGAAGCTGTGTTTGAGGATATCAAAGTAAAACATAAAGTTTTACAAGAAATCGAATCCGTTACAAGAGATGATTGTATATTCGCATCAAATACATCTGCCATTCCCATAGGCGATATTGCTCAAGTTAGCAAGCGTCCAGAAAATGTTATTGGAATGCATTACTTTTCGCCAGTGGACAAAATGCAGTTGTTAGAGATAATTACCACCGATAAAACTTCCAAAGAGACCGCTGCTGCTGCTGTAGATTTAGGACTGAGACAGAAAAAAGTCGTCATTGTGGTCAAAGATTGTCCTGGATTCTACACTGTTCGGTGTTTGGCACCAGTTATGTCCGAAATAATGTTGCTACTTCAAGAAGGAATGAGTCCTAAAGAAATGGACGAGATGTCCACCAAATTCGGTTTCCCTGTTGGTTCAGCTACTCTGACTGATGAAGTTGGTATTGATGTTGGCCAGCATGTAGCACAATTTCTTTCTGAAAAATATCCAGCAAGAATGGTTGGAGGTGATCCTCGCCTATTACAAGAAATGGTGTCGAAAGGATTCCTAGGACGAAAAAGTGGCAAAGGATTTTATATTTATGACAATAAGAAAAAAAGTAAATCTCGTGAGCTCAATCCTGAAGCTATGGAAATACTAAAAAAATACCACGTTGCTCCTAAAATGAAGTATGATGTAAACTACTCATAATTTTATTCCGTTTTTAATTCTCCTTCTATTTCATTAACATTTGATAGATGCACTGAAGAAGACTATCAAATGAGATTGGCTTTTAGGTTCATAAATGAAGCTATTCTATGTTTGCAAGATGGCATTTTAGATAACCCGGTACTATAAATGAACTTTTCTTATTAGAAGAATAAGAATTTAATTGCTTTTTTTAAGCTCGAGGGAGACATCGGAGCAGTGTTTGGTCTCGGTTTTCCACCATTCATGGGAGGACCTTTCCGATTCACAGATCAATATGGGGCGCAAAAAGTGGTCGATGTAGGAAAACGTTTCAGCGAGATATATGGCTCTCAATTTCTTCCTTGCCAATTGCTACTAGATGTTGCCAAAAATGGCACCAAATTTCATAAATCTGCTGCATAGCGTTTGTACTAAAAAGCATTATAAAACGAATCCAATAATTTTTCATTAAAAAAACTCTAGAATCTCAAAATATTCGAAAATCATTGTTGATATTGTTGAAGAGTGTTTAATCTAGAATGAAAATTGATCATTTTCTTCGCTCTCGGTTTCTTCATTCGATGGAGATGTCTTGCTAAATTTTTTTAACAAATCATAGAGGTTAATTGTTAGCGCATAATTTATTAAAGTTAAGCTCAAAAGTAAGCCCATTGATCCATAAAGAATTAATGAGAGATTCAGATTTGTTACAGTCCATATCTTATGAATTTTGTTGGTTGTTTTCAGCTCGACTATCCGATCTGAACAAGCGAATGCTTTCGAGATGGCTTTTAAATTTTGACAGCTTTCGATCGAATCGAATTCGGTGATACAATAGAATTGTCCATCAACTATTCCATGATCTAACAATGCCAAATATCGATGATTCGAATTAGATGAGTCATCTAAAGTGATTGGAATAAGTTGTTTCAATTTGAGCCAATCGAAATTGTTTTTGAATTTAGGATCAACATTGAAAACTCCAATCCATTCGGGAAATTTACTCGTATCAAACATAAAAACTTG
This sequence comes from Sarcoptes scabiei, assembly GCA_020844145.1. NCBI lineage: Eukaryota > Metazoa > Arthropoda > Arachnida > Sarcoptiformes > Sarcoptidae > Sarcoptes > Sarcoptes scabiei. The sequence continues at coordinate 6,558,623 of CP080484.1, forward strand.
ACCACCTATTATTGTTTTGATACCATCTGGAATCAAACCATTCTTAGCAACAAGAATCAAATTGGTGTTATGTAAAGAAGCTAGAAAGCGATTATCGAGAAAAGGACCAGTTTCCCAATATTGAATCGACTCATTTCGAAGATGTTTTAGGCCTCGATAAAGATAATATTCTGGAGGCTTCAGAAATAGAGTCATTCCGAATAGATTGGAAATCTTGGAATTATCGGATAAAGGCATTGTGAATGCCATTGAAATATCAGATGGAAGATTGGGAAATATTTGTGTATTTCTGTAAGGCTTTTGCAATGCGATCAAATCTATGTTATTATGGATCACCATAGGCCAAATTAAATCGTGTCGAAGAGCGAAAATTTGGCCATCAATTGACGACACCAAGACATCGACTCTGTTCTCCCAACAAACTAGATGATTTTGCTGTTGCAAAAAAACAAAATAAAAAATTCAAATCGCTCAATCAATCGATGCTCTCTTCTGAGAGTCTAATGAAACATTTGAAAATTTGTACCGAACCAAAATTAGCTGGTAAAATGGAAATATTTTTCGAAACCAATGATTCACAATCGATGGAATTGGGGAAAAAATTCGTCAAATAATAGACCAACAAAAAAGTTTTCATTGAAGCTAACATCGACACAAATATTCATTGGCATTTTTTTTTAAATTTTATTCTTATTTATTATTTAATTACTCATTCTAGTTTGATTAGAAATCACTCGAATTCTAATTGCTTTCTTTTGAATGAAACTTTCATAATTGTTTCAATTCGGATGAATTTGTTTGATCGTATTCATTTTGTCTTTTACGTTTATTGAATTGTTTAGCATCGCTCTCCTTCTCATCATCTCCATCATTGCTTCGATCTTGTTCAATTGAATTCGAATGTTTTTCTAACAATCTTGTTTGATTGGATCGAACTTCCGGATCGCTTTTTTGCTCCAACGAAGATTTATTATCGAAATTTCTTTTGATACGAAAATGATACACCAAGATGAATATGATCACTAGAATAATTACGAAAAGAATCGAACCAGACATATAATAAGCTATATGTGTCGAGGGCTTCGTTTCATCGCCCAGAACAGTCTCGAATTTCTTCTCAATCTCTTCATTGGTTTTGTTGATTAACTTCTCACCAAATACGCTAACAATTTGGCTGATATTTTTCTTGACGTTCTCAATCGTCTCTGATGTTGTTGTTTGCGAAGATTTGTTTGTTTTCTCATTCAAACCTATCCAATCGAACCATTCGAACCAATCTTTTGCGTTCATCGTGCTCCTAGTTAGATCATTTTCTAAGAAAAATTGATAGAAATTTCAAGCTCAAAATAGAAATTGCAAGTCTACTTCGAAAAAAAAAAAATTTAGTCCATAATTCTATTATCTCAGTATCCAATAGTGACTATCGCTGAGAAGTCTCAGTCTGATTAGATCGAGACATTGTAACGAGAATTGAAGATAACAGATCGATGCAAAAGTGAGAACTTTTGCAACAAAATCTTCAAATTGTAAGCGCAAAACTATTTCTTCAACCTACACACATTTCTCTTCACATTCTTTCGCATTGATCTGATAGTAATATCGACCTTAATGTTCTAGAATGTTTCAGAAATTGTGCGAAAAAAAAATTGATCTTTCAAGATCAAAAACAATCAATTTTAGCCCATTTTTCCGATGAAAGCAACAAAGATGTTTTCGTTGATTACTATCTAATCAATGCTAATACCATAATCACTATCGGTATAATAACTACAGAGAATCTCAACAAACTCATTTGTTTCCTAAAAAAAAATAAGCGGAATAATTGTTGAAACTCAAGTTGAATTGAATTCAATGAATTAGAGTCAATTATCAGAGTGAATTCAATTGGACAATTTAATCATCAAAATAGTTAGACATTCGATGTTTTTGTGTTGAGAAAAATAAGCTAAGTCTTTTGTTCCAACCGAATCCAATCGATGCTAAAGTACCGAAGTGAACGATCGAAGTTTGAGATCTTTAACGTTCAAGTAGAAAATGATTAGAATCGATGCGATCACAGTGAAACCGATACAAAAACCTATTTGAAAAAAAAAATAAATAAATAAATAAATCTAATCAAAATTAAAACTAATCTCTTCATAGCACAAAAGAAAGATGCATTTTACAGAATAGAAAATAGCGATAGTTTGCTAAATTCATCGCTATCCTAGATTGATCTAATTTGGTAGCATCGAAAATATTTTCGTCTAGAAAATATTCAATTTCCGTTAACGATATCAAAGAGATATTCTCTATCGATTGTAATCTTTTCAAATCTTTTTCATCAAAAACATCGATGATATTTAGCGAAGGCATCGGAAAAGAATTTTGATTCTTTAGTTTGGATAATTTTTTTTGGTGGAGAGAAAAAAAAAATTTTTTTTTTTCTTTATCAAATAGGCAAATAGCGTTAGGTTAATAGCTATGCAGCGGGCAAAAAATAAATAAATTCTATTACTTAGTTTGTAATTAAATATACAATCTAAGAAATCAATTTGATTGATTTAATGATTCAGAAATAAGTGTTTGATTTCCAAAGCGTATTCGAATAGATTTTCTTTTTTTTTCTTCCGATTCAATCATCCCAATATCTCAAACGAATCGATCGAAATGGAGAGCGTTCGAGAGGAATAGAAAACCGAACGATGCAATCACAGTGAATGTGAAGAAAGCCAACAAAGAATCTATCAAAAAAAAAAAAAAAAAAAAAGCGATGAAATAAAATCATTTTATATTTAGTACAGATTTGTGGTGATTCGTATCGAGCTAAACTAAAATCATTGATTACATACAAAGAAGAAAAAATTTCCGCCTATCATCCAATTTGATTGCTACCAGATTTTCTAAACTTTCATCACTATCATTGAAGATCGTTGAGCCTAAAACAAGAGATCTCGTTCGGAAAGAACTTTGAACATCTTCAATAGTTGATTTGTTTCCCACATCTTCATCGCTATTGATTTCAAGTGTTTTCGAAACAAATCTAGTAGCTAAATTATTCTCTCTGATTACCGAACATCGATTGAAGTTGATCGATATGATCCAAACAATAATATTCGAATAGAGAGCTAATCGAATAAAAGATTGAAATAAAATCATTTTGTTCGTATTTCGTTCAAAATCTTAAGTTCTCTCTCTCTCTCTCTCTCTCTCTCTCTCTCTCTATCGTTTAAAAAATGATTGCGGATACGAAAAGAATCGGATACGGATTTGTTTCGTAAAATTCTAATTCTATTTGGTAAAATTTTCACAGCACAAAAGAAAATATTTGTTGTTGTTGTTTTTGTTTTTCGAGAATTTTCGAATGAGAATATGAAAAAATCAATGTGATTATTTGGAAATTAATCCGATTAAATTAAATGAAAACATTTGTATACGATCATATCTTCAACGTTGAAGAATACAAACGTTTTTTTTTTATTGATTGTTGTCTTCTTTATTGATTGGTGATTGATACGGAAATCTTATCACCAATCAATATATATTATCATCATATTTGATTTGGATTGTGAGAAATCCAATCGAATCGAATTGAATCGAATCGAAAATGATTTGATTTACTTTCATCGAAATTATTGATGTGATGATGATGAATGTTTTTTTTTCTTGTTTCTTTAGCTTCGAATGGATTTCCGTTACGCTCAAAGTCAAATAGAAAACTTAACTGTAATTTTTTAAATCTCGATAATTTGTGAATTTTTTTTGCATCGAAATCGAAAATGCTTGTGAATGGAGAGCTGGTAATTTTAGCCGGCAACACTCATCCCAGATTAGCCGATGATATTTGTCAACGTTTGGGAATGAAACGAACTGATGTGATTCTCTATCATGCTGGAAATCGAGAAACATTGCTACAAATACCATCATCGGTACGATTCAAAGATTGTTACATCATTCAAACTGCTACGAATACGAATGTGAATGATGCCATTATGGAATTGCTTCTGATGGGATACACTTGTCATACATCGGCCGCTAAACATCTTGTCGGAGTGATACCTTATCTACCGTATGGTAAACAATCTCGACAACGAAAACGAGGCACCATCGCAGCTCGTCTACTAGCGAAAATGATAGGTCGGGCTGGATTTCATCACATCGTTACTGTCGATCTTCATCAAAAAGAGGTTTGATAAGGAATTTTTTTCAAATCACTGCTACTGTTCAATAATTTTCTATGGCCAGATTCAAGGTTTTTTCGATATTCCCGTAGAAAATCTTCGTGCATCACCTTTTTTGATCGAATATATTCAACAAAAAATGCTTGCGGATCAAATCGATCGTGATCGTCTAGTGATCGTTGCTCAACAAACAGGTTCTGTACGAAAAGCTACAGCGTATGCAGAAAGATTAAAAGTAGATTTGGCCATTCTTCATGGAACCATGGAAGTAGAGACTGATGCTGTCGATGGACGTTCATCTCCACCACCGGTTCGTTCCATCGAGATGATTCCTGGAGGCGAAACACTTCCGATCCTTACGGATTACCGAACAATCCGTCGACCATTGAAATTAGTCGGTGAAGTTCGAGATAAGATAGCGATATTGGTCGAGAATATAATCGATGATGTTGAACAGCTAACTAGATTAGCTCATCATCTCAAACACGAGGAAGGTGCTCGAAAAGTTTTTCTCGTTGCCACTCACGCTCTCTTCTCTCAAGAAGCATCGTTTCAATTACAATTTCAATCCGAATTCGATGAGATTGTGGTCACAAATACTGGTTAGTTTTTTGCTAATACATCATTCATTATTTTTTGATTAATTCAGAAATGTTCTATCCCAAAATCATCATTCCAATCACAGTACCGCACGACATTGATGAGAAAAAATTCTCCAAAATCAAAGTCATCGATATCTCTATTCTTTTGACTGAAGCTATTCGACGAATGCACAACAACGAATCATTGTCTTATCTATTCACCAATATCAGTGTGGAAGATTGATTCGAATTCTATTCGAATGCTAATTCGTTAGAATAATAAATCACAAAAGAGGAAGTCTTTATGATAGAGTTCCGGTCCCATCTATGATAGCGATTAAAATCGAATGATTTTTGTTAAGAGAGCCTAAATTATGAACAAATATGAATTTTTTTTTTAATAAATCTATCCATTTAATAATTATCTAGATGGTTTTGTTGAATTCAATTTTTTCATTGTAGAAATTAACGGAAGTGAAGATTTTTTCAATGAGCAATGAATGAAGATCTTGGATTTTTTTTTTATTCAAAAACGATTGGCTTTTGTAAAAGAGAATCAAATTCTACCGCACACATTACAATCGGATGTGTGTGAGAATAAAGTGCAAAAAAAGTGCTGTTCATTCGAAATGTTTTGGCTTGCAACGATTGCGTAGTGTTCGAATTCCGGTATAATAAAAAGATAGCGAATACAAAAATATAAAATGTGCATCAAAATTTGATCTGGATAGTGATCAGGATAGGTTTGGTGAGGTGTTTCGTTTTGTTTCAAAGTTAAAATCGAAGTCAAAAAAAAAAAAGAAGAACAAGTAAGATAAAATATTTTTTTTATATATAAAAATTCTCGATAAAATTATAGTTTTGATAATATTTATAGGCTATTTGTGGTGTCCAAAATCATTGCTCTTGATGGAATGTGGTCTCTTATTTTGTTGCCATCCGATTATATTAATTGGTGATGACAATCGGAATGTGGGAGATGAAATTGAAATCTTCATCTAATCGAATGGGGATATGTCAAAGATTCAAAGTTCGTTCGCGATGAAAGAAATGAAACGTTTGAAATAAGTTTTTCGCGATATAAATTAACGTACGAATAAATCTCTTCCCAATGATAATCAAACATAACATTCTCTAATGATATTCTTGATTCAATTTGGCTTTAAGTTTTGATTTTGAGCAATTTGATCCGACGTTTCAATTTTTTGATTTTGATCGGACTGAGCAAATGAACGTAATTTAAACCATCGAATGGTTAATTTATGTAATTGCAATTGATTGACATTGATTTCGCAAGAACCGATCGGAGAGTTGGCATCAAAAGTTCGCTTCCGGCGTTGTTTCTCCCAAACGGACACCAACAATGTTCGACCGTAGATAATGCTAGCATCATATTTCAATGTTTGCCGATATTGAGGATTTTTGTCCGCTCCAGCTACACGCGTTTTTCTTTTGTAAATTTGTCGTCCTCGATCGACCAAATAAGTTTTGACATATGTCTCTGTAGAAATCATCGTAAGATTTCGTTTTTGTTTTCCAACAAGCCAATCAATATAAGCTTATCTCAAAATTACTGAATAGAACTTACCTGGTGGATGGGGTCCAAATTTGGAATCAGGTAGATTTCGTGCAGCAATCACCTCGATCTCAAGAAAACCTTTTGTCATAATGAAACCAAGTTTGATTTCACCGACAACAATCACAGTTTTTTTACGATGTTCATCGACTGAATTAGGCTGTAGAATCTCATCCGAAGGTTGTGCGTTACTTCCAGGATTCCCTATGACCATATTCATCATCGTTTCCGCGGCCGATGGAACCAAACGTCGGAGAAAACTAGGTCTTCTTTCCTTACAGATCGGTATCATCAAGCCTCCTTCATTCTGAAATTCATCATCATTCTCATCGTATTCATTCGAAGGTGTTCGAGGACTTGTACTAGTAGTGGTCGCCACAGATAATCGACTCGATGTCGGATGAACAGTGAGAAGATTACCATCATAATTCTTCTCTTTTTCTTGCTCTGTTTTGTTAGAAATGGTTTTTTGAACCGAGACTGCAATATCGGTTAAATTCGAAAGTTTACAATTTGTCGTTTTGTCTCGATTATCGAGCGAATCTATGGTATAATTACTATATTTGAAAAGATTATCAAAATCTTCATCATCATCAGAAGTCTCTAGATTTGATTCTTGATCACTTTGATAGCCCATCTCCAAATTGATTGTGTTTTGAGAACGATTATCGATAAGTCTATCGTTTTGTTCCATCAGATATTGATAAGAATCTGTTTCTTCCATTGGTAAATAATTTCCATTATTTTTTCTTTGATTTTGTTGACGAAAATCTATTAATTTCAAATATAAATTAGAATTTATAGCCTAGATAATCTCTCTCTCTCTCTCTCTCTTACTGATACCTGGATCGAATCGATATCTTGCAATGACTGAAGAGCTTTTTCTTCTCTCCATATAGGCATCAAGAAAAGAACCTTTCGATGTTTGATTCAAATTCACTGAAATCTTATTGCCAGTAGGTCCTACATGAAATAAATTGCCTACCGAATGTCTATTCGGAGCTAGTCTCAATGATGTTGATCTAATACAATCACCAGAAGGTAAGCTATTCGAAATACTATACGATTCATCTAATGAGCGACGTCCTCCGGTACTAGAGCTCAATGTTGATGAAGCGTAAGAAGGTGAAGATCTATATCGTTGATACCATTGTGATGATGGTGAAGAGATCGAAAGTGGTTTTATTCGATTTCCGACCAACCGGGTGCGTGATGAAGTGAAATTAGATCTACCATCATTGAAAAAATTCATTGAGAATGGTTCTTCACGATCCGAGCGATTCGAATTACGTCGAGAACCAGGAGTGGATCTCGATGTCATTAATGTAGCATTGATATCAGGCAATAGAGTATTAGATTTGTTTTGCTCTAAAAAAAGATTAAATTAGTTTAATTCTAACAAAAAAAAACATTTTCAGCCTAGTTACCCCCTATTTGATCCAACGAAGGAGCTTTTTGCATATAATTAGTCATCGAATCTATCAAGGTTTCTGAAGTTGGAACCATAATTGGAATCTGACCATCAATGTTTTCGAATGCATTCGGATCGCAAGGAATCAAAGGCCACCACTCGGTATTGGGAATCATTAGAGCGTTTCTCAATGGAATACGAGTCGAAGCTAATTGATCGTTAATCGAAATTTCAGCAGAATTCGAGGATTGTTTCAAAATTTGATTTCTCAATGTTTGCGAACTATCTGGCATATAATTCGAAGCAAAGGTAAGCCAAACACTTAAATCTAATGTAACATTTTCGATCTAGAAACGAAATTTAAAAAAAAATTTTGAAAAAAAAAATTTTCGACAATCATCAAGCAGTCAGTGACTGACCCTCTCCAAAGGAAAGTGATGATAGATTAAGGTTTCGTTCCAATCGAATTCCCTACTTAGCTCAGTTTGACAGATTTTAAATCCCCTGTGTATCGAAGAACGAAAGCAGCAAATAAGATTTTGAATGAAATTATGGCTAAAATGATATTACATTTCCGGAAGTAAGCGAAGTTGAGCATAAGCTTCAAGTCCAAAATTTTTCTTATAGATTTTATGACAATCGAGGCCTGATGCTTTTATGATCATCACTGAAAGTTGACGAATATTTGGATCGATAGTCGCCTGTATTAGGATACGAAATTCGGATAGAATTTTATTGGCTTTCTGGCTAGAAAACTGTTTCGGGATCTGTGGCAATCTTCTTCTCAATGATGATCCGGTTGTATTCAAAGTGAGATTAGTATTTGCTGATGGAACACCAAGAGGTTTGATTGGAGAATCAGTAGCGGTAGATATTACAGCAGCAGCAGAACTTGGCCGAGCAGTTCCTAGTTGCTGATTTTTCGTAGGCAATGATGAATCGATCACTGAGCTTCCGATTGTTTCCGGAACGATTTTGTTAGATTGATCTGAAGAATCTGGTAAATGCATTTTTGTTTGTCTCTGTTGTGCATTGAAACTGTGACGCCGTTTGTTGGAATTGTTATTTCTAACCATTGATTCAATGATCAATTCGATAGAATCACCACTGCTATCCATAATATGACACACTTGTTCATAGCTACAGTTCACCAAAGATTTACCATTTAATTCTAAAATCTTATCGCCAGCCTTCAACGATTGATTATCAGCTTGACCTCCAGGCTTGATCCATGTGATGTAAGCATAAAGCATACCACTGAGATCACACAATTTGCCTCCAGTTATCGCCAAACTAAACCCTCTGGTCCGATGAGATTGATCGGTTTTGTCGCGATGCAAAACAACTCGATCGTAATGAGTGGTGATGGATGCAGCTCTCGACATTTGGTATCGTACTCTTTGTTGTAGAGTTGCAGCCGGAATCGGACCGACTGAATTTCGTTTGTGATGCAAAACTTCTCCGTTTGTCGATGGTGATTGAGAATCGATCACAGAAGGGTCAGATTTTTTTATCGAATCTAATGGTTCTGAAGAAATTTCCTCACAATCATCAATTACGATCCGAATCGAATCTCCAGATTCCGGTGCTGATGCTCTTCTTGGTTGCTCTTTAGGTATATCTAGAGAGTGATGAGAGTTTTTACGATAATGAGGTAGATCCAACATGGAACTGCCAGACGTCACAACTGGTATCTTAGGCAAAGCTCTACCAGCGGAACCCCTTCTGAAATAACAATCTTTTGCTGAAAGCAACGTTGATCCTCCAGGACCATCATCATCGATCAACACTGAAGGTATTCCTCGACAATGCGCCGCTAACGCATAAGAGTTTATTCCGAACATTTCGGAATCGGCAGACTCTCGAGGTGAACGAGAATAATCAGACGATGGTGTCAAGCTATCTTGAGGTGGGCTATATCTATTTCATTTTGAGATAGAATTCTATTAAGAAAAAAAAATCTACTCAATAATTAAATGTAATACTAGTTACTTTATTCCTTCTGAAAAATCGGAACTTTCAGAACTTAATTGTTTTTGTGTTCCATAGAACGTCTCTGGGATACCATTCGTTCGGTTCAAACTGCGAACTTTATTGGTCAATCGTAACCAATGTGAAGCTACTATAACACCCGGAGGAAGTTTAGTGGAATTGATTGAGACAATTCTTGGCATTGAATTTGGTATCATTGTTGGTTGTTTGCTTTGGCATTGCTGATACGAAACTCCTCGGTTCTCATTGTTTGCCGGATTCAATTCCGGATTGATTGTTTTATCACTTTGAACATTACAATCATCGTTTTCTTTACAATCTAATGATGTGATCATTATCGGAGGATTCCTGGCAAATTTCAAAGAATCATTGTTCTATAAAAAGAGGAAAAAATGTTCAATGATAATTCTAGTTGAAGTTAATTGCTAATTTAGTGATTGAAATACTAAAATTGATTGTAATGGTAGAAAAAAAGAGACCCACCTTTGAAGAGTAACTATTATTCATCAGTAGCTCATCATCAGAATTGTAAGGAACACTAGAATTTTGATGAAATTTTTTCTTCCGTTTACTCTGCAATTTTGTTCGTTCTTGTTTCAACATCTCTACCGGTACAGATTGAAGCGTTCCATAATAGGAATCGAGATTTTTTGGCTGAGATTGTGTTAAACTTTTAGCTCTTAGTCTTCGGCTGTTATTGCCTCCGAAATGCTCTCTCTCAATGCTTTCGATTTGATTGGTTAGATTTGAATCTAAATCTGATTGCTCCATTGGAAGATTTGGTAGAGATTCTTGATTCTGGATTTGATCATCGATAATAACGTCATCATCGAGACCTTCAAAATCGCTATTATCATCACCGTCTTCGTTCTCTCCTTTGAGCCAGATTTCATCATCATCAGATAAGGAATATATTCGGGTCCGAGTGTCTGGAATCGGTCGAGAATCGTTCAGAATCGTTGAATTGATTCCAACCTGATTATCGTCGTTACGAATCGAAAGATTAACATTGTTATCGTTACGTCTGCTTGTAGCAGGACTTAAATCTAATGAACTTTGACGATTTTGAGATTTATTCTGATCAAATTGATCCATTGATGATTTTGGCCTTCTCGTTTCTTGATACGATAATTTCCGCTAGAAGAAAATTCATATAGAATAATATATATCGCCTCAAAGGAATTGAAAAGTTTCAATTCTTTCAAACCTTTGCATTGAATATGCCAGGTGTGGTAGACAGATAGCTGGATTGCTTTTGCTGTAGAAAATTATTCTCCGCTCCTAAAAATGTCGTATTCGTTGTGCTAATATTGGTCGAGATTGTCGATGGCATCGAAGAACGATGATTATCGAGATTGCTAACGAAACTGTTGGTGACTGTGTTCGATGAAGATCCAGAAACGCTAGTAACCAATACTAAATGCGATCCTCGACGTCTACAAAAACTACACATCCAATACTGTTGAAAAGATTAGATGAGAAAAAAAAATCAAAAAATTAAATTCTGTTTTCAATTTTTTAATACATTTTTCAAATTTTCATTAAGAAATCATCGAAAAAAAAATCTAGATTACTTTCGATTCCTCACGCGATGAATATGAGGAGCAATCATCACAGACAAGCTCTTGGCAATTGGAACATCGATGAGATGTTTCATTTTTCATTATAACTTTACGACAGATCCGACAGAATCCGGTAGCATCTGCCGACATCACAGCGGACGATCGACGACGATGAACTGCTGCAGCGACTGGATCTAATAGATTTGTGGACAGATGCGATACACTGGACACTGCCGAGATAGAATTAGTTGATGATGGTAAGCCAATCGATGATAGAGAGCCGATTACTGCAGAAGAGGTTGGTGTGTCGATCGTCGAACCAATCAGATCTGATGAAGCCATATTTCTTGTGAAACTATTTGAGAGAAAAGAAAATAAATAAATAAAATTTAAAATTTTCAATGTTCAGAATTGAATAAATTGATTTTTAAATTTCTAAATTTCCAAATTTTTACTCTCTACTAACTTTTTCAATGCAAATTCTTCTTCTTTTTGCCACACTTTTTGCAATATCTGTCGTTCTTCTTCAGTGAGATGAGCAGTTAGCTGTTCGTTTGTCAACGAACTAGATTGTGATGAAATTGAAGCAAGTTTAGGCGCCCGTTGATATCCAGAAGATTCTTTTGAAAGATTAAGATCAGCACTTTGTTCAGTAGCGATTGATTTGCCATCATTACCAATCTCCATTGTTTTTGATTGATTAACGATAGGACTGTGAAGAATGGATGAAGTTGTTGAATTTGATTGAGACGATAATGGCTGCTGCTGTTGTTGTTGCTGTTGTTGTTGAAAAGTCGATGCAACTTTCGCCTTAATCTTCGAGAATAATGGACCGGTTCGTACGGTTGCTGGATTGACGGAAGCATTACTGGAATTAAGGACACTAGCGGCTGATGATGGACGTGATGAAGATGATGCTGGATCAATTTGGCATATGATTGAAGATGATAACGATGTCAAGGACTCCGTTGGTGAACAAGTTGTAGGTAAACTAGATAACGTCGTAGTGATTGAATTTGAACCAGTATTGAAGACAGGAATCGATGATTGATTCGTAGAATGTTGCGCAACAGTTGGAGTGGTGACCGGTGAATTAGCATTGCTAGAGTATCCAGTATCACTGGTCTGACCTCCGGCATTATTTTGAACGAAATTTCCCGCTAAAGTAGATAATATACTCTTCGTATGACTTAAAGATGTTGATGAAGTTGATTGTTGTGTTTGCTGCTGCTGCTGTTGTTGAAGTTGATTTTTTTGATATTGTTCGAAACTAAAATCTATGCTATCACCGCTGCTATTATGTGGTGATGCTTTGTTAACAAACTAAACAATAGAGAAAAATTAAAATTGAAATGAAGGCAATCGAAATTTGAAATTTGTAATTTCATAATTCAGAGAGATAAAGAGAGAGAGAGAGAGAGTGGATGAAATTTTTAATTGGATAAAATATAATCTAAATGAATTGTACTGGATGAATTTGAATTAAACACAATTACTATTAAATAAAACGAAAAAAAAAAATTCATCAAAGATCCAAGAATGCCGCTGCTGCTGCCGTTTGCTCTTTGTCCCTAGTGCTAGTCCCTAGTTCTTGTCAAACATATTTTTGATGGAATGCTACCATTTGATGCTTTCGTTGAATATGGTTTATTTTTTTTTCCACCACTAATAATAATAGTAAGAATAAGAAGAAGAAGTCATTATTGCTGAATTCTCGAAACTTATAGAAGTGATTATCATAGGGATATTTTTTTTTTTTCATCAAAACGAAATATGATCAGAGAAGAGAAGAGGAGATAAAAAATCCCTTTTCTCTATTCTCTTCTCTTAATACTCAAAGGAATCAAGCGAATTCTGTCAGAATTTTTTTTTGCGAATTTATTTAATTACTTTCACTCTCTCTCTCTCTCGCTCTCGTTCTGTACTGAAACCGTAGCACATAGCTTCTTTATTTTTTGGAGGAGAAATAATAAAATTCTGGAAAAAATATTTTTCAAAACTAATCATCAAATATTTTGATACGGAGAGGCAGAGAGAGAGAGAGAGAGAGAGAGAGAGAGAGAGAGAGAAGAGAGAGAGAGAGAAATTCATAATAACCTAGGCCCTAGAACTTCACTAATCAATATTTCTTCAGACAGACAGTTTTGGTTTTGGTTTAAATTCCATTCTGTCATTTATAATAATAATAATAATAATAATCAATTGACTTATTTTTTTTTGTAGGTGTTTGCCAATCATTATGAAAAAGAAAGCGAAACGAAAGAAAGAAAAAAAAAATTCAAGAATTCAAACAAAAATTGTGTTCAATTTAAAATTATTATTAGATTATATTCTTGGACCGAAACTGAATTAGAAATTTAGATTTAGGCGCATTTTTGGAATGTTAAAATTAGACTCGAAAGTTTAGTGAAAAAGAAACGAGTATTAGAATTTCTAAGAAATAATTCCCTCCTATTCTATTGCATCTTGACAAAATTTTAATAAATAATTTATTTGATCCCCAAAAAAAAAAACGGAGAGAAAATATAGTGGGAAAATTATTTTTTCTAGATTTTTGAATACAAACAACTATATCCAAACACTAAGTGAAAGATATAGGACACTAAGGTTTCTGATTATCGAAAATCTAAAAATTGAATTCACCTCAATAGAGTAAAAAATAAAATTGAAACTTACCTTTCTCATAAAAGAAACCACTGTAGATGAGATACCTGCTGTGTTTCCATCACTCGACGATCCAGATGTACCGCTGCTGTTCGCTATCTGATTCGATGTGCTCGAAGAGTTTCCAGTCAAAACATTGAATGGCATCGAGACACTACTTCTGTGATTCGAACCAAATTGTTTGCTACCAGTAGCTGCTGCTACAGCTACAGCTGCGGCAGCTTTAAATCTACTAGCGCTATTTGATCTTGATTTATTCGGTGAGGTATTATTGCTTCCAGGTCGTTTACAAGAGCTCGAAGAGCTATTGGATCCAAATTGAAATCCATAACGTGATGCTAACATCGAGCTAGCCATTGTGGAACCAGAACTAGGACGTAATGATTGACGATTGGAACCAAAATATCGATTGTGCTGATCCATATTGCTTTCATCGAACTCGGTTATCGGTTCGAAACAAATTTACGTTTAAGCAGTGAAGTGTTTCATTTAGAATGAATTTATGCAGTGAAGTTATCATTAAAAGTGCAAAATAAAATTGAGCTGCTGCGGTTGCTTTGTTTGGATGAGTTCTCTATTCATCATCACCATAACCATCATCATCATCATCATCATCATATCAGTAGTATTAAATACTTGCGAATCGAGTGAAAAGTACCTGTTCGAAGTATTAGAATTGAAAGAAAACGAAAAAAAAACTGAGAAAAGCAATAACTAAGAGGAGTGGGGATTTTGATTAAAATCTCAAGAGTACAATTTTGAGCTTAACAATTTTTTTTTGCAATTTTTTTTGCAAATAACAATAGCTTCTAGGTGCTGATTGATCATTATCATCATCATCCCGACTACCATTTTGTCAATATTAATTGGATGATAGATAACAACCAAACAAAAAAAAACATTAGCGATTCTGCCTTGTTCCTCCCCCTGCCCCGTTATTTCATATTTCATTGAGCTGCTCTAGTTAGAATCTTAAATGAATGGAACCTTATTTTTTTATTTTATTATAATGGGGGGGGAAAATCCAAGGATTTTATTTGGGTTTATTTTTATCTAGAATTTTTTTTTTGTAAAGAATTTTTAATTTTTTTTTGTATTGTTCCACATTCGTTGGATCCGAAACAAAAAGAACGATGCGCGCTATAGAAAAAAAATGACTATACTAAAATAAAATAAAACAATAAAGAAACAACATTGCAATCGGAAAAAAGAGAGAGAGAGAGAGAATTGCTGTGTTGGGGGGAGGAGGGGCGAACACAAAGTCAACTACCAGCAAAAAACTTAGACTTAGTTCACAATTGAACCATAATGAAAATGGTCAAAGATAAAAAGAGACCTTTTAATAGAAAAAAAAGAAGAACCAAAGCAAAGAAGCAAATTGTTGAAAATTTGTACAAAACATAATTTTATTTCTTCTCCTTTCTTACGAACTCTTCAAATTTATCATCTCTAAAATGAGATTGAATCGAGTGGAATAGAAGGGTTAGGTTTGCGAAATGAAAAGAAAAATTGTAAGTTTTTTCGCTCAATTCAACTTAGAATTGGCAAAGAAAGAAAGAAAAAAAAAAAAGTATAATCTAAGAATTGTGCGTTCAATTCAATGGGAAAGCTTTTGTGAATTCGAATATCCAGATAGAGAAATCAAATTTGAAATTAAAATTATTTTTTCTAAAAATCAAAAAAAAATTAGTTTAGCTTCAGTAGATTTCTTCTCTTTCTCTCTGATTCGATGAAAAAAATATGATAAACGCCAAAAACGAAAAAAAAAATCTCTTTGAGCAAATAAAACCTAAATAGAGAGAGAGAGAGAGAGAGAGAGAGAGAGAGAGAGAGAGAGACAGAGAGCTAGGCCTAGAGAGAGGCAAAGAGAGACCTAATGCAAAAATCGAATAAGAAAATAGACCAATGTTTACTTTGATTTACAAATAATTTTCAAATTAAAAAGTTTATTCCAACAGAGCAAAAGAAAAAAAAATTCCAATTGTAAAGATTGAAGAAAGTTTCAAGAAGTTCGAGTTGTTGAATCTAATCTATGAAAAAAAAACGGATGAAACAAAACGGAAGCAAAACGAAACGAATCGAACCAAATCGAAATGTTTGTATGTTAATCAGTGTTGAAAGATTGAAGGTATGGATGTGCGAAAATGAACGAAAAAAAAAATGCAAACGAATAGTTCTAAATAGAGAACTAAAACTAAAACTAAAACAAAACGAAACGTTAAACAAAATCGATATATCAATCAACCTGGAAACAAAAACCTGGAGAGGATTTTGCAGAACAAACAAAAAAAAAAGCTGGCTGGCTGGCTGGCTGAGTGTTTGGAGAAATGCTCATCGAAAGAATTTTGCTCTCGAATTCAAGAATGGTCGAATTCGGTACGGCCGATTGATTCTTCATTTTTTCTCTATTCGATTTCGATTTTCGGTTCAAATGATTCTCCATTCTCTCTCTCTCTCTCTCTCTCTCTCTCTCTCTCTCTCTCTTTCCATCTCTGACGACGTAAAGTTTAATTTTGATTTCATATCTCACCGAATGATCTTTCTATGCCAAAAGAGTGAGTGAGAGTGAGAGTGAGAGTGGGAGAGAGAGAGAGAGAGAGTGAGAGAGAGAGTTTACTCTAATTCTTTCTCTCTCTCTCTCTCTCTTTCTTGCTAGTAGAATTTAATCGATAACGAATCAAGAGAGCGTTCGAAAGTTCTAAAGCTCTATGTCGACAAACAATGTCGACAGACTGTGGACCAATCTCTATTTTATTTTTCTAATGGTATTATTAATGACAATCAATCACCATCATATGGAGCCTGGTCGTGGTTGTGTTGGTATTGGTGTTGGTGATGCGATCATAGACGCTCTAAATTCGAGTTCGATCTCGATGTGATTTGTTTAGGTTCAGGTTTAGGTTTATGTCCATTTACGCCCTCGAACATTCATCGATAATGTTTTAGTTTCGTTTTCAACAAAATAATCAATAAAATTGCGAACGAAATAGAGAAAGAGAGAGAGAGAGAGAGAGAGAGAGAGAGAGAGAGAGAGTAAAATACCTGGAAAAATTCGCGGAACACAAACTACCATTTTTAATGGTATCTCTCTTTCTCTCTCTCTCCTTCTATTGGTTTATTTCAGGCGTTACACCTTTTCGATTTGATGAG
This sequence comes from Sarcoptes scabiei, assembly GCA_020844145.1. Lineage (NCBI taxonomy): Eukaryota > Metazoa > Arthropoda > Arachnida > Sarcoptiformes > Sarcoptidae > Sarcoptes > Sarcoptes scabiei. The sequence continues at coordinate 6,575,719 of CP080484.1, forward strand.
ATTGGGTTCAATATCTTTCCTTCCCCCAATTTTCTTCCCATACCTTGTTTTTGGATCGAATGAAACAAGGAAAGTTTTTTTTTTTTCGTTCGAAATCTATTTCCAAATGATCCGAATACGAAAGATTATTATTTAGACATAGAAGTGGATGTCTATTTCTCTCTCTCTCTATGTTCCAAACAGTTCACTTCGCTTAGATCTTTTTTTTGTTCTTACTTTTTTTTTCTTTTGCAAAGAATCCACTCTGATAGTGAAACTCTTGGTGTTTAGAATGGGCGTTTTGTCCATTCACTACATTCACTTCTGTCTTTCTCCCTCTATAGTGTTAGTAAGTAATTTGATTTCAATGTTTCTGATTATTTTTTTTTCTTGTTTGCTTTCTAAATCATTTGGAGCTCGAAATTCAATAAATCGTATCGAATAGCAGCCGATTGCTTCGAATCATGTTCAACAAACAAAAGCAAAACAAAGTCAATGCTTGCTGTTTTGGACAAAATAAGAGACAATTTTGATTCAAACAAAACTAACAAACAAACAGACAAACAAATGTTAATCCAATCTGTTTGGAGTCTCATTTTTTCTTTCTCTCTCTCTCTATTTTTTTTTTTTTTTTTGATTATCTCTACCGAAATGAATACCGAGTTTCGTGTGGTGTTTTGATATTGTTGTAGGCAATTTCGATTGAAAACGATTGGTTGCATGTAGCTCTCTCTCTCTCTCTCTCTCTCTCTCTCTCTCTCTAGTTCTCTAGGTCTCTCTCTCTTGTTCTCTCCGTGTTATGAATGTTCCAATAGGCTTTTTTTTCTCTGTTTCCATTATGAATTTGGTTCAATAAAAATTGAAGTATTTTCTTCCACTTGGTTTTGGTAACAATGAAGAAAATTTCTCCATTTAATTCGCAATTTTTCTCCATTTCCTATTGGATCACCGTCTGTTACCGCGCTTAATTTCAGAGCCACCGAATAGAACTGAGAACACAAAGAGTAAAAAGAGAAAGAAGAGAGAGAGAGAGAGAGAGAGAGAGAGAGAGAGAGATGTTGGATCTTGGAACGAAATTCTTTAAATGCAATAAAAAAAATTTTTTTCAAAATTCGCAAAAAAATAACATTATGGTATTTTCTCATTTTCTTTTCAAACTGAAAATGAAACTATCAGTATTTTTTCTTTCTTCTCAATAACAAATCTTTCAATTTTTTCTCCAAAGCTCAAAAATTCCAAAGCGATCGTTTTTTTTTTTTTTTTTTTTTTGTAAAACCAGATGTGCTAGAAAAGAGCTTCTTTGTCCAGCTTTCTTCTCTCTCTCTCTCTCTCTCTCTCTCTCTCTCGCTAGCATTTCCGATTTCGATTACAGATTGAATTTATTTATAGAAATAAAAGCAATAAGAACGAAATACATCTCAGCACCTATCCTTACCCTACACTTAATCAAAAAAAAAAAAAAAAAAATGAATCGACTCAGAATCGGATCAAAATCCAAAAAAAACTGGTGGAGATAACAATTGTGAACAAATTATATTAACACCAGATTTTTAAGTCTCAACTGTCGCCTTCAAAAAGAATTTGAAGGGAGAGAGAGGGGAGAGGGGTCCTTTCTTGGATCAATGTATCTGTATCTTTCGTAATATGATCAAAGACCGGTGAATGAATTTTTGAAATATTTTAGAAAAATGAAAATTCTCCACCAAAAACAAGTCCAGAATTCTTAGTATAATAATAATAATAATAATAATAATAAAGAACCAAATAATTTCGATTCGGTTCGATTCTTTTTTTTTTTTTTGGAAAAATTATTTTGAATATTATTATGAGCAAAAAAAAAAAAAAAAAATACAAAAAATTAGCAATTTTTTTCTCTCAAAACTTTTCCGATCACTTCCGAAGTGTTGTTGATTTTGAATCGCGCCTCAATACGCCTATATATCTAGGCGATATTGAATATGAAATAAATAAATAATTGATTCCCAATTGATTTCATAATTCTGCTATAGTTTGTAAATGCATCACATCAATGAAACTGCTGAATGAAATCCTAGAATTATTAAGAAAAAAATAAAATAAAATAAAATAAAGCGATTCTATGAAGTTAACATTGAATATTGGTGCGATACAAAATCGTAAAAAAAACCTCTCTCTCTCTCTCTCTCTCTCTCTCTCTCTCTCTCTCTCTCTCTCTCTCTCCCTTTCTCTCTCTTTCGATTGATTAGTTAGATAGATAATTGTAATCAAATTCATACTAGAATCCAAATTTCTCTATTAGAAAAATACTTTGCCGAAACAAAACGAACGTTTTCGTTACCCAAAAAAAAAAAAAAACAAATCTAATTCACATTTTATTTGCTTATCGATTTAGATTTGTTCTATTATTATTATTATTATTATTACTATTATTATTAGTATCGTTATGATTATTATCCATAACTATACATAGAATATTATTATTATTTATTGTTTCAATTGCGTAGAGCGATACGGTAGCATCTAATGCATCGGATAGGAATTGTGATGTTTTTTTTTTTGGTTTCGTTTTATTTTGTTTTGTTTTTCTTGATTATTTTCGGAAACAACATTGAATGAATGAAACAAAAAAAAAAATTTGATTTGATTTCAGAATGAGCTTTTTCAAAATTGCTAATACGTTTGGAATAGTAGTAGGTGATCACAGCAGTAGTATTGATGATGTTGTTCACAATGAATGAAAATAAATTATTATCTCCACCATTCGATGCATCATCAATCCTTCCAATTGTTCGTCGTTTTTTTTTCTCACAATCTTCCGTTTTCTTCTTTAATAATTTCTTTCCGATCGATCGAATAATGCTGAATTGACGATATCGCTTTCGATATAGGAACTTTTTTTTTAAAACTCAATAGAATTTTTAATCTCGTTTGAAGAACAATTCTTCGTTTGAATCATAGAGGGGGGAAAAAAGACAAAAAGATTTGTCAGCAAAAAAAAAAACAAAACAAAACAAAACTTTTACAAATCAAATCGAATGGACTAATTGTTTCGAACAAACTTAACTAACTATGGATCACTGTGAAACCTTTCGATACAGGTGATGGAATTCGATTGTGAACAAAAAATGGGAGGTTTCGATGTACAAACAATAAACGTTTTAATATTTCTTTCTCTCTCTCTCTCTCCACTCTCACTAAGAGATGAGAGTAAAGATGAGATTTTTGATAGCGAAAACAAACAATCAAAAAAAAAAAAAAAAAAACGACTGGATTCTTCTTCACTATCCAAGAGTTGAGATAGGTTTGAGGTTGAATTGCGTCAAAATTTTTCCTTGAAAAAGTTTCAACGAATCGTAAAGTGTGTCATCATTTTTTTTTCTCGATGATATCCATTTTAATAATAAGTTAAACGCCAAAAACTCTTAGATATTCATTCATCACTTTTTTTTTGTTGGAACCCAAAATGATTGGTTGATCTGCCAATGCGTCTCTCTCTCTCTCTCTTTTTTTTTTTTGATCGTTGAGGGATTTTTTTTTTGAAATTTTCCAACCAAGCAACCATCGATTCTAGATCGGTTAACTCTTCTAGATTAATTATAGTCTCTTTCGGTCACAGTTCTGTAATTATCAATTCATACACACACACACACACACACGCACACGCACACAGAATGCAATGCGATAATTTGCTCGAGAAGAAGATTATTTCAAAGATCATTTTCAATCAAGTGGAATATCTAGACTAATTAGAAAACCTAAAAACGAAAAAAAAAATTCCATTTCACAAAAGATAGAGAGAGAGAGAGAGAGAGAGAGAGAGAGAGAGAGAGAGAATGGCCAAAAAAAAAAAAATAATCCATTTGCTAGTCATTCGGAAACCTATCGACCTTCGTTCAATTTCAACTTCCCTCACCTCTCTCCTCCTCCCGCCGCAAAAAAAAACCTACCATTCTGTTCCGGCTAAGATTAGAAATACTTTCACAGAGATCATCGATTGTGTACGACAAATTCTTCTAGCCTTCTTCTAGATAAGAGATGATCATCATCGCCATCATCGAAGATTTAGAAGTTCTTTTTTTTTTCCTCTACGTTTTTTTTACGGCAGAGATTTATTACGAAAATAATTTCTAATGGATTTGTTGCGTGCAATCTAATCCTAAAGATTCTCAAAAAAAAAAAAAAAAAAATTAGAAAACCCTCCCCCCTTCAAAATATTCCATAAGAATCAAACTGAGAGAGCGAAAAAAAAACATCGAACAAACAAACAAAAAAAAAATGCTATAACGTCAAACTGTTTTTTTTTTTTTTTGGTATAAATAACTGTCAAAATTATCTTAAAGAAAAAAAAATCCAAATCCAATCTAATCGATTAAATAAGTGACAAACAGTCAAGAAAATGTCTTTCTATCCACACCACCACCACCACCACCACCACCCCTATCGCTTTATCCGTTCTAGATTCTTCAAGATGAATCCGAAAATGAATACATACACACACACACACACACACACACACACACACACACAGAATACCAAAGTATTCAAGAAAGAGAGAGAGAGAGAGAGAGTGAGACAATTATAGTGGAACATATTGATTGATCATCACACACATACACTAAACATTACTCTCCACTAAACACTTTGCTCGATATTCTTATTTGATAATTTTTTTTTTCATTTTCTTCTATGAAAAAAATATATTCAAATCGATCGATTTATTTACACTAACAGTATTTACACTCACATACACACACACACACCTTTTCATATATAAGCGATGTTTCAAAAAAAAAAAATCAAACTTTTCTCTTGTCTTTCGATGACTAAACCTCACTTTTCATTGAAACCTCAAAACACTACACTATTGTTGTTGTTGTTGTTGTTGTTGTTGTTTTCTTCTTTGGAGAGAGAGAGAGAGAAAAATTAGCTGTCAAATTGTAGAATAATACCAATATCTATCTTGAAATATCTATTGTAAAAATCTTTAAACTATAGCCCCAGTCAAATGGTATTCGAGAGAGAGTTTGAGTTTGAAAATCTTTTATTAGCGCATGTATCATCTTTCGATGATATTTATGCAATTCTTTGAAAGCGTTTAGATGAGAATTATTACATGGTTTTCTTTAAAAATGACTAAATACAATATGGTAAGAGTTTTGTTAAATATTATATAATACAATTTTCATATATAAAGAAATGAAAAATTTAACTAGAGAATGAAAATTGTTAGAGCAAAATATCGGAAAAATATATTTACATGAATAATTGAAAATATCAAAATATAGACAAAAAACTGATAATGAAATGAATAAGTATATCAGAAAAAGTCTAAAAATACAAAGATGAAGACCAAGATGATGATTATAATGATGCGCTATTTGATGATTCAATGGATCTTAGATGGTCATAAATATATTTACATAATTTCTTGAATTTTTTAAAATTCTCCTTCTCATTGACGAATGATGGTAAGTCAGAAGCGATGAGGTTAATATTCGTCTTGAATGCATGGTAGTGATGACAATCAATTAAAAGATGAGAGACATTTTGGATCGAGTTATTATCGCATGTGCACGTCAAATTATTTGATAGTCTCATTCTGCTGAGATAATCTCCAAATGGCCCATGTCCAGTCAAAAATTGAGTCGTGTAAAAATCAGTTCGGACATGCTTTGGGATGATGTTATTTACAAAGAATGATTTGAAATTTTGATTCGTATTTTCAAAGTTTTCCGATATTTTGGCTCTGATTAATTCTTTAATATACATGTCAAAGTTTTCGGTGTCGATTCTTTGTAAATGATTTTTATGAAAGAATTTGATTTTCTTAATTTCAATGAATGTCTCTAATGAAGTAATTTTTGTCAATGATAATGCACATGCTTTAGAGACAGTTCTGAATGCCATAATGGAGTTTCTCAGCAGTTGATGTTGCATTGACTCTAGTTGACTCTTTTGTTTTTTATTTATTTGGTCGATCCATATTTCAGATGCATAGGTCAAGACTGGTCTTATAAGACCTTTATAAAGATTGATGCGCTTTCTGCTGTCGATTCCGAATGTATTTTTACAATAATTAAAAACTAAATTTTTGATTTTAATGGATTTATTTACAACACTTTTGATATGACTGGTGAAGTTAATCTTGGATTTGATGTGATGATTTTCGAAGATGACACCTAAAACTTTGACATTATTTACAACTTCAATGATGTTGGAATCGATGCTTATTGGATGAGGAAATGAAAGCTTATGGAAATTTAAAATCTTGGTCTTCGAAAAGTTAATTTTCAATTGATTGTCATTAGAGAAGGAGTTAATGAAATTCAAAGAGTCAGTCAATGCAACATGTAGATCCTCGATATTTGTCGCTGAACAAATCACTGTTAGGTCATCAGCATACGCATATATTGAAGCGTTAGGTGAGCTAAAAGTGTCTAGGAGTTTGTTGATTAGAATATTCCAGAGTAAAGGTGACAAAGGACTGCCTTGCGGACAGCCTTTGGACAGATTTCTGGAATATTCAATCGTGTTGTGTCTCATGGTGATTGTTCTGCGTTGGAAGTAACTATGCATCATTTGTATAAGGTGTTGTGGTATTTGTAGTTGATGCATGTTATTCAAAATGATATTCCAGTCAGCACTGTCGAAAGCACCGGTAAAATCAATCGCTATAAGCGAAGTCAATTTATTTCTTTTCTCTGTCAAAATTTTCGCCTTGATCGAGTGAAGAGCCGTTATAGTCGATTTATTAGGAATAAACCCATGTTGCTGAGGGTTTATTTTATTATTAGAAATCAGAAAATTCTGAATTTCTGATTGAACTATTTTTTCTAATAGTTTCCCAATGCTGGGTAATAGGCTGATAGGTCGATAATTTTGACAGAGGTGATAGTCGGATTTGTTTGCTTTCGGAAAAATTATAAGCGAGGCTTTCTTCCATTGCTTCGGGAAGTAGCCTATGTTCAAGCATTTGCTGAAAATTTTAGCTAATGATTCGCTTATCTTTCCTTTTGATGCTTTGAGCATATTGTAAGTTATATTATCGTCTCCAGGTGCTTTCCGGCTGCTGGTTTTAGAGATCAATGATTCAATGTATTCTTTAGAGATGTTATATTCATGTTCTGGTGTTGTCAGTGAAGTGTCGTGTCCTATGTATTCTTGAGAGCTTCTATGCGTGGGGAACATTGAATTGACAATATTCTCAATAATTTTCGGATGATCCTCGTAAGGAAAATCTTCAATTATTGGAAGTGTGTGTGATTGCGGGTTGAGTTTTTGTCTGATGAGTTTATGAGTATTTCCCCACGTGTTGTTTGTGTCAATCTCTTCGATAAATTCTCTCCATTTCTTTAATCTTTTCTTTCGAATCATTCTAATATATTTATTTCTAAAACTTTTAAAATCATCATAAAGGTGTTGTCGGGCTTCTGGATTTCTTTCTTTCGAAAAAAGATATCTTTTGCTATTAAAAACAATCTGCATCATTTTTAATTCTGTGTCCCACCAATTTGATCTTTTATGATAAGTCGATCTTTTGATTGTGGGCATCGAATTAAAAGCAGCTTTTTGAATGATTCTAGTCAATTCTAAGATATTATGGTCAATCGTATTCGTGTTATTAGTGTGTTCGATGTTCTGTGTGATTCTAGCAACTGATTCTTGGTCAATAAGCTCATTAAACTTAGTCCAATCAGCCTTCCTCTCATTGAATCTTCGAGTCGTATTAGAGATTCTTTGAGGGATTCTTTCATTTGAAGCGTATTCGAACTCTATAAGAGCGTGGTCGAATATGCTGTGCTGATGGACAGTAGAAGCCCAGTTTCTAATGAAAGACCTCGCTTTATAATTGCTTAAAGTCAAATCAATAATGCTGTTACCGTTAATGGTCAAGCAGGTCGGGCTTTCGTCATTATGAATATGTAGATCGAAATCATTTATCAGTTCACAGATTGATTCGCCGTGTCTGTTGATGATTCGATCATGCCATAACGTATGTCTGGCATTAAGATCTCCCGACAAAATTAAAGGATGATTAGCGAAGGTTTTCATTAGGTCTTTAAGTAGGTCAATATGGCTAGATGAAATTGTGTTTGGTTCAATATATACGTTGCTGATGATTAGCAGTGATTTGGACAGTTGGACCTGAACAGTCGTCATCCAGCAGTTCGTATATTTGTCTAATTTCTTCGCCATAAGATTTTTATTATTAATGAAGATTCCAGTCTTTGGGAGGATGTTTTCGTCAGTTTGAAACAAATTTGATCGAGATGGAAATCCTAGTATGCGATGAGAATTATGAGTATGAGGTTCTTGAATGAGAATTATGTCAATTTTTTTATTTTCCAATTCGCTCAATAATTCTTGAGTCGCGGTTGCGCTTTTTCTAAGATTCTGATGAGCAAATTTGATTGAGTCAAACATCATGAAAAATAGGTGAAGAAATAAATAAATAATTTGGATGACATTATGTGCAAGATGAGAACTAATAAATTATTAGTCCGGATGAAATTGAGTGCGTTCCAGTACGCGCTTCATTTGCGAAATGTAGATCGGACATAATTCGGAATTAGATGAGTGGTTCGTTTCATTTTGATGATGAATGTGATTTTTACAATTGATGCAACATTTAAGATTAGGATTTTCGCATTGATGATTTTTATTCCATGAACCACCACAGTTTCGGCATACTGCCGTATTTTTGCAGTCTCCTTTTTTGTGGCCGTATTGGTAGCAATTCTGGCATTGTTTCACCAAAACTTGGTGCTCAATTCGACAATATTGAAAATCTATATATATGTTATTACGCAATTGTTGATTGATGGTTTGGAAAATTCTCGGACTCACTCTGAGAATTAGGTCCATTAATCGAGGATTTCTGTTTTTTCTTTTGAATAAGAATTTAATTTCATTAGTAGCATTTTCTATATTAGCTAATTGCGGATTATTTTCTATCATTTGCGATATGATGGTGGTGATGTTGTTATCGATAGATACACCTTTTATCACAATTGTTGGATCGAGCTTTCTTGGTGTATAGGCTTTGAAGGAGTTATTGTTCATGGAATGATTGTTGATGCTTTTAATTAGATTTTCGATGTTTTCGTTGTTCTCATCGGCCGAATTTATTATAACTGACGATTTGGTTGTTTTGATATTCACAATTTTCGCTTTTATCTTCGACTCGCTTATGATTTTTTTGACCTTGTTATCCATGATGGTAGGATTGACTGGGTTTGCGTCCGATGTCGATCTTATAACAATGGTTTTAGTTTGACTCGGTAGTTTGGCTTCATTTTTAGCTGTCGGAGCCAGTGATGCGGCCTGAGCGTATGTTGCTGGATGACTTTGGATTTTGAAAGAGGCTGTTGGCGATATAGCCTTTGATATTTTACTGAGTTCATTTTTCATCACATCAATATTTCCTCCCAATTTATTAAGATTTGATTCGATGTTCGATAGTTCGCAAGATTTTTCTTCTGAGTTAGCCGACTGGATTTTGTTAATGAGCAATTTTGATTGTTTCGATGCGAATTCGAAAACTGGTAAATATCTAGGAATTAACTTTTTATCTTTAAATCGAAACAATAGATCATTGATGTCTAGATATTCATTCAGTGAAAGGCCGGATAACGAATCTTCTGGATCATCTAGGTAGGGCTCCAGTAGCTCTTCGGCGTAAGATTCAGTCTTTTTACTTTTGGATTTCGGGAATTCGTTGTCGCTGTCGCTTGGCAGAGACGCTGAACGTTTATTTTTCGTTCTCGTCATTTTGGAATGACGAGAATAACTTACCGATTTAGATGCAACTTCCAGAAGATGACAGTTGTGACCGGAAGAAACAAGAATAGATGACAAAGATTGAAGAGATGATAATTTACAGATTTTGATGTTCACTGATTGACTTTTGATGATTGGTGAGATAGCACTAAAGTAAGATTAATAGGCACAGAGATAAGATGGCTGGTGATGTAGTGACGATTAGATCTTATGACCAGGCTGGTGTTGATGATGGCTGCAATGATGCTTGAATTTCGATGCGGTGAGGTAGTGGTATGGCTAGGAAAGAATGAAAAGTTTGATGGCGTTCAAAATGGCGTTGTGATTGATGAGAAATGAGAGAGATGATTTTGATGATTTTTGATGGATTTTGATGATTTTTGATGGTTTCTGGATCGATTTGATCACGATGGGATTGGTGGTGGATGATTAGATGAACAATTGATGGTTATTGATGGTTTTGAATGAGTTCAGATGGTTTTATAATCACAAATTTAAAATTTTAAAGTTTTAGTTTTTGCTGCTTAATTAGAACGATGTGTTCAGTTTGGCTGCTAAAACAAAACTTATTCGAGAGAGAGAGAGAGAGAGAGAGAGAGTTTGATTGTAAAATTCTTTGTGAAATTAATGTTTAGTTTGGATTTTTTTTTTTTTTTTTTTTTGAAAAAAAAAACAAAAATTTAGAGCAAAAAAAAATTATAAAAATAATCATCGACGATATTCGAAATGGAACATTGAAATTCGAATATTCGAAACAATTCATTCGTTCGTTCGTTCGTTTTTTTTGAATCAAGAAAACTATTTGTGAATATCGACTAAATTCCTTGTCGATTCGATTCGATTCTCTTTAAACACAGACTTCGGCCGATCGAATTCACTCCTCACTGGGGGCGAACCAAAATTTTATTTCCCCCACAATTAGAGAATGGAATCCATTCGATTCGATTCTCGATTTGATATTGACATTTATTTAGATTTTATTTTGGTCTTTTTTTCGCTTCTCTCTTTCGCTAGAATCGAACAATCACATTCGAAATCTCTATCTATCTATCTTCATTTTTGAAGTCTCAAAGAAAAAAAAAAAATAAAATAAAAATTCTTTGAAACAAACATATCGAATGCGCAATTAAAATTTATTACCTTCGCTTTAGGATTCGATGAAATTCATTGAGATTTCGTGAGACGCAAAAATGGCACAAAAAAAAAACTTTTTTTTTCTCTTTCTTCTTCTTGAAGTGGATCCTATTCTATTTTTGTTTCCTTTGCTAAGATTGTCTCTTTCTCGATTCTGAAATCGACACTCAAATCTTCGAATCTCTAATAGGCTAGACTCTAGCCATTAAGGCTATCAGAGAGTGAAAGGTTAAACTTTATGGATTTTTTTTTCACTTTTGATTTCTTAGTTTCAACTCATTGATTACATCAATCAAGTTTCTACTCTTTGTTTTTTGTTGCTAAGATTTGATTGGATTTGATTGAAGCGTAGCTTTTTTTTTAAAAAAAACATAAGAAATTGAAACAAAACAAAACAATTTCGTAGAGCGAGAGAGAGAGAGAGAGAGAGAGAATATATTCATAGGTTCGATTGTTTGATTCTGATAGAATAAGGGTTTTTATAACGGAGAATAACAAAATCTATTCCAATCTGTCGAATTTTTTTTTTCGAAAACCTTTTAGATCGAACATTAATTATTTAGCTTTAGCTATTTAGATTTAGCTTCATTTATTTTCTTTTTTTTTTGGAAAATTAATTTAGATTTCATTCTGGTTAGCTTCTCGATTTCGTAATAGATATTCAAAAAAAAAAAAAAAAAAAAAAAATAGAAAGAGATAGAAATTTGTTGGATCCAACTTTGAATCTAAGCTTTCTGATCTAATTAATTCTCTCATATTAATCGCAAAGCATTCGAATAAACATTAAAGAATATTAATGAAAAGAAGAGTACGATGTTTGCTATTTGATGAAGCTATTAATTATAATTATTTATTCTTTATTATTTATTATTACAAAATCTATAGATTGTTTGATCAAATCTATCTATCAAATTCATTCTATGACTATTAATTTTGATCAGATTTTCCATTTTGATTATTGGCACTTGTAGAAATTTTATAAAAATTATATTCGAAATTCATTAGAGAAAAATTTTCAATCCAAACTTAAACATTCTCCAAAACGAAATGGATATGAACGAAATGATTCATAATCTTAAGACTCATATCATCTTCGAATATCGTTCGTTCATATCAATCCAGTTAGAATCAAAAAAAAAAAAAAAAAAAAAAAAACAAAAAAAAAATTCCTTTCAAATAATCTTTTTCCCAAAGAATAGAATCTTCCAAATCTCTTCGTCCTACGTCAATAGATCCTAAAACAAGATCACACAAAGAGAAGAGAAGAGAAAACTTAATCATTAGTGCTGGTGTTAGCATAAATAATTTTCATCTTCAACAAAAAAAAAAAAAAAAAAAAAAAAAAAAGAAAATCTCAAGACTGGTAGTGTTCCGTTAATAATTCTGTTCGATTCGAAAAAATTTCGTATCGAATACACAGTGAGTGAGATGTGTAGTGTGAGATGGAACGATGGAATGTAAAGTAATATAATCACAAACAAATACACGATCTCAATCGTATAATCATAGCCGTATATAATCGTAGCCGTAGAAGAATTATTTTCTCATTGATTGTGAGAATTCCAAGATCTGTTAATGACTCTAGAATGAACCAATTCATTGCTCTAATCAATTTATCTCTTCCCAATATCTTCTCTCTCAATTGTTCAATTGTTCTCTCTCTCTCTCTCTCTCTCTCTCTCTCTCTCGAGTGGTCTTTGTGCATTAATCTAATCGCGTAAATCAGTCGCGTGATGATGATCATTCAATTCTGCTCTATCTCGATCGAATCGAAGTTATTATTTCTATTATTATTTTTATTATTATTCTTTTATTATTATTATTATTATTATTATTATTATCATTATGAAATACTTTGCACTTTTTTTTTTGATTCGAAGTGTTGTCGCAGGTCAATTATTCTGTTGAGAGAACAAAAAAAAAAAGCTAAATGCATTTTTTATGTCAAATATTTTCGAAGATATTTGTGGAATAATTAAGTCAAATGAGTGCGGAGATAATATTGTTGGATTTCTTGTTGGATTTTGGAAAATAAAAAATCAAATTTTTTCATACAGACACTCCGACACTTAGTTTTACAGACACTTAGTGAATAAAAATTCGAATGATAAAGAAAAGCGAACGAATTCAGCGAACGAGAAATACGAAAGAGTAATTACTTTAGGTTACCTACGTAGTTTTCCGATACTGCATACCTTTCTCAGATTAGACGAAAAAGGTAACAATCTAATTTGAGCGTTTGAGTATTAAGGAAAAAAAAATCAATTAAATGTAAATAATTGAAATGATAACATTTTTTTCTCTCTTCGGTTTTAATAAGAAAAACTTTATTCAATTTTATTTTCAATTCTAGAGATATCTAAAATTCCATACGGAAGTAAGGTATCCATAATTGAATTCATTCAGAATAAAAGATTATCCTAACAACAGAACAATTCTGAACAAATTGCTTCTCTTTCATTCTTTTTATCAAAAAAAAAAAAAAAAAAAAAAAAAAAAAAAAATAGCATTATACGTTATAAACAATAATTAGATGAAAGTAATTGGAAAAGATAACTAACTAGAAATTGATTTATAGATTAAAAAAAAAAAAAAAGAAAAATAATTCATAGAAAAAGAATCATAAATTATCTTCCACAATTTTAGCCTAACATAACCTAACAGAACATAATTTCTTGTGTCGAGATTTAAAACTAAGAATTTGAAACAAAATATTTTCGAAATACTTCAGAAGAGAAAAGATTTCCTTTCTAAGTTTCTAAGCTAAATAAAGATAATAAAGATTTCCGATTCGGAAATAGAATAAAGTTTTTTTTTCTGTCCACAACGATGCCTACAATCATTGCAAGGCAAAAAAGAAAAAAAAGAGACCAAGAATTAAGAGCTTTCGTTTGAAATTCATTCACATCGTAATGATGGATGTCTCTCTCACTTCCTCCCCTCTCTCTCTCTCTCGCTCTCGTCCTCTTTCCTTCCTCTCTCTTTTCCTGACTACATTCGTGATGCTTTACTCTTGGGAAATTGAGCTTTTCTTTTATTTTATTTTATTTTTTTTTTTTTTTTTGATTAGAACTTATTAGAAGTTTAGCGATTCCATCATTAGGACGATAGAATCATCGCATTGATTAGGTCATGTCGAGTTTTGAGTGGTGAGAGTTAGGTTTGAGTTTTTTTTTTTTCGTTCTCCACCACACAAATGATTGATTCTAATTCGAAAAAGAAAGTCACTAGGATTGGATGGATTCAGTTGATTTTTCAATCAAATGAATTTTTTTTTTCTCGTAATCGAAAACTTTTGCTTTTCGAAATTGTTCGATCTGTGGTGAGAATAAGATAGGTAGGAAAAAAAAATTTCGAATTTCGAATCTATCGAATTTTTTTTTTTATTTATTTCTTCATCTCATCAAAAAGGTTTCATTGAAAGGTATAGTAGACAATAGTTTACAACAAATTCAATCAGAAAATTTATCACAAAAAAAAGGAGAATTGAAGAAAACCTAACAATAGAAAGAGAGAGAGAGAGAGAGAGAGAGAGAGAGAGAGAGAGAGAGCACTATCGAATAGAAGAGTGAATGAAAGCAAAGAAATAATAATAATTTAATCATTGAAAATTATCTTCGATGTCGGAGAAGAGAGAGAGAGAGAGAGAGAGAGAGAGAGAGAGAGAGAGAGAGAGAGAGAACGAAATGTTTATGAGAACGAAACGAAATGAACGAAATTATTATTACATTTTTTTTCGAGATCGAGAGAGCAAAGAGATTTTTTTTTTTTTAATCAAAATCGAGAATCGGTAAACTCACGAAATGACCAAAGAATAATTTGATCATGTGCATAGTTTTCGCAAGGGGGGAGGAACTGATTCTACTCTCTCTCTCTCTCTCGATTGAAGGTAGCTTCCTCTCTCTCTCTCTCTCTCTCTTTGGTCTTCATCTTTATGGTCTTTCTCTTTGTGAGTGTTGCGATCTTTGTTAGTGAAATAAAACTAGCATTAGAAGAAGAAGAAGAAAAAAAAGCATTTGGTACCTGTTCAACAATGCACCGCGATTTATTCGGATCGCAAAACAAAAAAAAAAAAAAAAAAAGAATCCAAAAGCAAATATATAGAAAAAAAAATTTTTTTTCCTCCGATGCTGCCTCAACTCGAACCAAACCTGCAACTGTGTGTACTGTAGAACTTCGAAGCTGATAGAGATTTTCGTTTTTTTTTTTTGCGAGAAAAATTCATTAAACTAAATTATTAACCACTCTTGCTGATCTAGGCTAGAATGATATGAGCCATCGAAACGAAAAGAGAGATTCAAGTCCATCTTGTTTTTCATATGCTTGTTTACGATCGTTTAGACCATTGTTGACCGAAAGATGTAAAGCTCAAGAGAAACGAGACCAAACTTAAACCCTAACAAAAAAACCAAATCCAAACACAAACACAAACACATTGAAGTGTATTTGTTCGATAAGTTCAAAGTAAATATTTTGATCTCTAGCCACCACCACCACCATCACCACCACCACCACCATCACCTCTCTCCCAGAGTAAAAAAAAAAAGATTAGTTATAATTGCGTACACATCGCATTGAGATATCAATCGGATGTGAACGAATCGATATTGATTAGTATTATGAATTTGAAATAGAACAATTAAAATCTTTTTTTTTTTTTTAAAAAAAACAAAATTAAATTCTTAAATTCTTCACAATTCTTCTACAATTGAATCGAGAAGAGGTGTAATAAAAAGCAACGATAGTTGATAATCTAAGAAGAAGAATATCCGTAATGTTAGGAAATGTTTCATTTTGAAAAAAAAAAACAAACGAAAAATAGCTTCTTTTCAAAATTGGATCGGATCGTTAGCGTTCGAATTTATTCAAATTTCGATTTTTGTGTCGATTATTTTCATAATTTGATTTGATTCCGTATTCGCTTTGGAATTTCCGAATGATTTATCGAATTTAGGAGCAATTTTTTTTTCCTTTCTTCTTCTTTTTCTTTTTCAATTTCATTCGATGACAGAAAGAGAAGAGAATCTCGTTGAAGAGATTACTTTGGTATCTCTATAGAAAGAATTATCAAAAAAAAAGATTTTCTTTTTTGGATCCCAAATTTTGATTTGAGAATTAAAAATTCTGTTACGAATCTAATCGTTAGCTAATCACAGCACTAATACCACATCAATCGAGATACCGTTCGGCTATATTGTTTTGTGCTAAGCTTCGGTGTTCAGATGGAAAAAGAGAGAGAGAGAGAAATCGAATCATAGACAAATGCTTCCGAATAATTAATTACTTCCGAAACAAATCTAAGCCTATTCTTCACAACAAATCCTCTCTTTTGTTTCTCTCTCTCTCTCTCTCTCTCTCTCTCTCTCTCTCTCTCTCTCTCTCTCTCTCTCTCTCTCTCTCTCTTTCTATCTATCTGATTTCGGTTCGAATTTCAACATTCCAGAAGAGTTTTGTTGTCTTTTAGAAAAAAAAAAAAAAATATTTCTTAGACTTTTATTTTCGAAAAAAAAAAAATAATAATAATAATTAGACTTTTTCATTTTTTTTCCAGAGAATTTAAATCCAACATTTCATTGCAGAACATTTGAACGTTTGTTTTAGATAAATTCTTTAGTCTATCTTTTTCATGAAAATTTTCGATCGCTTAGTAGCATCTTCGATTGGAAAGAAAAAAAAAATAAATAAATAGTTTATGTGTTTCCGATCCATAGATCGATTCTCATACTAAGCGCTCTCTTTCAAACATTCTATACAGCTTACCTTTGGGCAAAATTTTGCGATCTACCAATCGGATGTGCAGATTTCCACAATCGAATATTTTTTTTAGGTTGGAAAAAACAAGATTTCATTTCCTCTCTCTCTCTCTCTCTCTCTCTCTCTCTCTCTTTCACTCTTAATTTGAAATCTCATTAGCTATAGCCACAATCACATTCATCTTTGATGGCTAATCAAAAAAAAACATTTAAAAATCACAGATTATTTAAGAAATCAAACGAAAAAAAAAATTCGAATCGTAGCCCTCTTCTCACCGGAAGATTTACGATAGCTTCCTGTTTGTTTGTTTGTTTTTGTTTTTAGCTTTTTTAAGTCAATCATTTTCGATAGAGTCACGATTTATTGATTTATTTATTCAATTTTATTATTAATATTATTATTATTTTTTGCTTTACATTTGGTTTAAACTTTTTTTTTTTTGCAAAAAAAAAAACAATTGAAAAAATTCGATTCGAATCGATCCGTTTTTTTTTAATTTATTTACAAACAAAAATTTCAAAGATCCAATTTTCGAGAATCAAAATTTTGCTCCAAGATTGATTGAATTGGTTAGATTTCGTAGATTTTCGATCGTTAGAAACTAATCAAAAAAAAAAAAAAAGTACTAAGGCACTGAAGACCATAAAGAATACGCAAAGAATTAGATTAAATTAGAGATGTGATTTTTGTTGAATGCGAGTGGAGGTTGTGGAGGAGGGGGGAGGAGAAAGCTATCATAGATGAGCAATCGAATGAATTGTTGTTACGATGATGGTCGATGTTTCCGTTGTTCTTATTGTTGTTGTTGTTATTGTTGTTGTTTAAGACAAGCACACAGATAATCACAGAATATTTTCTTGAATATTTCTTTGAATACAGAATTATCATCACCGTAATAGTTGAGAGTATTGTATTGGCGAGAGAAAAAGAGTTAACTTAATAAAGTCACAATTATTAAGTTCAGTTGAATGAAATCAAAGAATATGAGGATTGTGATCGTTACGCGAATTGGTGTTGCCGAATTACCGAAGACTACGAAGACTTGAATCAAACTGTAGCGCCAAATTTTTTTCTCTCTCTCTCTCTCTCTCATCTCCGTTTCGAACGTTTCGTAGTCGTCGAACGTTTTCGTTCATTTGTTCTCTTCTACTCTCGAATTGATCTACCTAAATTGTCTACGATCGCATCTCCACTATAGGTTGTCTCGGATCGGATCGGATCCTATGGATTTCACCAGCAGCAGCAGCAGCTACAACATACAACAGCAACAAAATTCATTCGGATTCTAGTCAACCTGGAGCGCAGTTATCTAGAATACTTATTTCTCTCTCTCTCTCCCTTTAGTTTTGTATCGTAGGAAAATACCAATCTAATATGAGATGCATTTATTCTTTGGGTCTCTCTTCTCTTCTCTTTTCCTCTCTTCTTCTGTTAGCGAAATATTGTTCGATGTTAGTTCGGTCTATCTAGATGAAGGTAGGTGTGTTGGTGAATGGGTTTGTATTTGAGACGGTAACAAAAGTTGTTTTTTCCTTTTATTTTTTTTTCTTTTTTTTTCTTGAGGAAACAAAGAGTATAAAGAGCGTCGGCGCCAATTAATTTCTGTCATCCTAGATGCGGCCAAAATTCTGAATAGATAATAATGGCAGCAAGAGACACAGAGAGAGAGAGAGAGAGAGAGAAGGCTGTTTGAACTAATTTTTTTCGAAGTCAGTCTCTCTCTCTCTCTCTCTCTCTCTCTCTCTCTCTCTCTCTCTCTCTCTCTCTCTCTGAATCTATGTATCTTTCTATCTGCCCTAGCTAAAGCAATTCTCTAGGTTCTCGCTTCTATCTATCTATCTATCTTCTTTTACTCTACGATCCGAACTGATAACAAAAAATAAAAAAAAAAGAACGAAAATTATTCAAGTGGATACTATGAGACTTTCGAAATATTTTGCCTGCCTAAATTCTCTCCAACAATCTCTTCCTTGTGGCTGTGGCTTTGTGTGTGTGTGTGTGTGTGTGTGTGTGTTTGTAAAAATGAATCAATAATTATGTAAGAGTCGATCTGAATTCTAAAATGAGAGAAAAAAAATTAGAGAGAGAGAGAGAGAGAGAGAGAGAGAGAGAGAGAAATGAATGAATGAAAAAAAAAAATCTAAAAGAAAGAAAATGAAACAAATGAATGAATAGGCTTTTCGATGGAATTTTCTTTTGATATTCGAATCACATTAGAATTTCGAATAGCGAAAAGCTAACGAGAAAACAATAGATCACTCAATATTGAAATTAATGTCGATCATAGTGAATCATTCATCGTTCTTCGATTTGCGTTTGCGGAGGAATCTTGTTTCGCTTTCGTTCTCGGATCGAAACAGTAGCGAAAAGTAGAAAAAAAGAGAGAGAGAGAGAGAGAGAATCAATATATCAATCGAAAGAGAGAGAGAGAGAGAGAGAGAGAGAGAGAGAGAGAAAGGATTCGGAGCGAAAAAAAAAGTTGAATAGGATAGGATAGAATAAGATAGGGAATAAGGATACGAAGCGACCATAATCAACGTGAAGAATCTAAGAATTGTGTAATTACTAAATTTTCAATACTTATTGGAAAAAGGGGTGGTTGGGTCGAAATTCATTCACATTCTCTCTACGTTTGGTTGGTCTTTCAGCGAACAATTAGTTTCGCCAAATTCCATCACATTAAACTCAATTGATTGTGTCGATGGTTTCATTTTGAGCTACCTACGATTGAATTGTACCTAACATCATTACGTAGAGTGATAACTTTTTCTTTTTTTAATCATTTTGATTTTATTGAATCTTTTTGCAAGAAAAAAAAACATAAAAAAAAAATATTTTTAAAAAAAATCTATGGATATTCCAACAATGCTTCCACAAATTTTTCTCTCCACCCCTTAATAAGTTTTCTATCGGTCCATTCCCCGATATCCCATAGGTCTGATAGGGATTCTATTTTAAACAGTCTTGTGCAGTGGGTTTTGAATAAGTAAAAACTTGATTCTCCCTTCGCACTCCCTAAACGAACGATTTCTTTGCTCATCGGACGCGCGCTGCACGAACACAAAACGTTTGATGACAGTTAATTCAGTGTCTTCGCTCATAATTCATTAGTTTTAGTATTCAGTGAACCAGTTCGATCCGAGATAATATAATTGAATTTATTCCTTTGATAATAGTTGATAAATTAGCAATGAAAAGATCAGAATGAAGAAATCAAATAGAGCATTTAACGAATGAACTATAGGCATAGACGACCATAAATAAGTGATTGGGCTATAATCAATGAGCTATAAGGTTCTTGCGAAAATCACTTAATTATGGTCCAGAGTCTGGAGTCCAGACTAATATATCAAAAAAAAAAAAAAAAAAGTTAATCGAAAATTTCGAAATCAGTTCATTAGTTTGATTTGTTAGAGCTAAATATTTGTAGTATTCCCCCCCCCTCACTCTCTAGATCAAAACAAATAGACTTCCGTTGATCGAATGGAATAGATATTTGATAAAATTGTTGCATTCTTTTGGTAATTAAAACCGTACATCGGGACGGAAAGAGAATAGGTATGAAAGAGAGAAGAATTTGTTTATTCAGCTCTAAAAGATAGAGAAGTAGAGATTGGGCCAAAGTTAGATTGAACGGATAGTTTTGTTTAATGATTCTCACTAACATAGTAATTAATCAGCTATCTTAAATGATGAAAATTCATTTCGATTCCCGATTCTATCGAAATTAATCGACTCTTGTGATTGTGAAATGAAGGTGGAATAATTCATCATTCACTTCCAGCATCACATTCTATCATTAATTCGTTTCGATTTGTTAGAACAATCGAAATTGTTTGCGAAGATTAACGAAATTATTTTTTGGGATTTTTTTTCCCAACTAATCTACTGTTCTTAGTGTGGCCTACTACTGAAACATTAGGCAAATGTTTCGAGCTCCGTTTAAACAATGATTGAGATTTTTGTTTCACCAAAACTCTCGATCGACCGGCTTGGTCTGGAATTTTTGCCGAATCCAATTTTTTCATCGAATTTCGAAACACTTGATTGGTAGAAAATTTTTGCTCCATCAATCGAGGCCTCAGTTTTTCAGTGTTTAGTTTTGAATTCGATTCGATTCGATTTTCAATGCGATCTCTCTCTTCTGTATCGAAAGATTTTTCCAATTCTTTCCAAACGAATAGGCTCTCATCTTTGATCTCTGTGATGCTTTGATTTTGTTCCAAATGGATCGATTGTACTGCTGTCGAAGGCAAATCATCAAAAGCTGATTGAGAAATCGTAAATCGATCGATTCGATTGTCATCAATTCGATGCGATTTTTGCTGACTATTAGAGAGATTACCATCATTGTCGCATTTCATCAATTCGATTAGATGGAATGGTTTTAAAAAAAGTTTCAAATATGAAAAATCAAAAAAAAACTGTAGAAAGCATTCATTGCGCGTTAGAGAGGGCGTAAGATTTATATTTGTGAATTATTGTTTGTTCAGTCGTAGCGATTTCATAAATTTGAATCGATTCAATTTGAGTCCAATAATTGTAATTAAGTTATTAATTAGATTATTGAATTAATTATTTCGATGCTTAGAATTTGGGAAAATCAAGCAATCGTAATAAGGAATCATCAGAGACATTATTTTTTTATAAATAGGATTGAAGATAAAATTTATTATCGAAAATTTTGAAAGTAGTAGCAGAAACATATGTCAGTTGGTTAAATCTGCACCAACAATTCTTCAAAAATGATTTCAAATCAGTTTGTTTATAAAATTATCTATTTCTATGGAATTCTTTAAAGATTTTCACTGATAAACTCAACAGCAGCTAGAAGATTTTTGATTCACTGCAGTAGTTTTACCGGGATTTATGGTTTGACCAACCGATTCTCTGACTTCCTTATCCGACGGTCCAACACTGGCCTTTATCTCAGATGCCATCATTAAAAAAGCTTGCTCTACATTCGTAGCATTTTTAGCCGACGTTTCGATAAAAGGAATGCCTATAGAATTGATTCAATGATTAATCGATCCATAAGAACATTCAAAATCAAACCTAAATTGTCAGCGAATTCTTTAGCGGTAGCGAAATCTACCACTTTTTTGCCGGTCACATCGGCTTTATTGCCAATCAAAAATTTTTTGACGTTGTCGCACGCATAACGCTCGATTTCTTGCAGCCAATGTTTGACATTGTGGAAAGTGTCCATATCTGTTACATCGTAGACTACTATAATACCGTGAGCCCCTCGATAGTAAGACGATGTAATGGTACGGAAACGTTCCTGACCAGCTGTGTCCCAAATCTAAGAGAAATTCGATTTGATTAATTTTTGAGATCGATTTGATTAATTTTGAAACTAGAACATTTAGAATCGAACCTGTAATTTGATGGTTTTGCCATCTAGCTCAATAGTTCGGATTTTAAAATCAACTCCTATGGTAGAAATATAAGACTCTGTATAGGTGTCGTCAGCGAAACGCAATAATAGACAAGATTTTCCAACACCAGAATCGCCAATCAACAAAAGTTTGAATAGATAATCACTTTGAAGAAGAAAAAATAATCAGAATCGTTCCAAATTCAATCGAATCGAATTAGATCAAGATGAACATACTAATCTGGATTCATAACTAGGATGTTTGTGATGCGATATTTACAATCGAAATTAAAACAACTTTATGAAGAATTTATTTCTCTATGTAGAATATTCACTGAAATCTATCGATAAAAATAGATTAAAAAATCCATATAGATTATGAAGAATATGTTTAATCAAACCAGATTCGAAACGAACGAAGAACAACAAATTGGACAATACAGAATAGGATAGATTCTTATCAGATGTTAACTTTGATATCAATCACAAAGATTCGAATCACTTAGAGATAGAGCTAAATATATAATCGATGGATAAATGTAACGCCAATTGATCGAGCAAATAAAAGAGAGAGAGAGAGAGAGAGAAAGAAAAAGATAAAAAAAAAAGATTGAACAAAGAAAACAACATAGATTTCTGTTTTCAAATTAATGATCGAAATGAAAATGACGCGATGGACAATTTCGATGCTGGAATAATGCAAAATTGAGAATGAATAATAATAATAATAATAATAGCTTTCTCTGATTGCTTGTTTGATTACCAATAAAGCTTTGTGTTGGGTTGTGTTTGTTAGCAGTTGGCAGTTAGCAGTTAGCAGTTTTGAAGAGATTGAGAGTTTGTGGATCACTGTGCTTTGGAATGCTTGCTTGCGTTCTGTGTTGGCGAAACAAAAAAAAAAAAATAATTAATTCTCGATTCGATCGTTGCTGACACTGCCACTTCGATTGTTCGGTTTCGATTGCAAGCACAGTGAACGAAGCGATTCCTATTTCTTCTCTCTCTTTCTCTGCAAACCCTAATAAATAATAGTGAAAAAAGTAAGCTTACTCACTCATTCAATCTATTTGATTGGAAAAAAGCAGAAGCATATTCGGATGAATAATCGCACCTCTTTCTTTCTCTCTCTCTCTCTCTCTACAAAACGTACGAAAACAATCAGATGTCTAGCAGAGAATGAATGGAAAAAAAAATTTTAATTTGAAATTTCATTCACCAATTTGAAGCCGAAAAAGATTATTCAAAAATATCAAAACAAATTTATTAATATCATCAAGTAAATTAGAATTGATCATTGGGGTATTATTTGCAATGAAGAAGTTGCAGTTGAACATTTTTGTTTGATCGATGCTTTTTTGATAATAGATTCAGATAAGGTTTCGATTTCTACTAATATCAATTTTTGATCTGAGATCTTATTCTCCGATATAGAATGAATCAAGTAATCAGAATTTTTCACGTGCACAAAATGCTCTTCTATAAACGAATGAATATTAGATTCATTCTCTTCAGTGAATGAACAAGAAGAAATCGGAACATAACATCTGCCCGCGTCGTCTATTGTTACGGTCACCGACCAAATTAATCTTATGTTTCTTTTCGGAACTAGGAAAAGTTGAATTAAGGTATCAAAAACGGCTCGGTTGGTAAACGGATCAGATGTGGAAAGTCGAATCTCATTCAAAGGCAAAGATTTGAAAATCGCAGACAATGATGACCAGCTTGTTTTACCTAACGAAATCGAGTCAAAGTAAGATAGGAAGTAAGATTGAGATCTAAATTTTACCTGATTGATGGATGATCAGTTTGTCCAAAAATAGACGCTCAACGATTATTAGCGATTCAAACAAAGCAGCTAAAGCGATTGAATTAGAAGAAATATCGATTTGACTCAAATGTAGAGATAATACGTTGTTGAATTTTCGAAGGTTGTTTAATAAAGAATTAGATGATTCAGTACTATCGAACCAATTTCTGCAACTTCCGATTGAAAGATGTTTAAGCTTGAGAAAATTAAATGATGAGAATAATTGAGCAAATTGATTTGCTGTCAAATTGTTAAACGAAGTGCATCGAAAGACTTCGAGATTTAGATGCTCAATATTTGCTGTTATCGAATTTAAATGCTCAACTTCATGAAGAACAAAGCCATTCTTTGATTCGAGAATCAAGGACTGTAAAGAATTTTTTAGATATCCGATAGCAGGAAAAAATTCGAGTGAACAAGGCTCATTAGGTGAATCATGATCAAACAAATTCATTATAGATAAATGTCGAAGATTTGATTGATGTTTTGAATAATTAAATTCCAAAAATCCATTTATCACAAATAATGGTAGACTTCCAAATTTTAATGTTTCTACATGCTCTAGACAAGCATGAATCGTTGAAAAATTTCGCCAAAAATCGCAAATTTTATCATTTCGAGACATTGATTTTGCAGATTTCTGTTCCATAACACAAGTTTTGAGCGTAGGAATTTTGATTCCTGTGAAATCGATAAATTTGACAAATTTTTCAGCAATAATATTTTGCCCAAAATAATTCCAGTTTGAAATTGTGATCCCACAGAGCCGCATTTTTTCCCAAACGCATCGCGCGGACAATATATGATTTAATTGTCGATCTGTTTGTCTGAGAGAAAGACAATCCTTGAAATCAAGATATTCGACTAGCTATAGTAGAAAGTAAATTGATTAGAAACAGAATTTTATAATTCTTCAACAAACCTT
The DNA here is from genome assembly GCA_020844145.1 of Sarcoptes scabiei. Lineage (NCBI taxonomy): Eukaryota > Metazoa > Arthropoda > Arachnida > Sarcoptiformes > Sarcoptidae > Sarcoptes > Sarcoptes scabiei. The sequence continues at coordinate 6,600,457 of CP080484.1, forward strand.
TGTTATGATAAGTGCGGTAGATTTCAGTTGATTCAATACATTGTTTTTGCGTTGCAAATAATTGAACCATTTTGAAGACATATTTATCGGTTCGACTAGTTTGAATGATGATGTTTTTGAATTGATTTCATCTTCACCATTTCTCAATGTAGAGTAGTATTCCTTTCTGGCCATTTGTTGTACAGCTGTATCAATTAAAAACTGCTTTTCATTCAGTAATTTCGTAGCACGTTTTAAGTAATTGATGCTCGAATTATCTGATGAAGGTTGAAGGATAGAATTAATGGGCTGAGTTTTATCTTTCAAAACCACCATGTTTCCGTTGACACCTTGAGCTATTCGATAAACATGATTGATACTAGGCTGAAAATTTGTTGTACCTTGTGATGAAGAATTAGCCAAAGATATCAACTTGTTTCGGTTGAAAAGAGAATGATCTAATAACAAGAAACATTAATAAATTGAAATCGTTTCAAGGAGATTCGTTTACTTTTCTCAAATTTTCTAGATTTCTTTTTCAGGTTAAGTCCGTTAGTTTTTAAATGAGGTAGTGAAGATGATTGGGTCATGAAGTTTTGCTGTTTGGAATGAAATCCATTTAATAAAAGAGTTGGATGAGAATCGCTTTTAATAGACGGTTTTTTAGGCTGAATTTTGATCGATTTGTTAGCAGGAAATTTTTCGCGATTATTCATTAATGAATCTATTAATCAAAATTATAAATATTATAATCTTATTATAAAATGTATCCTTAGACATACCATTTTCAGAAAGAAAATTCTTTAATTTATTTCTTTGACTAGAAACTCCAGTTTTTAAATCCGCTTCGATTGACGATTGAAAATCATTTTCGATATAATCACTAGGGATAACATCTGACACCACTGTTTCAATCGGTTTCTGATTGATCATAGACGAATCGTCGATTTCTTTGTCTCCATCGGTCAAACAATTCGGACAAACAAATACTTTAGGATTTTTAAGAAAAATTCCATCAGGAACGCAATCCAAATGATAAAGACAAAAACAACGATAACACATCAAATTTGGGACCATGTTTCGCCGTCCAGGGCAATTATTGCTACAAGGTTGACGATAATTTTGATTTTGATATTCGCTCTCAGCATTTTCAATTTTATCAATCGGAACGATTTGTTGATCATCAGACGTGCAATACTGATCCTCTGTATAAATTTTAGAGACAAGGCTTTCATTGAGGGATGATTTTTCAAAATTATCGGAATTTTTTTGGCTTTTTGTTTCATTGCTATGAAAATCTTCATTTGAATTAGTATCAATGCGCCTGTTTCCATTCGATTGCTTGACAATTTTCATTTTCAATGATCGGTCTTTATCAGCATAATCTTCTTTAAAAGAAGAATTGGAAGCGATATACTCTTTTTCGTCATTTTCTGACTTCATTTCGATGCCGCCGGAATGAATAGGTTGGACTGGCAAAACTTTACGCCGTTCACTCGAGACAGATTTTGTCGTATGCCCTAATGTGAATTTAAGAAATTCATGATGAATACAGAAGCAAATTATTAATTTTATAAGCCATCAAATCGATATCTACCTGATGTTTTTGAATGAGGAGAGAAAGCATCATTAGAATTGGAATTTGAATGCGATTCCCGTTGCTGATTGTTAAATTTGTTTCGCTTATTCATAGGAATCAAATCAATTTCATTATCATCATACCGAGAGGGCATGACTCTTTTTCTTTTTCCTCGACCCAATATACCATCAGAGTTGGCATCTGGGCCATTAGAATCTTCATTTACAATCAATGAATTATTTAAAGATGATCTATCAATGCTTGAAGATAGAGGAGAAATTTCATCCGTACGGCTATTTGGCATATTTTTTGATCGTAATTGTGGATAGAAAACAAAAGGTCGATCTACGGAGTTTGTTCCTCTTTGCATAGCATGTCTTACGATTTCATCAGGCGGACGATAAATAGGTTGTTTTGCAAAAGTGAAATTGTCGATGGTTAAATTAGTTATTTGAGGATGACGTTTGACTAGAATATAAAAATTAGTTACTGAATTAATATTAAAAATAACGGAATTTAGCTTACGATATTGATTCATTTCTACATTACTACGAAGTTTGCAAGCTCCGTTTGGAGCATGATAATAAACATCACCAGCTTTCTTATCGGCTGTAGAGCCAGTACATCGTAGCACAAGCTCTCTTTTCCATCCTATACCGAATGGAACTCTGAAACGTTGGTACTCATCGATGGTGAAAGTTTTCACCTTCAAAAAATATATTCATTCGTTAATAAATAAGAACTCAAAACATCATCTTACTTTCATGCTTTGAAATTCTTTCCATTTGTAAACGCCTAATTCATCACAGTTTTTTGAGACGATTTCCATATCTGCATATTTTTCTCCATGAATTGAATCCATTTTAGATGAATTAATCTCATTACTAGCATTTGATGATTGCTGAAGATGATCGATTCGGAATGTGCCAGTCGATCCGGAATTTGCTTCGTATAAATTTTTAGACGAATTTCGTTCTGAAGACAAATGAGAGAGAGGCTGAGCGGTAGTTTCTTCATCTTCATCTTCAATTTCATCGTCATCATCAGCAGCTTGATTTGCAGATTGAGATTCATTTTTAAAAGAATGATTCTGATGATCTTGATCACTGTCATCATTAAATGTGGCAGATTCAGCTTCTAAAGAACTAGAATCTGAAACATTTTCGGAGGACAGATCACCTTTGTTGAGACAAATCATGTTAGATCCCTTCTCTACTTTGGAATCTCTATTAACATCATCTGTTCTTTCTTCAATGTTTTCAATTTTTAGAACGTCACTGGATTCTATCGGATTATTGATAGTTACTTGATGATTGACCAGATTATCTTGATTTTTAAACTCACATTCTGAGGACATCATAGATTTAAAGCAGAAAAAAAACCGAACAAATAGATCAAACACCGCAATATAGGATTAAATTATTTTGGTAAGAAGAAATTCATAGAACAATAATCATTGTTCGGACCGCCACTATCGTTCAATTCATTAAGCGGATATTTTCCGTATTCGATTCAGATGATCACATTGTGGCTCGCCACAGATTGATCATATCTACAACACCAGTCTTACGAAGCTGGTCGCCATTTTTCTTGCATCTTTGCCACTACTAAATCAATCAAGCACAAGTTTTTGTTCGCCTAATTTGTGTAGGGATATGCAAGATAAGAGAGCAAATTTTTAGCGCGATCCTGAAATTTGACTCAGTAGAAGTAGTCTAGTCGAATTCAATCTCAGATATAATATTCAAAATATTCGAGGATGTGAGAGTTCTCATTCATTCATTCACACTCTTTCACTCCACACAAGTAGAATTCAATAGAACACGCCCACGAGTTTTTTCTATTCCCAAAAATGATTATATTGGTTATCACTAATTCTATTGGGCTGAGTCCAAGGTTTATGAAGTCTGTTCATAAACAAAGAACAAAGAAACTGTTAGCCTAGCGAATAAGTTCTTTTCTTCCATTAACATTGTGAGAGTAAGAATTCTATTTACGATCTTTGCGAACAGACTCCATAAACATTACATTAAACTTATGTGATATATAAGTGAGTATGAAATTCTTTTAACGAGGGCTGGCGTTGAAAAATTAGCTAAATGGACCTTGAAATGGACTCGAAATGTTGTTCCAGAGAATTACATGCACATCTACACCTAAACACAGAATCGCGCTGCGCTAAACATAAAACTCTCTTGGGTCGTAACATGTGTGCTTTTAACAACAAACAGATAAGACCTAACACTAACAATTGTTCGTCCCACTGCTGTTTTGTTTGCGACCACTCCAACTATTCATTAACTTATATTAGTACCATACTAGAATTATATGCTTGTATCTACAAAAATAATCTACACTATATATATATATCAACGGTAGGTTTTATGTCAGCTCAATCGAGCAGTTTATCAGTCGCATTAAGCCTATGAATAGTGTATGAAATATTGTGGAAAAGAATCGAGTAGGGGAGGAAAAATAGCGTCATCTTTTTTCATACGCTTAAGAAATGCTAATGGATATATATATATATTAGAACATACAAACAATGCAATGAATGCAGCACACTGTGAGATCAAAAGTTGATCGATTAATCTGCTCCTCTTCACTCTTCACTGTTCACTGCTCAATCACTGCAATTCGGAACAATAAACATTAATGTGAAAATGTGAAGAGAGGCATTCAAAGATGAATGAATTCTACCTTGATTTTAGTCATTCATTTTTTTTGTCTATGAAGATTTGTTTAATTCTTGATCGAAATCAATCAATTCATTAATTATTTTGAATGATTGATTTATGATGAGATTCTCAACAAGATTGGAGAGAGAAAAAAAATTTTTTTTCTTGAGACTTGAAAATTTTACCTGTACCAGTGATTTTGGATTGATGATTTAAATAATCTCTTTTTTTTTTTTTAATTTGATTGGTTACAAATTTCGAATCAAGCATGACATGTTCAATCAGATCTAGTATTGAGCAACATCTTCTTCCTTATTGATAAATTTTTCATCCCTAGACATTGATGTTGCGAATAGGTTTAAATTTTTCTTGTATGTATTATATTCAATTTTTTTTATATAATACAATAATTTTATTTACCTTTTATTCGATTAATCAATACAACAGAATTAGAATTATAGATCTGTTTTCAAAATCTTCATCTGCCTTTCTAGGTGATCTCATTTTCAGAACTCGACCTTTTCGAAATTTATACTAATGAAATAGTTCATCAAGTCCAATCTAAATTCTACTTCAAATACTTATCTTTTCACCAAATCTTCAAATCAAATGATCGATTTGATTATTTTAAATGCCGTTGATAGTATCGATTTGATTGGAACACCATTTGAAAATTATTGTTGATCTTTTATTTTGACAAATGTCCAACGATAAAGAATTCATCGGCGGCTGTCAATCATCTGATCCAAGTTGTCAAAGCACATCATCTGAAAACGATGAATTCGATCAAGATTTAGCTCTTGAAACGATGGATGAATCTGTTCAGGAGATAGATGAAAATAAAAACATGAAAATAAAATCGACACAGCTTAGTGTTAATGTTATAAATGATGAGGATTCTCTTTCTTCATCTTCTTCTTCATCTTCAGCTGCGTCATCTGATTCTCTTTCTCGCATCAATGACATGATTGATGAAGAAGATGATGAAGAAGATCAAGATCAAGATCGTCTCTTGAAAAATAAAGAAAAAGAATCAACTTGCCATTCGCAAGATTGTGTTAGAACAGCTAATCCTTCATCTACAACGGTACTTCAAGAGACTACAACACCGACGACAATGTCCTCAACTTTGAGTACGACTGAAAATAATGGCGCTAAATCGAACGAAGGATCATCTAATGTATTAAATAGCGATACAAGAAGACGTGTCAAATTATATATGTTGAATGCTAATCGTACTTGGGATGATCGAGGAACAGGACATGTTTCATCAAGTTACATAGACCGATTGAATGGTATGTCATTATTAGTAAAAGCAGAAACGGATGGATCTACACTGCTAGAATCAAAAATAATGGCTGACACAGCGTATCAGAAACAGCAAGACACATTGATCGTCTGGTCTGAAGGAGAGAACTACGATTTAGCTCTATCTTTTCAGGAGCGAATCGGTTGTGAGGAAATTTGGGCTAAAATATGCCAAGTTCAAGGCAAAGATCCTTCAGTCGATATCACACAAGATTTGATAGAAGATGAAGATAACGGTATTTCTCTTTGAAATATTTAAGTAGCTCTATAATTACCATTTTTAATCTAGAATTGCCACCAGTTGAGATCAATCGATTGGATGAATTAATATCAATTCTAAACTCTTGTCTTACAATGGCAACTAAGAAAGACATAATTACTTTGGCTCTGGAAAATGATAATTATATTCTCAAATTGCTCGAATTATTTCGACAACTAGAAGACCAGAAAGACATAGTGAACTTGCAAAAAATTTATGAAATTTTTAAAAGCATCTTCTTGTTCAATAAAAACTCACTGATAGAAATCATGCTTTCAGACAACGCTATCTCCGACGTCATTGGTGTTTTTGAATATGATCCCAACGGTGCTCGTGTTCGAGAGTTTATTCCAAAAGAAAAATTGTTTGCCAAAAACGATTCGAAACAGGAAGATTTACTTCAGTCTTCTTCTGTCCCAATCAAGACCACTCGTGCACATTCTTCTCAATCGACATCTTATTTCACATCTTTACCATTCTCCAATGAAAACGAATTGATGCGTTTGGTTCGAGAAAAACGTCACAGAGAATTTTTAAGCAACGTATCTCGTTTTAAAGAGGTGATTCCATTGAGCAAGTCGGAATTAGTTTCAAAGATCCATCAAACATATCGTGTGCAATACATTCAAGATGTGATCATGCCGACACCTTCAGTGTTTGAAGAGAATACTCTGTCTACGTTGTCATCTATGTTATTTTTCAACAAAGTATTTTCGATTGTTTTTTTCCATCACAGATTTTTTAAAATATACTCCTCTTGAATTTAGATCGAAATCGTCACTTTGATCCAAGAAGACGAAAAATTTTTGAAAGAGCTTTTCAAGCAATTATCAGACGATTCCCCTTCTTTTATTGAAAAACGCAGAGATTTAGTTTTATTTCTCAAGGAATTGTGTACGTTTTCGCACACTCTGCAAAATCGAGAAACCTTCATCAAGACCTTATCATCGTTTGGATTATTGCAGACCATAGAAACATTGCTAGTTTGTGAAGATCCTATCATAAAACTTGGTTCTGTAGATCTCCTCACCTATATTGTCGATTATTCACCTTCCTTAGTTCGCGAATATGCTTTGCAACAGGAAATTAGTGACAATAAAGTATGTACAGTTTTTTTTTTGATTCACTTTTGGTCATTTCAATTTAATTAATCATTTCACTTTTTGATTTTTAAAAAATCAGTCGACAGATCAATTTATAATCAATATTATAATCGAACAATTGATCTGTGATAGTGATCCAGATTTAGGAATGGCGCAACAATTGTCTGGAATTTTAAAAATGATTATAGATCCAGATAATATGCTCACTACACCCGGCTTGAGTGTATGTTACTTTTGAAACAAATATTAAAATCGTAATATTGATTTTGAATTTTTTTTCTTCAGAAAACTGAAAAATCAGAGTTTTTAAATTATTTTTATAAAAATTGCATCTATTTTCTTACTGAACCGATTATGGCAGCAACAATATCTACCGATTGCAAAAACCAAATCTCGATCCACTCATCATCGCCATGCTTAGAACCTGATTCTGTATCGATTTCATCAAAAAATTTCTCAGAAAACGTGCCATCAAGTGCCAATAATCAATCTACAAAATTAGCATTTGAAAATAGCTGCCAAGCAGCCCAATTATTAGCCATCATTCTGGAACTATTAACTTTTTGCATTGAGCATCACGCGTATCACATTAGAACTTATCTTCTTCAAAAAAAAATCGTTCGACGAATAATGATGTTGACGAAATCCCGGCACACTTTTCTTGTTCTTAGTAAGTTTTTTAGGTTATTATTACAACCAAATATTTGATTCGATAATTTTTGTAGCTGTTATCCGCTTTATGCGAAAATTAGTTGGGCTTAAAGATGAATTTTACAATCGACATATCGTGACTTTGAATCTTTTCCAGCCTATCATTGAGGCATTTTTATCGAATAAAGGCCGATATAATTTACTCGATTCCGCTGTAATCGATCTATTCGAGTTCATCACTCACAATGATATTCAGACATTGTTGACTTATACGATTGAAAGATTTTGGAGATCGAAATTAGAATTTGTTAATTATGTTCGTACTTTTAAGTCGCTCAAACGACATTATGACAATCATCCGAACCGTACCAATGAGTAAGTTGCTATTGGATAATTGAATTTCAATTCGATAGCTCATTTTAGATTATTTTTAAAATCTATTTGACCCATATTTTAAATGTCGATTTTCGTTAAAATTTCTAGTCAAAACGCTTTGAATTATTCTCAGCGTAGTCGTTTCCGAAGAGATCCAAGACAATTAGACAAAGAAGAAGACCTCTGGTTCAACACAGACGAAGATGAAGATGAAGATGATTGTGCAGAAGACGATGACGATGATGAATGTGAAAACTATCATGAAGAAGAAGATGATGATGATGAGAATAGTTCTTCGATTCCTCAATCTCTTGAAAATCATTTAACTTCTCTTCCTGATTCAATAATTTCTGATTACGCTCATCCATATGAAAGTTTGTCTTTGCATCATTCAAAACATAGTCCTTCAAATCCTCTCGGATCTGCAATTTCACATCATCATCATCCCCTTCAACTTTCCTCACTCCATCAATCCATTTCTGGAAACGCTACGAATTCGAGCTCTAGCACTCTAACTGGTTTCGATAATATATCAGCCACTAATTCAGTTTACGATTCATCAGGCCCAGTTGCATTCGTCGATTCTCCTTTTTTTTCATCTTTAGCAGCTGCTGCAAGTAACAATACCACTGTTTCCGGTTCTGTCAGTAATTTTGGTCCCGGAATTTCTAGCAGAAAAAAAAATCATCGGAAATTGAGTCAGTCATTAGTCATTAGATTATCTGAACAATTTATTCATTGATGTCTTTAAATTTTTACAGCAATCAGTTTGAATCACAAAACTGGTGGTCTATTCAACTCTAGTGTGACAATCAATCCCACTTTCCCTAATAATTTAAGTAATCAAGCTAACAACAACCCGCAATCTGGTATTCTAGGTGCGTTTAGCAGTGGATTATGTTCTTTGTCTATCAATAATGCTGCTGTTACAACGACTACAACTACAGGCCTCACGGGTGTTTCTTCAGTTGATCATGGTACCTCGATTTTTTCATCGATTCCTTATCAATCTTTATCTTCAATGCGGTCTACATCTAACATATCGATTCCGGATCACACAATCAATGCTCAGCATCTCAATCGGAATGATTCTAAATCGGATTTCATCATCAAAAAAGTAAGATTTCATGATCTAAATTAGTTTGAAATCAAATTTGATTATTATCAATTATTTAGGCTTTGGTTGATTATCCGGACGAAGATTCAGACGAAGATAAAGATCATGACGAACCCGAGAATAATGTTGAAGAAAATTCAAATTCGTTGAAATCGGCTTCAAATTTTGATCTCTCTCCTTCCTTTATACATTCTGTTCGAGATATTCCACCTGACGATCATGAAAGCATTAATCAGAATGTTTTACAACAAAGTTTAAAATGTTCACCAAACAAAATCAAATTAAAAGAATTTGCCCCAATCATTCAAAACTTAAACGGTGCTGGCGATGATTGCCGAATTTCTTCGAAAGAAAAAAAGGATCCGGAAAAAAATCTTAAAAGAAAAATTATAAATAATGTGAAAACTAGCGAAGACGCGAATGATAAAAATTCAGATGATGAAATTGATTCTAGCGACATATCAAATTCTCAAATCGAAAAATCCAATTTTGAGCAGTCTGAACACATGGAACACTCTCCTTCGAGCTTTGTTCCCGACAAAAAAAGAGTTCGATATTCTGAAACTAAAATTTCTTCTTCTTCGACACCGAGCGAAATCACATCGGATTCTGCAGAATGTTCGTTGACCGAATCTAGCTCAAGCCAAGCAAAACTTCAGTCGAACATTGATGAATAGAATTGACTGATCAGAATCACTTGTTGAATGATGTCGTTTTTCGAATCTAAGAATTGTCATCTCTACAGCACAGCAATTGTAATTTTTTTATTATGATTTGCCATTTTTTCATGAGCTATCGCAAACATTTAATCATTTGATTTCGATGTTATTTATTTTAGTGTCTAGTGCTTGGAAAAAACTTGCTTGAATTTTGACATTAGATTCATTTTAGAATCGATCAATATCTGTTCAAAAATTGATCAATTAGTTTTATTCATTTTTTTTGTCATTGTAAATATTATCATCGATACTTTATACACAAAAAAAAACTTACAAATTTCATTTATAATACAAATGATCCGAAAATTGGTTTCAAATTCAGCTTGTAAATGCACCAAAAGAAATCATTCGGATACGAAATTGTTAATATACATTCAAATTGAAATTTTCATATAAAAAAACTATTCATTTTCTCATAATTCGAAAAATTTTAAATTTTGAATAAAATTTATTCAAAGTTAAGACAAGAAAAAAAAAATTCTTTCGAAGAGAGCAAATTTACTTTGGACTTTTTTTTTTTTTTTTTAAGATTCAATTTCTCTATTTAATCGAACCAAATGATTTTGTAATAGAAATTTCTTTAGAATAATTGTTTCAGAATATTTCAAGGATTTAATTAAATTCGATTGATTATTTGACAGATTTATGACTAAAGACAAATTAATTATCGCTAAACAAACTCTACAGTCGGCTCTATTGGAATTGCGATGCTGATGATGAGAATGGTGAATTCGAAATCGATTCGCTGCTAGAAAGAGATCCACCAACAGCTCCCAATGGTGTCGGATCTTCAAGTGGACTCATCGGGCGGAACTGTTCTGAAGTGTAGTGCATAAAAATTATGCTCATACCTTCGATTAGTGCTAGCAAAACACCTCCAATTATAGCGGAACCAACCATTGATCCGAATCCACCTTTTAAGATGAAACAAAAAAAAATAAAATAAATAAATAAATTTCATTTTGAATCAACAATGATGATTTACTTCGAACAGAGAGAATGGCGCCTGTCAGAGCTCCAGAAGTGATCGAGTTCCAAGGATCCTCTTTTTTCCGCACATAGATCAATGAACAATCGATCGTTGAGAATAGTCCGCCCCAGACAGCAAAATTACCGCCAATCATCGGAGCTCGAGCTCTGACATTCGCCCAGGCTCCTGCTGATCTCTTCGAGAATCCACTAGGAGCGTTGCGAAATCCTTTGATAGCTTGAAAAACACCTCCTCCGATGGCACCCATCGTAAACGCACCGCCACAATCATCCACTATTCGCCATGGACAAGGCTCTCTAGAATATTCTTCCATTCAAATCTTTATTATCAATCAGATCTTTATTAATAATAATTTTTTTATGCCTCGAATGTCGAATGTATGTAGGTGAATAAACGAGGTTGAAAATAAAAAATTTGAAAATCAAATCCAATATCTTGTTTATTTTGAAGAAAATTTCGTTTCAAAATCAAATCTTAATTTAAAAAATGTAATCAATGGTAATATCTACATTTTCACCATGTTAGAGTGCATTTCGGAAATCCATCTGATTTTATGTGATTCACAGCAGCGAGTGTCATCTGATGATTCATTTCGAATCGTTTTCTTAAGCACTGTATTGAGAGAGCAAAAAAAGTAATACAGAGAGAAGATGGTAGCTTAGAGTCAGAAAGAATAGAATGCACACTCGGGGGACTCTGCTCAATCAAAGAGAGAGGGAGAGAGAGAGAGAGAAAAAATTCACCATAACAGTTCAACAATGAACAAATGTGCAAAAGAGAAGATGAATGGATTCGGAGTAGGGCTGGCTGGTTGGCTGACTGACTGACTGACGGACTGACGGACTGACTGACTGACTTGATCGACTGTTTGAAGGCGAGAACTAGGCAGTGAACAGTGGAAAACAAAGCATATTTGACTCGATTGAAAATTGTCGGTATTTTTTCATCAACCGATTTTTTTTAAAGTAATTTATTGAATTTTTTCTTTCTCTCCATCTGGCAATCGACAATTCGAAACTGTCATCAAAACTTAAACATAGTGTTTACAAATTTAATCCTAAGAAAAAAAAAAAAAGAATCAAAGCGCGAAACGGATCGAACATCAATTCGAGATGCCTTCGAAGAAGAAACGATTCAATGCAAGATTTCCTCCAGCTCGGATCAAAAAAATTATGCAAAAAGATGATGAAGTTGGAAAAGTTGCACAAGTTGTACCCTATCTAATATGTTAGTTTTTTTTTGATCGAAAAAAAAATGAATTTGTATTTTGCTAATTCTTGATCTAAAAAAAAACTTTTTACAGCAAAAGCATTGGAATCGTTCGCCGAACAATTATTGATATCTTCAGCTGAAGTTACTCATAGCCGTAATGCAAGAACATTGACTCCGAATCACATGTAACAATTAGCCAATTTTTTTTTTAATTTATTCGATTGTGTGTTTTGATCGCTTTTTTCTCCTTCTTTCGCTTTTGTTCCAGAAAATCAGTCATTACCAATAAGAAAGAGTTTCAATTTCTATCACTCTTAGCTCAATCGATTCCAGATGTGAGCAATGCTGTAGAAGAAGATAATTCGAGAATCACTTCGATATCATCTGGCGCTACGATCTGTTCCAATTCCGTTTCAACTCATCACAACGGTGAAAACATTTCATTGATTCCTTCATCATCAATGTCTACGATCCAGAATCGTAAGTATAATCAAAATGCATCTGATAGCGATACTTGCGATTACAGTGCACCAAGACTTCGCGGTCGTCCTAAGAAGCGTTTAATTGATGACAGCTCAAATTTACTCGATGAAACAAGCACCTTGATCCATCCGAACAAAAAGAAATGCAAAAATGGAGAAACGAGAATGAGAAAAAGCAATCGAAATTTCGAAAGCGATGCTGATGATTGTGACGACGGAGTTGATGAAAGTGACGGAGATGATACTTCAGACATTGATGAGAATGAGAGTGATGAGATCGTAGAGAACAATATTGACACAACCTCATATGAAAATGATCAAAATATGTATCGAAGTGAGATAACCTCATGGACTAATTTAAAACAATCCACTCTTCATTTAGATTCCAAAGAAGACGATGATTACGATGATGATTGCTGATTTGGAATCAAGCATGGTATTCGAAATTCTAAATGTCATAAGATTCGAATCTCGTCCAAATGTAATATATTCACGATTCTATATGCTAATGATTTGGTCTAATTTTTGATATTGGATTATATTTTGTAATTACTTAGTTTCATAGTCTATGATTTTTTCCAAAACTCCAATAATAAAAAAAATTATTTTGATTTAGTTTCTAATTTCGGTCTTAATTCCTTTCAAATTGATGTAATGGTAAAATAAATTAGTTTACAGTTCACATTGAACTAGGTCTTTAATCCATTCAAGTTTGGGTATGTTGAACTAAGTCAAATTAGGTCAAGTTAAGTTAGGTTAGGTTAGGCTAAATTAAGTCAAGTAAAATTAGGTTAGGTTAACCTAAGCTGAGTTAGGTTATTATAAGCTAGGCTAACTTTAGTTAGATTGGGTCAAGTTAGGTTAGGTTAGGTTAGGCTGAGTTAGGTTAATATAAGCTAGGCTGACTTTAGTTAGATTGGGTCAAGTTAGGTTAGGTTAGGTTAGGTTAGGCTGAGTTAGGTTAATATAAGCTAGGCTGACTTTAGTTAGATTGGGTCAAGTTAGGTTAGGTTAGGTTAAGTTAAATGAAGTTAGGTTGAGTTAAGTTAGGATGAGTTTCGTTAAGTTAGGTTAGGTTTGGTTAAGTTAAATGAAGTTAGGTTGAGTTAAGTTAGGATGAGTTTCTTTGAGTTAGGTTAGGTTAGGTTAGGATAAGTTAAGTCAAGTAAAGTTGAGTTAGGTTAACTCAAGTTAGGCTAACTTTAGTTAGATTGGGGTAAGTTTAGTTAGGCTTTGTTAGGTTAAAGTGAGTTGAATTACGTTTAGTTAGGTTAGGTTAGGTTAGTTTAGTTTAGGTTGAGTGAGATTAAATTAAGCTAGGCTAAGTTAGGTTAGGTCAAGCTAAATTGAATCAAGTTAAGATAGGGTGTTTTAACTTAGATTATCTATCAGAACTTGAGATCTGGGATCCTCTTTTTCAAGAGGACATTGAGAAACATAAACCAATATAAAAAATGTCCCACTGAATGCTTGATATCAAATCATACAAAATTACACAAAACTTTTCAAGCCAAATTTGAATATTTCTCTCATCAGATTGAACGCCTCCACATACAAAACTGAATAGGTAATCAGTAGAAATCTGTCAATTTGATTCTAATCCTTAGTAGCAGCAGCAGCTCATTCATTTGTTCCATTAAGTGTTCCGAGGAGAGAAAACTGAAACTCTCGATTTCGATGGCCTTGTACTCGATTGATTGATAGTATCTCAAACATAAGCAAACTGATCGCATTCGAATTTCGCAATGATTTCAATGATTTCAACTCAAAATTTCAAAATCCGATTTCGGAGTCGTTCAAAGAACTTTTTCCTTAACTTTTTTTTTTTTTTTTTTTTTGATGTAATAATTCTAAATTTTTCGAATAATCAATAGAAAATCACCCAAATCATCAAAAGCGTCTCAAATCAATCGTTTTAATTTTATTTGATAGTCCAGCCATCTTTGAATTGGAGCAATGATATTGTCTGCTCGAAAATTAATTGCGTAATTCATCGTCGTCGTCGTCGTCGTTTTCGTCTTCTTTGCAATACAAAACAAAACATCTCAATAGTGAATTGTTTTGCATTGAAGTTTTTTTTGTGTTTTCGCTTTTGCTTGCATCGAACGAGATTTTCTTTTCAATTATGGCATCTCAGCCATCAAATTTAGAATCTTCTCGTACTGCATCATCATCTGGAAATGTTGTTTCAGAATCCAGTAGTGATCTGAATGATGTAAACAGTGCTCGCCAAATCACATCATCGCCATCATCTACTTCGAGAGCTACAGAAGAATTAGATCAATCTTCTAGTAATTTGTTTATGAATAGATTACTCAACGTTGTTCGCTATCTGAATAGATTCCGATCGAATAGCGATCCGAATAGATCGCAAGCTAGCTCATCCAATACTAGTGATGATTCTCGAAGTTTGTCATCAAATTCGAATGAAATCCATTTGATTGGTGAGAACATTCGTTCGCGTTTAGAAATCGATCAGATCATACAGCAACTAAACGATGAATTCAATCGAAATCGTTCGATTTATAGCTCAAATGTTCGTAATCTTTCCTCATTCGATCCGATCTTAGTGATTGGAAACAATATCAATCGAGCAAATAGCACCTCTAATGTTGTCGTCGATCGAATCTATACGACTCTAAGCGAGAGATTGAATTCAAATTCTGCCAGAACAGAACAAAATGATGAGATTGTTTCTGAAAATTCATCTCAATCATCACGTCCTGTAACTTCTTCATCATCAACTTCCACAACTAACACTTCGACTGATACTTCGATTCATGATCTAGGAAGCGATCCACAATCACCATTCGTAACGTTGCCATCTTCAAATCAACAGAGTGAACAGATTCAAACAGAATCCCAGCATAGTTTATCACATAATTCTACTAATATTAGTTCAAATATTGACAATAATCAAGAATCTTCATCAACTTCTTCGAATATTCACCATGCTCGAAGCGAAAGACTAGAAAATCGTCCTGTATTTGTTCTTAATGTTCAAATCAATAACTCAAGAGGCTCTAATCATGCGATGAGCCCCAATCTTAATCCAATCGATCATATTCACAATACTGTACCATTGACCAACAATAATCCAGATAGAGTTTTTGCAAATTTTTACGCTCGACAAAGAGTTTACAGCGTATGTATGATTATAATTTGGGACAAAATTGATGCTAATCTCTTCAAAACTTTTCAATAATAGATGCTTTTGATTCGTATCGCATTATTATATTCAGTCTCTGTACCAAAATTTTTGCGATGTTTCATCGAATATTTGGTTTTGTCGATGGCAGTGATCTGTTTCGCATTATTAATTCATATGCATATAATTTTTATACGATCACCTCTGACATGTTTGGATCATGTGAAGCACACCTGGCCTCGTAATGGTATAATAAGAGTAGAAATTGGAGATTCAGATCGAACACCACAGCCAATAAAGAATTTCGAAATCGAAACACCAAACAAAACAAACACCAAAACTGGACACATAATCTATCCGATGACCTATAATCAATACTTCAATCATATTTATAAATTTGCTATCAATGAGAGAGAGGCGTTCTCTTTGAATGATTCCATCAAGAAAGATGACCATCGGGATGAATCTACTCTTGATGATCCAACATTCAAATTGAATACAGGTAAAACTCTGCTGAATCAATCGTTTTACTATCTGAATCACTGTAACAATCGGTGATGGTTCTCTTTTCAGTCTGGCCAGATCCTTATATTATCGAATATTCTCTAGAATATGGCCTTTTACGCCTATCGGAAACAATGCGAGAGCATTATAATGTTCCTGTAATGAGAGTGATTTTGAATCCTGTGAAAGACAAATGTTTTGGAGATTCGATGGCAAAATTTATGTTGCATAACTTTTTGGGCTACGATGATGTTTTAATAGGGTCCATCAAACAATTAGCTGAGAACGAAAACAACAAAGGATTCGTTCGGAATGTGGTCACTGGCGAGCATTTTCGTTTTGTGAATGTTTGGATGACTAGGACATCATACTTGGCTGCAGCGTTCATTATGTTTATATTTACTTTGTTTGTTTCGATGCTAATTCGATATAGTCATCAACAGGTTACTCTAATTTTGTATTGTCTACATTCTCATTCTCTCTCTATGATCCATTCTCTATTAGGTATTCGTTTTTGTTTCAGAATTCCTTCGGTCTCTAGAGTTACAGCAGCCAGCAAGAAGAATTTCGTTTTTAGGAGTGTCTTTGATCACAGTCATACTGGCTTTGATTGGTATGGAAACCATAATGTATGAATTTTTCTCCGACTCCTCGATCACATTTCACATCATCATCATGGTTTGGGTTGCCGATCATTTCGATTCTTTAGCGGTTCAATCAAGAATTACTAGAAGATATTTTCTTAGATTTTTCTACCTCTATCAATTCGTTTTCTATGCCTATCATTATCGTTTCAATGGCCAATATTCTGGCTTGGCTTTGCTGACCACCATGCTTTTCACATATCATTCAATGATCTATTTTTTCCATCATTTTGAATTACCCTTGCTGAGAGCTGCTTTTCAGCATTCACAAAATCGAAACGATTGAATGAAGAACTACTGAATGAAGATTTTCGAATGAATTGTTATAAGAATTATAGTCTCTTTCTAGTCTAATGCAAGCGAAATGATTCCTAAGAACCTGATGGAGACGAAATCTATATTGAATTGTGATAAATTCTTTCTAACAAATTATTAAAAAATCTTGCAATGATGAATGAGATTGTTGATAGAATATTTCTGAACGATCAATCAATCTCAATGGTAAATGCAAATTATAAATAGATTAAAAATCATAGAGAAAAGTTCGAAATCTAAACGATATTTTCGTAGATGAATGGGTTGAAGAAAAAAAAGAAAGAAAGAAAGAAAGAGAGAGAGAGAGAGAGAGAGAGAGAGAGATTCTGAAAGACACTTAGATGTTTTAGACATTTCAGTGAACCTTGGTGATCTACTCGATGAAAATTTTTCTCCAAAGATTTGCATTCAATATTCAATCCCCATCCAATCTCAAATCATCATGTTCATTCTTGAAGTTATCAATTGATTCGATTGATTAATTAACTGATTAAGTTTGATTCCAAATCAATCGATCAACCGAATTGAATCACTCAGAAAAATTCGATAATTTTTTTTTTTTGCAATGAATAAACAACGAATGTTTGGGTTGGAGAACGCAATCGTAAATCCTAAACCTTAATAAGTTAAAGCTATGATCAAATGATTCTTAAATTTGGAGTAATTTACCCTCGGACCGAGTAAAAGATTTCCCTTTTTGAACGGGGAAAAAAACATAATGAAATAGTGGTGAAAGGGCGTCTCTAGTGCTCTATCGAGCTAGAGAAACGCTCACTATAATGGAAAGTTGTGGCGGCAGTCACGAACGCCACCGAAAACATTTCTAAGCTTGTGTGGATGTTCATGGTCACCAACGTCGCCACCATCACCAACAAACTAGCGATAGAAAGAGAGAGAGAGAGAGAGAGAAAGAGACCAATCGGAAAAGTAACATCAATGAAAAGAAAAAAAAAATCCAAATAGATTTCGATGAATGAATCCTCTTCAGAACTGAATTTCACTGACGGTGCAAACGTTGACGTTGTTGTTGCTGGTTTTTGTAACTATTCTCCAATGATCAGAGCGATGTACTTTACACACACACACACACACACACAAATACACACACACATACAAACACACCGATGTTTTAGATGTTGATGTTGTTGTGTCGCTGCCAAGCTTGAAGCAAAAGAAGCCAAGCTTTTTTTTTTGTTTTTTGTTTTAACACACCACACTGTAAAGAAAGCGTATCCCTGTCGTTCGTTTTCAGAAAAAAAACAAACTAAATAATTAGAAAAAAAAAACGAAAATGATAATTTGGCAAATTTTCATCTCCTCAAATCTCTATGATCCCTCGCATCACCATCACCATCATCGCCACCACCACCGCCATCATCATCATCAACATCAACATTTGAAATTAGAATGAGATCAAAGCAAAAAATGATTTGAGAGATTAGGACATCTGAATACTTGTCGAATCAATACATCAGCATCAGTGTTAGCTATCAAAGTTTTCTTCTAGCTTTTTTTCTAAGAAAAAAAAAAAAGAAAAAAAAACAATAATCGATTCCGAATTTTTTTATCGAATTTTTTTTTTATATTTGTTTTGATTGTCGTCTCGATCTTCTTGTTTCATTTTAGATATCTCAATCGATTCGATATTCAACGATTCGATGTGCTAGCCTTGCGAACAAATTTTGGAAGCCAATAATTTAGATTCAATTCGATTCGAAAAGATTCTTTTCAAAGCTTCTACGATGATCGTCTGTTAAAAAAAAATGAATTTGTTTTGTTTTGATCAATGAAATCAGCACAAAAAATGTTTGTGTGTGTGTGTGTTTATGTGATGGTCAATCGATCGATCATGTGATTTAGACCATTTAGTATTGTTGTTAAAGTCTCAAAACATTCTGTTCGGACAGATAAGCATCGAGATTGATTTACGAGAACGATAGTTTTCATACAGCTATCATTTGTCAATCTTTGAACAGTTCTCTAAGGATAGAGAGAAATTCTGTTTTCAACAATACTAATTTATTGAAGAAGCCATAAAAATCACTGATTCTATATCGAGCCGGATACGAGTCTATGATCGTCGATCGGATTGAAATTTCGAAATTTTTTTTTTGATTCGTTTCGATTCCCGATCAAAACAATTGAAATCAATCAAAATCGATTCGTTGGGGCATTGTCATCGAATGATATCTTTTGAATAATTCGATCAAGTGAACCATTATTGTATGGTATACGATAATTTTTTTTCTGGTACAAAATTATCGATTCCGATCTGCAGGTCAAATGATCATAAAATGTATCCTCCATCGATTTTTTGCACTCTCAAATTGACTACGATGGTAAATCATAGCGGTCCTACTAGCAAACAATTGCGTTCGCAAGTTTTAAGCCTCTATAAAACGGTACGGATCTGGATACGTAACTATTTTTATTTTGTTTTAATTGTTTTTTTTTCACTTATTCACTCTACAGCTTCTATATTATGGCAGAGACTATCCTCTCGGCTACAAGTACTTTAGAGACCGTTGTCATCGAGCTTTCATAAAGAATCGTGATGAATCTGATCCACAACAAATAATCAAACAAATATCTCGAGGTGAATTCATAATCAAAGAGCTCGAAGCTCTATATCGCCTCAGGAAATATCGTTACCTTAAACAGCGGTACTATCCAGATAAACAAGATTTAGATGATGGAGAATTGTCTAAAATCAATGCCTCGATTGATCCGAAATTGATGTTGAAGAAATTCGAGGCCACTCAGCAACAATCTTCCACTCAATCGCAACCAAAACAAGAGAAGATTAAACAATAAATCAAGGATTAAAAAAAAACGTTTCGACTAGATAGCCGATCTTTCTGACCTTGGAAAGACTCTAGCTGCCGTATTTTTTCTCTGTCTGAGTGGATTGAAATCATGTGATATGTTCGGATTTATTCGATTGGATAATTTTTTTTCTATAAAGACCTATTCTACCTATTCCTCGTCCTCGTCTGCTCATTTTTGTAATTTAATTCGATTGCAAAGATTTTTTTTTCTCTTCTGCTATTTTATTCTATATCTTAATTGTTGATTCGCTAATTTTTACACTTTAGTAGTTACCGGTTGTTGGTTGATTTTTCAAATGGATCAACATTTGATTGAAAGTGGTCAAAAATTTGTTTACCTATATTCTGTTGCCTTTATTTCTAATAAAAGAGTTGAATTTGATTACTTTTTCATTCTTCTTACCTGGTAATCTAATCGAAAAGAAGCGCTAGAATATTATTAAATGAATTCCGAAGTTACTGTTTGATTATGGTTCTTTAAGAACTTTGAATATTTAGGCTAGGATTGTTTGATTTTTTGTTTGTTTGTTTGTTCAGACTTTGAACTTCAGAGTTTTGGTTCAAATTTTGGAGAATCCATTTAAATCACCGGTTAAGTCAAAATCGGCAGATTTGAGCCAAATCATTCGAAAAACTTTAGTTGTGTTATATTTTCGACTGAGTAAATTCAATTTGATTTGATTACTCTGCGGTATTTAATCGATTTATTTATTTTTTTTTCATTATTTAAAAGATATAAAAGATTCACAAGAAAAGATATCACAAAATGGTCAAACTATATTACATTGGTGTGTTCTATAAATCTGATAACAATTCAGTTTTGTTACTCAAATCAGCTTGTGATCTTTCTTCGTTCGGCTTTTTCCAACGTAATAGCGTTGGAGAGTTTTTTCGATTCTCTGCTAAAATGATTATTGAACGTTCCGATATTGCTACAAGATCATCTATCAAACAACAAGAATATCTCTGTCATTCCTATATTCGATCTGATCGACTTGCTGGCGTGGTCATTTCCGATAACGAATATCCTCATCGAGTATCGCATACTTTACTGTCTAGAATTCTGGACGAATTCAGTGAAGCAGTGCCCTCGAACAAATGGCCAAACACGAACGAGGGCCAGGCATCATTCAACAAATTAGACCAATATTTAGCTAAATTTCAAAACCCTAAAGAGGCAGATGCGATGACTAAGCTTCAAAATGAGATCGATGAGACTAAAATTATTCTGTATGATGCCATTTCTGGAATTCTGGAACGTGGCGAAAAGCTTGATCAATTAGTGGAAAAATCGGAAGAACTAAGTGTACAATCTAAATTATTCTATAAGACTGCACGAAAAACTAATCAGTGTTGCCAATACTATTGACCAAATCCGACAACATTCACATTTATGACTAAATTTTTCACTGTTAAATCTATTCCGTTGTTTGCAAATTATCTGTAAATAAATTCCTGAAAGTAATCAAATAAATTATGACAATCATTGCTTGGAAATTCTATTTCTATTGGATTCTTTCTTGGATTAATTTCTTTTTCTTAATCCTAAATCGGTTGTAATTTCAGTGAATTAAAATTCATCTCTGATTGAAAAAAAAGATCCGCATCAATGCAATCGGAATGTTGTAATAAATTCATAATTTATTTTATTCTCAATAGTTTTGATTTGAATTTTTTTTTGGCAGCATTAAATATCTCTAGCCAAGCAACAAGCAGCCAGAATGAGCACCAATTGCACCAGAATAATGGCGATTCCTAATCCAGTAGAGCTGCCAAAATATTTGTACAAATTGAGCTTTTCTTTGCAACCAGATTTGAAGACTACATCAGATTTCGAGCACATCTGGCTCTGTTTTGGATATTGATCACAGCAACTGGACAATATCATTGATCCATTGTAATCGTCTGGTCCATTCCAACCACAACATTTGAATCTCTCTTGAAGTTTTTGTAGAATTTCAGCAGTTCGATTGTTGCTATTAATCTCATTGATAGCTTTCTTGATACCATTTTCGATCTCATTTTCAATCTACAATTGAATGAATCCCAAAAATCAAAATTATTTACAAAATTCAACTCAACCGGATGAATTAAATTAGAATTTATTCTCACGTTTCCATTGGATTTAACGACTGCATAAATCTCGGCAGCAATCAGCAAAATTAACAAAAAACCATACTAAAAAAAAAAGGTTCAAAATTAACTCAATCAAATTGCAACTGGTGGGGAAAAAATCTAGAATCAAAACTTACAGCATTGAGCATAGCAGAACTATCGCAACAGGAACCTAAGAATCCAAGTCCTGAGACTAGAACCACAACGATTCCGATGGATAGAATAATGAAAGAGATCGCTTTGAAATTGACATCAGCCAAATTGAAAGCACCTGGATTGCTCCAATCAAGATGGACAAGATTACTTCCGACATAAATGATACCGATTCCTAGAACCTATCGAAAAATTGATTCGATTAAAAAAAAAAGAACTTAGAGATCAAGAAGTTTAGAAATTTTGTTTCTCCACGAACCAAATAGATCGAATTCAATACAATCAAAGCGAGCTTGATGAAACCGCTGCCGCAAGTTTTAGCCATTTGATTATTAGATTGTTTGTTTCTTTGATTGATTAATTACGAATTTTTTACGATAAAAGATTGTAATAAATTGATGTTGGTTTCAATCCACTGCAATTCAATTCAAATTCTCTATCCAAAATCTATTCGAATGTGTGTGTTAGTGTGTTTGAGTGTGTGTGTATGATTGTGATTTGTTTTGATTTTTTTTTAGCTTTTGACGAATGAGCTTTTCTCATTCATTCGATGATCAATTTGACATCTACCTATACCTAAAAACTCTCTACTCTAAAAATTAACTAACCATACACCCAACCAAACAACGAACCATTCCCTTCTCTCTCTCTCTCTCTCTCTCTCTCTTCCTCTCTCAATCTCTTGTTTCTGTGTAGCTCAATTTACGTCGATTAGATCTATTGTTACCGATCGTAAAATGACATTGTAAAATTCAATCTTTATCATCGAAAAGTGATGATGATTATGATTATGATGATGATGTTGATAAGTAACTCTATGACTAGATTTGTGATGCATATCAGATGAAATGTATGTGATATCAGCCTAGGATTGCATCGAATGTTGCTAATCAATATTGGTAGTCTAGACAATTATCTATTATCTATTATTTGATTGTTTGAGAAGAAATTTGATTTCATTTCATCTAATCCATCTTTGTTGTTTGTTTGCATTCTTTGTTGTCTCTTTGTTTTTTGAATCTTAAAGCTTTTGTCTAATTGATTGTTGTGTAATTGATTGCTCGTATAACGGTTTGTTCATCGAACCCAATCGAATTTAGTAATTTTTTTTTCATAATCGAATCGAAATAATCTAATAATTCGATTCGTATTAGTTTGAATATTATAGAAATATAGAGATCGAATATTGATAGATACTATCGTATTGCAATCATAGTTAGATATGAAGCGAAGTAAGATTCTAACGAAATCAAATCGATCAGAATGGATTCGCAACAAACAGCCTTCGACGGCATTGATATCTTCGTTTTTGGTTAGAATCCGACATATCAATCGGAACACATTTCCGTTCAAATTCATTACAAGATTGATTCTTGTATGCTTGATAGCTGTTTGGATTGTAAGTTCTTCAATGTCTCTCCTAAACCAAACTAAATAGAATTTTGTGCCAAAGTCAATTCATTTTCTGATGTTAATCTTAGCTTTATATTTGAAAAACTATCATAGTAATATGGAATACCAAGAAGTATTTCAATTTCTAATGATTGAACAATCACAAGCGATTTTAAAATGGAAAGCCTATTCCTTTCTTAACAATTCATTTGCTAGAATAATCCCAACGAATTCTAAACGATATCATTTAGATTATTTATTGACTAGAATCATCCACCATTCACTACTCTTTGTCTTCATCGGATCCATTGGTTTAGGTTTCCCTAGGAAATGGCAATTTTTGTTCCAAATGGCCTCATTGATTTGTTTTTGTATCTCACTTTTCGATGTTGCATTCATACTCGATGAGAGAGAGAAATTAATTGTTCAGTTTCGAAATTCAATTCGAGAAGCTATTAGAGGACATAATTTACAACGCTATTATAGCTCATTTTGGTTACAAATCTCAGCCAAAATCATAGGATGTTGTGGTTGGAGAGATCCATCGAAAGAATTCGATCAGAATAATATACCTGGAGCTTGTTGTAGAGCGATCAAAGAGAATGGTCATCATTTGATTCTATCTGAAGCATGTTCTTTGGATCGAATCGTTTCGAAAACTGTTTGTAGTGAATCTCTTTATTTCCGAATCATACATCTCGGTTCAATACTTTACATATCGTTCAATGTGATGATTCAAATCATTATTATCAACCTGAGTATGTTCATGGATTGTTGAGCTCACATCAGCATTCATTTGCGAGACATTTAGAATCGAGAACCGAATGTGCAGTTTAACATTTCAAATATCAGATGGAATTTAATTGAAAATAAAAACAATTTTTAAAAACAATAATCAATAGATAGATTAAATATGGTATTTCTTTCGGAAAGTTTCGAATCTTAATGAATATTGTGCGTAATGTGAAGTAGTATTTTTTAGAATCTAAATGAAGAATCTAATATTGGTTACAGCGTTCAGTTCTGAGGTCTCTGGCTAAGCAGCAAGCTGCAAGGATCACAATCAATTGCAACAAAATAACAGCGTAGGCGGCGTAAGTAATCGAACCTAGAGTCTTCTTGATGAATGGAGAATTTTTGCATCCAACACTGAAAACGATTTCGCTTTTTTGACAAGATGTTCTTGGTGTTTTGATTGTGACATTTTCCATTTGATCACAACAAGAAGCTGGCAATCTCGATGTGTCTTTATAATCATTTGGACCATTCAAACCGCAACATTGGAATAATTTTTGAATCATTTGCAGCCCATAGGCTAATTTAGCATCATCTTGGTACTGATTGATGGCTTTTTTCACACCATTCTCCATGTTGTAGATGAATTCATCTTTGTATTTAAAGCTGTAGTAAAACAGAATAATCTCTCCGATGACTAAGAAGAAAATGATGTAACCATAGATGTTGAGCAATGCGGTGCTCTCTAGACAAGCACCGAAAATTCCAAGCGCAGCTATCAAAACAATCAATGCTCCAAAACCTATCAAAGCGATCGAACCAGATTTGAAATTGGTGCTGATTAGATCGGAAAATTCATATTTATCCGAGTTAAGATCGAAGATTGTGTAGCCTGAATAGATTAGAAACAGACCGATTCCCTTTAAGATGGAAAAATTTTTACAATAAATCAAAACGAATAGCGAATTGAACAATCAATTGAACACTTACCAAAAGAATTATGTTGAAAAGAAAAAGAGAGATTTTAATCAATGTAGCAGCGCAAGATGCCATCATTTGATGCTAAGATCTGAAATGTAATCAATATTTTATCAATCAATAAACCGAAGAATCAAAAGAATCCAATCGAAGATTATCTTCGAGAAAAAAATTATATCGGCTGGAGAGGAAGAGAAGATTGAAACAATTTCGAATTATTCAATTCGCAACATTCGAATTATCAAAGAAATAGATGCAATTAATGAAATTCAGACTAACAAACAAACGAGCGAAAAAAAAAACAAAATACTCTCGATTGATTGAAGAAATCTCTCGCTATCAATGATTAACTCTCTCATCATTCGAATTCGATACCAAATTTGAAGCAAATTTAAAAGACCACCACCACCATCACCATCACCATCACCATCACCATCATCATCGTCGTCTCGAAGCTAGATATGTTCAAGGCGCTCTCGTATTGAAAGAACCACTAAATAATACTGGACTGCTTTTGCATTACGTTCGATTAATCAAAAAAAAAAAAAAAAAAAATCTCCAAAACTAAAGATTCTCTTTCTATGCACAAAATTTTTTCGCAATCGACCACTAGAAATAAAAAAAACTAAGAAAAAAAAAACTTCATCGAATCTTCGCTAGCTAGTTGAATAGTACGATACGATGAAAACAAAACATACGTACAAGGACACGAGATAAATTGATATCGATATTGATAGTGATATTGATCTGAACTTGATCTGGTAAGATTCGGATTGGATCTTCGATTCAATCGGATTGCGTTTTGTTCAATCTTCTCTTTTCAAATCAGTGTATCAATGCGTAACGGTTGAAATTTTGCTAATTTCATCAAGGGCCAAACCAAAAACTCTCTCTCTCTCTCTCTCTCTCTCTCTCTCTCTCTCTCTCTTCTAGCACTTTACAATACTTTCGATTTCATTAAAAACTGATCGAACTAATTGTTCGATTCTTAGAATTCGTTTTTCTTGGCTATCGTCAAGAGTAGAGCAAAATAATAATAATAATAATGCTAGCAAAAAAAAGTTTTGAATGATTGTGAATCGCAAAACGTTCAAAAGTATGTCTTTACTCATTGCAAGCGAATCGCTTCAAAGTGTAAGGCGCAAACAAGCTAAAGACAGATCTTTTTAAAAGAGAGCGCAGAAGATTTAATTAAAAGAGAAATGTGCTGGCAAACGTAGAAAATTAGAGAGCCATAGAAAACAGTGAAAAAATGATCAAAATTTTTTGTTGATCTTCGATCGTCGAGAAACAATCAAACCCAAAATGATATAGCAATGGATAGCCAAAAGAAAGACTGCTGGATGTTTCAAAACTAGCGAAAGACAAAAGTGAATGGCATTCACTCAATGCTGATTGATTCAAGGATTGTGAATTTGCTGAATACTCGAATATTTATCTCTCAACAGATGGGATTAGGTTTAGATTGAGGTTGAGGTCCTTGAACTGTATGCCACACAAGAACTCTTATGAGCGAGATTTTCCTTTCAATCGCTATTCCTTCGCAATCCTTTCGATAAATTCCAAAACTTTCAGCATTAAGAATTAGTTTAACTCATTCAGAATATCTCTCAATCGATAATCTTTTTGTTTGAGATCGAAATATATTATTCAAACGGAAATTTACTCGTTTTTCAACCTTTCCTTATGGGTGGAACATTAGATTTATTCTGTAAAGATTAGATAAAAATTATTTGAATTCTTTTCCATTAGGATCGGTACTTTATTATGATATTTCAATTAGAATTCAATAAATATTTGATATCATTTTGAATTCCATATTTTCAACAAAAATTTTATTCAATTCAAAGTTTTTTTTTGTTGCAAAGTTCAATATGAGTATAGCCTAAGTAATGAGTATAGCTGGTCCTGATCCAGAGCGTTTGCTTTGACGGCCATGTTCTGGTTGACTACGAGAATAAAAATAACCAACATTAGAAGCGGGGAATAGATTTTTTTCTAAAAGACTTCTCACCAAAGTTTAAACACAGTCAATGCGACGAAAATCATAAAAAATAGTCCCAAAGCAATAATGGCATATGTCCAAAAATTTACTTCTTCTATCGGAAATGGAATAAAATATTCAATCAATATAGTTCTTATTTAGAGAATCAATTCATTGATTTAGAAGGATAGTATAGGAAAAAAACTGATCAATTGCCTGGATAATATTTTGTCAAATTTCTGGCGATCAATTCCTCTTGTATTTGATCGGAAAATATATCGTTAATGGAGAGGCTATGACTGTTAAGAGTTGAAGTCTCATTCGATTGGTAAGAGGCCATAGTTCAGAATGAATTTGAATTTAATTTATTTATTGATTTATTTTACATCGAAAAATAAAGTTAGAATAAAAAGATAGGTAATTATTATCCATTCATCAGCTCGGAAAGGATGATGATGAAGCAAATCATCTATCGAGTCGAATTTTCGGTGTTTTGTGAAATTTGACAATATAGAAAGATCTATATAGGTACATGGGCCAAGATTGTCCTCTACATCATAGACATTCCATAAAGATCTCGTCTGATGATTGAAGCTATCTTATCAAATTAATATTGGCGACTTTTCTAGATTCTTTTGTGAAAGTTCGTTGACAGAATACTTCCGTCAATGATATAGGTATCATTGGCTCACACCAATCATTGATAGCTACAACCACACCAAGCTGTGGTGAAGCAGTCGTTAGCAAAAATTGATGATTTTCGTAAGGTGCTATGACTTTTGCCAAGATTATATCACCAGGACGACAGCTTTTAATGACATGTTTTGCTCGATTCTGCTGCGCTAAATCTTGAATATCGTCTAGACGCAAAATTCCAGTATAAGGTTGCTTAAGAATATAGTCTTCGATGCAAATGATGCTACATTTTGCATATGATGAGGTCACTCTTATCACCCGACATGTTACAATCGATCCTTGTTCTAGAAAAGGAACCATATGATCATCTGGTCGAACAACTTTGATTATTCGTTTGGTTATTTTTGATTCAGAAGACGGCGTATTGTTGAGATCATCAGCCATAATAGTGGATTCATTTTTCAACGTTTCTTTTTGCTCTGAAATATGCATATAGCCAGCTATTGAGGCATAGATATAACCATTTTTGAGATAAGTCCCATTCGATGCCAACAAATCATTTTGATATTTCACCAAACAATCGCCTGGCATAACGAGAACTCTGTTCGGATTGTTGGCAGACATTTTTTTTTTGGAATCGTAATCAAGCATCAAATTTTGGTGACCAAAATAATAATTTTAAGCGAGATCAAACAAAGCTTTGCTTTGAATATTTTTACACAAATAGTCTTCGATTGTTGCACTGGTATCACTCGGTGAGTGACCGGGATCCTCACTGAACTAAAGCAAGGATTCTAGAGGATTCAAGGATTTTGATTTCGAAAAAAAAAATTCCAATCTTTAAAATCACAAATGTTCGATTTCATTTTCTTCTTCGATTCGTTTTCTAATTGCAACCTTAGTTTGATATCAAAAAAATAACTGTAAAAAGTTACGAATCAAATCTGTTTGTAATCTGTACTAACCTCATTCATCCGTCGCTTGATTTCTGGATCGATTTTTTCCGGACAATAAATTGCACAAAACGCATGAATGATACCGGGAACGAAAAGTAGAATGGTTAGAAGACAATTGATCCAGAAATCAATCCGACATCCATCAATTATGAGCACCGAAATCGGTGGACAAATAAACGCCATTAACGAAGCAATTAAAATTATCGATTTTTTTTGTTTTCGGTTATCTTCCATTCTTAAAAAGATCTAAAGAAAAAAAGAGGACAATTATCTTTCTATTCTACTTTTTATAGATATCAGCTATATTATAGCTGAATCATAGTGCTAGATATAGATTTCATAGTCTCGACTCGAAATTGATTGATTAAATTCTATTATTAAACTTCCATTTCGAATAGCTTTTGCTCTAAAAACTAGCTCTCTTTAATTACTAAATGTTCATATTGATTGTAGAATGTTTCAATCGGAGCTCTTTTTGATAGCCTTAATAGAGTTACGATTTGTTAGCCTATTTCTTGATGATCAGAATTTCAAACAAATTAATGTTGGCATCGATGTCGATGACACACTACCAGAATATCATTTCGGAGACATTCACATCAAGCTTGATCTGTTTTACGATCAAATGTTATTGCTACAATTTCATAACAATACCGAGAGCTTAATACGATTCATTTATTCGATAACGAATGCAGTATCGTTGATCTACAACAATCGACCTCTTGGTCGATTAGCTAGATTTCATTTCTTCATAAACGAAATCGAACCACTTGATGAGAATATTTTGATAGGAGATTCTGGTGATGGCGAAATTTATCGTCAAACGTTCAAATATAAATATTTGAATAGATTTCGATCGAAAAATGCTGCTACACTTGCGATCCTTTTGACTGGATATAATTTTCGTTACAAACGAAATAGAACAGATACACAAGGTTTAGCTAATGTTGGATTCATTGCTTGCAATCGGCCACAAGATTCATTCTTGATCATTGAAGCTAGATCGTTTCGAGCAGCATTCATTATGGCGCATGAAATTGGTCACACTTTAAATATGCAACATGATGAAGATTATTCTATCGTGAAATTTAATTGTGGTTCGACTTACATAATGTCTTCAACAACTGGTCCGGGTAAAACACAATTCTCGATATGTAGCTACAATCAATTGAGATCGTATCTGATTCGAAAAGATCGAAAAATTATAGACTGTTTTGCAACCATTCCCTTCCGGTTCATCATAAGATTTCCGAACCAAATCGATGCGGATTATAAATCTATTTCAATCAATGAACAATGTCGAATGGCACTAGGGTCAACTTTTCATGCAAAAGATATGACTTTCGCTTTGATCAGTGTTTGTATTAAGATTGGATGCACCAATGGATTTATTGATATCTTTATCGATCCAGCCATAGAAAATACCACTTGTGGTATTGGACAATTCTGTCGCAATGGACAGTGCATCTAAAGTAATGGTTCGATTCAATCTGCTATAAAGCAAACTTTATAATAAGAAGATTCAATGATAGAATTTAGCGTTGAATGACAAACAAAAAAATTGGCAAACAAGACAAGACAAGACAAAAACAATCTCCAACAATATATTTCATATTATTTTAAAAATATTTTAAAATTATTCGATCACATTCGAGATGAGAAACGCCTACATAAAATATCAAATATTCGATGAATTCGATTCCGATAAAGGATGGAATAGAATTTTAGATTGATTTATTGAATTCTCAATATTCGATAGAAGCTGATTTTGTTGCGGCCCGATTGGAGAATAATTTGAATGTGAAGATTTTGAAGGTTGTCCCACATACAAATTGATTCTAGGCTGATGCGTTTTGGTCTTCGTCTCACATTGATTCAAACGCTTATTCAAATCTTTAGCCAATTCGATTTGTTGAGAATTACTATTCGATATTTCGTTCAGCGAAGCGATGTTTTTTTGTGGCGATGATTCCGATTCGAGAAAATTGACAAATTTACTCATAAAAGAATTGTCAAGACTTTTGCGATCGCGGCCGATTCTGATCCCAACACGATCCATCTCTTCTTGATTGAAATCGAGAAATTTCGCCAGAAGTCTGTCTCCTTCACTTCGTTTATCGATCGGAGTAGCCAAGTAGCTTAGGATTAAATTTTTTACAATTTGTTTGTCTATCTTCCCTTCATTTCTTGAATCTTTTTCTTTCATTTCGATTTGAATCAGATTCAATTCTTCGTTCTTCTCTTTCACTATGAAATAAAAAATAAACAAAGATAAACGTTGACAGCTTATTGAAAACTAGATTCGTTTGGAATCATATTTATATATTGAAGAGAATCCAGAAAAATATTAGAGTATTGATTTAGATACTGACTAAATTACAATCTTTCAGTACCTATAAATAATACTCAGATATTTTTCGGGAAATTGGTTAGGATCAATAGAATTTAGATTTAGATACTAACAATCCGATTGTAAAGATTCAATTAAAGATTCCTTCTCTTCTATTTTCTCATTCAATCGAGAAGCGGCTTCAAGCGCTTGTCTAGTTTCCATCAAATGTTCTTCGCAGATTTTTAATTGTCTCCTTGATTCCTTCAAACTCTTTTCATTGATTGAAATTTGTTTCTGATATTCCGAATTGATAGAGGAGATGTTTCTTTGATGCTCTACCATTCGATATAGATAGCGATTATAATATATCGCATATGAAATGCATAATTAGGTTTATTAATGCAGGATCGTTTTCTAACCTTTTTCTAATTGCTCGATGACACTTTGATAATCGATTAGGTTTGCTTTTAATTGTTCATTCTCATCTTCCAATAGATGCTTCCGGTTGCTGCATTCATCTAGTTTTTCATGAAGTTTTCTAAGAAGACAGAGATTTGCAATTAAAAAAATCTGCGAATGTAAAAACCTGAAAATTTGGTCAACTTACAAAAATGAATTTTCCCTCTCCAAATCTTTCTGTACAAGTGTCGAGTTTATTGCTTCCTGTTCACGCAAACGAACTTCATAGGTTTCAATATTATTTTGCGATTCTTTTAAATAAGATGAATAAATCTCTTCAGTCTCTACCAAATGTTTTCGTAATCGATCTAGTTCGCTAGTCAATTGTTCGATTTGATCTTGTTTGATTTGTATAAGAGAATCTTTCTCTGAAGACTTTTCCGTCAAATCGATTGATTCTAATCGCTTTCTCATTTCAGAAAGCTCACTTTCTTTAGCAGCTAAAACAATCGTTAATTTTTTAAAGTCATTCGCTGAATTTTCAACATCGATTGTCAATTTTTCACATTGAGTCTTGAATTTCTTCAAATCTATCCGATCCTTTTGATTTTCATTCAATTGGGTATTTAATTGAGATTCAATTACATTGAACTGATCTTGTAAGATTTCATATTGATGTTTCATTTCTATCAGTCGGCTCTACAATAGAAATCTTAATCAAAGAGAGTGAATATTAATCTTCTATATTACCTCTTTGGATTCGATTTCCGTCTTGTTCTCAATCAATCTTTTTCTAAAATCAATGCATTCCATCTCTTTTTTATCTAAATCCTCTTTCAACAATTTCAATTCATTCAGGGTGGCGAATGTATTCCTTTCGCCATCTACCAATCGTTCATTGTTTGAAGGCTCATCAACGCTTTCAACTATTTGTTGGTCGCTGAATGAACCTTCCGGTTCTTCACGTAATGACAATTTATCGAGGTGGTCATCAATCGGTACATTTTGATTATCGTTTTCGATTTTTTCATTTTCAAGACAAGTCGACTGATCATTAATCGGATCATAATGACTTGGCATTTCAAGCGGATGTTGTTGTGCATTCAGCAAAGTCATGTTGTTTCGTGATAAAAAGGTAATTTTCTCACATAGTTTCGCTGTGATATCATCGACCGAAACATTCGGATCTGATGGATCCCAATGAATATCAGCGATCTTGAAGATTTGCTCATAGTTTGGTCCCAACGTTTGACAACCAAAATCTTTCGCTTCTTTAAGCTTTTCATCGCTCAATTGTTGTCGAAGTTGTTGATTTTCATGCAGCAATTCGCTTCTTAACGCTAAAAGTTTTGATCGCTCTTGTTCATGTAGAAAATCTAGCTTTTGAAGTTCGCATTCATAATCTTCATTTTGCTTTGCTAAATCCAAACACTTTTGATGCAAATATTGACATTGTTCGTTGCGATCCTATGTAACAGACAAAGAAGATTAATCAAAAAAGAAAAAAAGCTATACTATGCGATGATGTTTGCATATTAAGCATATCACATTGAAATGACACACTAAACGATGCTTAGTATTAGAATTATTATTATTATTATTATGATTATAAAGTTTTAGCAAAACTTATTTAGATAACCTAAATCGGTCTGGTTTCCTCGGTGACTAGCAAAATTGCTGATTTTGTTATCGTTTTTTTCCAAGAGCTATCATTTCGATGCTTTAAACATCGACAAAATTAGTCATCGTTGTTGGTGGTGTTTACCAAAAAAAAAAAAAAAACAGAAAAAAATAAATGTTTCGATGGACTTCAATACGATTATTCGATCGAATACTTTTGGAACCAAATTTCTTTCGCTTTGAAACTTTTATGACAATAATTTCGATCCAAATTGAATACTATTATTGAGAGAATGAAATGAGACTAGACTCAGTACGAACAGAGAGTAAAATTTCTCAAAAATTTGAGATATAATTTTGCACCAGAATGATTGATTTATTTGTAAATGTAGCAGATTAGTAGATTCATCGATTAGAATTGATGGGTGCAGAAGATAGAAGATAGAGAAGATTCTCAAATTTCTCTTTCGTTTCAATTATGATATTATAGTAGCAAGAAACAAAAAACAAAAAACAAAAAATAAAAAATAAAAATATAAAATAAACTTACTTAGATTTTTTTTTTGCAAAAATTCATTTAAATATCATATTTATCCTAGCTCTTGGTTGTTGGATAATTCATTGCATTGAGATGGAAAATTTGGAATCAAATCTAAAAAATCGATCGGTGATTGGAATCTTAGTCGGTGGCAAAAAAAAATATTTTTGTTTTTTTTTGTTGGGGCGTTCTAGATGGCCACAAAGAATTGTAGATTTATCGAATGAGCTATAGGTGGATCGGTGTTTTCGCTTTTTATCTCAAAAATTTCTCTCTCTCTCTCTCTCTCTCTCCTTTTCTCTCTCTTCTCTACGGAAAGCCGATGTTTGAATGGAAACACAGCCTACCTGTTGATATTTCCGTTCACCACAACCACCAAGGTAAATCATCTCAATTGTGCCGCCCTTTCTCGAATTTCGTTCGAAAGCTATTGCAAAGAGGCGGGATTAATGGAATATCTCTCCAATGAGAGATATTCAATCAGTGAGCGTAGAATTCGAATCACTAGAATATTAGAGTCTATTTTGGCGTCATCCGATCAAAATGCTCTGTGTGTTTGGGATTCGATCGATGCTCGATGTCTTTACACACTGCAAACACTATCTCCTTGGTTATAATCTAGATAGGCTCTCTCTCTCTCTCTCTCTCTCTCTCACTCACTCTATCAGTTGCGATGTTAAGGATAGAATCTGTGAATTGTTCGAAAGAGTAATGAGAGAGTCTTCAGCTATTGATGCGATTGATGAAAAAAATGCTTTTTTCGGCGAAAAAAAAACAAAATGCTTTCGATGGAATGAGGCGATAGAAAAAAAAGAAAACGAATCTAACCAAAAAGCTAATGAATGTGGAAACTCAATAACAGCTCAATATAACAAAACAATGCAAAATGAATGATTTCAGACCATTATCTAGGGTTTGTCTAGGCGACCAAGCTCTCTGTGGTAACGTTCTCAAATCGTATGGAAGAAAAATATCTCGGATATCAATTCATTGGAAATTATTACGAGCTAGTTCAAACATTGGTAAGATTGGTGTTAGCGATGATGATGGCGGTGACGGTGGATGGTGATGGTGGTGGTGGATAATATTTAGCAGCGATGGACAAAGAGAGAGAGAGAGAGAGATAAAGAGAGATGTTACCTTAACTTCTCTCACCGATCGAATCTATTTTTTTTGTTTTTGAAGATTATGGGTACAATTAGTTATGGGACAAATAATGGAATGAATTATTATTTTCTCCCTGAAATTTGTCTACGATCAAATAAAGAGGAAGAGTTGCTATTGGGAAAAGGTCACACACTTGATCTTTTTCAAAAAAAAATCCTATCCGAAAATTTTCAAAGCTTAATGAATAGGAACGTTGGTATCGCCGAGAATAGGCCGGCAAACAAATGGCCGCCTGTAGTGTTTGTCAAACAATGTTTTTCTTTTTTTTTTGTCAATCAAAAATTCAATCAACCAGAGAACGTATTTATTTAGCAAAAGATTTTTTATTTCGAATCAGATTTCCGCTGGCGGAAAAGTCATCGTAGTAGTATCTACCGGTAGAAGGTTTTATATTCTATACCAGCATCGAATAAATCAAATTCAGCGGTTTCCAGGTGTGTATCGATGCTCGAATTGGGCTCTAATGATTTCGGTTCATCATTGATTTCAATCAATTGATCAATCAAATTTAAGCGACGCTGTTATGAGAGATCGAAAGAATAGAATAAATTTCGAAATGATTGAATCTAATTAGAAAGCTAAACTAACTGACTAACTGACTGACTAACTGAGTGACTGATTGAATGGCAGACTAAATGAATTGCTCTTTCATTAGCTAAAATTCTTAATGAGATGCTTGAAAATTTATGAAGATTCTAAAGTCATCAAAGGTGTAAAATCTCTCGTAAAAATTTCACCTATGGCATAATCAATGTACTAGCTTGAGACGATTTAGAGGGCAATGGAGGAAATTTATTTACTTGGCCCAAGAATAATAAAAACTTCAATTTCAAATAACGAAAAGCTTAGTCGATTTAGAATATTTAGGCCTACCATAAGAGTTACAGATGAAAATTTTCTCCCTTCTTTCAAACAACACAGCAATATTGCAAGCAAGCAAATAGAATCATCTGATAGGGTGGGTGGTCTTTTTTTTGTTGGAATTTATATCAAAAAAGAAAAAAAATAATAATAATAATATTCAAAGGAAGAATGTCTCAGGAAAGTTTAGTGAAGGCAAAAGCAGAACAACGGTCGTACCGAGAGAAACCCCAAAAAAAAAAAATAAAACCGAGAAAACAATGAGAATAATTTGTCTGTTTTTTTTCGAAGAGAAAGACAGAGAGAGAGAGAGAGAGAGAGATAGACTAGTGTTTATTCAAATAGAAAAATATAAATACAAATATTGCTAACCTCTTTGGCCAATTTACGCCAATGTTCGCCATCGGTTCTAAGTCTTACGATTTCATCTTGCAAACTCAATATAAGCTTCGAAGCGGAATCAATCGACAGGTTTGCGAAGTGCTTATGCTCGACTCTTGCATGAAGATCAATGGATTGTTTGATTTCGTTGCCGCATTCAGTTTGTTCAAAATTTTTCAATAGCCTCTCATTACTTGGTGATGTTTGAAGAGAATCTCGCTCTTCAAGCTCGCATCGATCCTCTGTTTCGTCGTTAGCATCTTCTCTAAAATCAATGTCATCATTGTAGGTCTATGAGAGAAGAATAAAACGAGAAAAATAAAAATTGGACTTTTAGAATCGTATCGAACTACTGACATTCAGACTATCTTCGATCTGTTTGTGTAAGCAAAGCTGATCTCAAAGGTCAATTTCAATTGTGAGACTAAGCTTGAGATGAGAAATGTGAAATCTTTCGAATGATATCCGCACTATGAGAGTTTACATAATATTCATTGACCTACGAACTTTGAACTGATAGAACAATCTAGAGATCATCAAAAAAAAGGGGGACTAGAAGTTTAGTGTTTTTTTTTGTTTTTTTGTAATAAGCTGAGACTTTGATCAAGTTCTCTCTGTTCATTTCGAGATTCATCAAAAGTTCGATCTCCGCTAGACTAGTTAAGATAATGAATAATAATTCTCGATTATTTTAATGTGTATTTCATCATTTTTGGTTATTTCTCATCCTCATCCTCCTCATCTACATCCATCTTCTACATCATTCAATGTTTAGGAGAGACATGTACCTATGGAGAGATATGGAATCTAGCTGAAGAAATAAAGAAATTAAAATCAAAAAAATAAATCAAAACTTCTTTGTCGATCGGAAAGAAAGAGAGAGAGAGAGAGAGAGAGAGAGAGAGAGAGAAAAAAAAGGAAATGAATAGCCATTTATATTATTTCGTAGTGCAAAAAAAACAAGGAAAATGAGGAAAAAAATTGATAGCTATTATTCGTACCCATTTTCGTTGTGTCAGGCTATCGTAACACAATAAAAATCTCATAAAAAAAACGTTTAGTTTCTCTCTCGCCGTAGTCTCGCATCGATTCGAGATGTTTCATTCAAGGCGATTCAGATAGGCCGGATATTCTTGACGAAATCAATCAACTCTTGAGATACAATTAAAAATTGACGATTGCTACCAAGAAGTTTACCCTGCTCTCTCTCTCTCTCTCTTACTTAGTTAGAATGTTTTTTCTTCTATTCAGAAATTAATTTTTGAAGTTTATAACTCAAACTTGCAAAAAAGACCCTAATGCTTAGTTAAAAAATCGAAGACCCTAATGAGAGCAATGTGTTAGATCATATTCCGTTAGACTAGAAAACATCGAACCATAGAAGATCATAGAGATATAAATCTGATTGAGATTGCCATCAATGAAGAGAATTGAGAATAACAAAAAACAGACCTGTGAGAAATGTCCAAAAACTTTTTGACAACACTTTTCTGCTTCAAGCCAACGATCTTTGTATGTTTTAGCGATCTCTCGATGTCTGATTATCTTGAATCGAAATTGGAGAAAAAAATTAGATTAGATTAATTTTCAATCGTTTGAATTAATATAAATTCATAGAGATAAGTTCAATGGAATCAATATCGATTTGAAATCGATTGAAAACTCTCAATGATTTTTTTGAATGACGTGTGATGCGGTGAGCTAACACTAAGCAGAGCCTAAAGAGTCTCGAAATATCTATCGGCAAAGACATCCACGTGAACAACGAGAAGAAGGCATTAAATTCTCATAGCTAGGCTTCGAGAGTTATAGATTACTTTTGAGAAAGAAATATGGACAAACCTCGTTCTTGAGTAATGAAATTTTCAATTCTAATTCACGATGATTCGAATTTGAATCGCTCGATTGTTCTTGTTGTTGATCAACTTGATGAATTTCGATGAATGCAATAAAGAGAAAAAAAAATGATTCAGTCAAGAATTAGTTTCAACTCTAATTACTTACTCAAAGAATTACGTAGACTTGAAAAATGATCCGTTATGGCCGAGAAACTTTCATTCAAGTTAGACCACATACTCGATTTTTCTAGAGGATATTAAATCTAGCTACTAAAATATTCATCCAATTATTGGGTTGGAATTATTTTCTCATTGCAGATAGCAGATCAATTGCAGATCAATTGCAGCCTTTCGATTAATTCAATTTCATTTCTATGATTTATGATTGAAGGATTTTAAGCACCGATTATAATTTTCGCTTCGGACCTATTCAAACATTTGTTTGTTTACATCTACAGACTGCCATCTGATGATATATTTACGATAAATTTGTCTTTATTAGAAAAACGATTTTTTTATTTCACACTGATGTTAACTTTACAATCGATATTAACATAAAGAGACTATCAAAAATCCAACCGTCAAATCGAAAGACAACTATTTTAACAAACATTGGTAAAACTATTTAAACACAATTATTGGTCAGGCCAGGCTAACTTTCAACACTTCCCCTTGGCCTGGCGCGATTAAGCCTAAACGATCTTGCAAAATATTAAATTTGACTTTAGGATTCGCCTTCGTTAGCACATCCGCAATTTGATCTTGTGTAGAAATATATCGTATAACAATTATATTCTTTTCGATTAGATCTTGCACAAAATGATATTTAACATCTATGTGTTTGACACGAGTTCCGGTTTCAGCCATGCTGATGCAAGGTTGATTATCTTCGTAAACATCTACAGGGAGATGGAAATTTTCCCCAATCTCTTTTAACAGATTTATTACACCCAACGTAGCAGACACACCACATGCCAAAGCAACATATTCAGCTTCGGCGCTGGATAGACTTATGGTTGGTTGTTTCTTGCTAGTCCACAAGACAGATGAACCCATAAATTTCAAGATAAAACCAGTCTGTGATTTTCTAGAACTGGTATCTGATGCGTAATCAGAGTCAACAAATAATTCGAGGTTCTTGCTCGATAGATTCCCGAGAACGAGTTTTCGATCGGCGGTCCATACAAGATAGCGCAAGATTTGACACAATAGTTTCCATAATAATTCGGATGGTTTTTCTACGAATCGGGATAAAAGTGAGACTGATGCCGCGATATCCGGTCTTGTTACATTTGAAATATATAGTAGAGCTCCCAGCAGGCTTCTGATAGGTTTTGTACAGTTATCTTCTTTCTCAACTTTTGATAGCTCGCCTATGCCGGATGGTAATGGCTCTGATGTTCTTCTACAATTAACTTGCCCAAATCTTTTCGCTAGTTCTAATATATATCTCGAAAAGTAAGATACAGGATGTTCAAATCCATTATGGTTTTGTTTCAAAATCGCACCTATTCCAACTGAGCTAGCATCGGTATAGATCAACACATCTTTTTTCGGATCAAACAGCTTAAGTACAGGTTTTTCGCTAAGCAATTTCTTGATAGTTTCGAAGGCTTTCTCTTGCTCCGGTCCCCATTCGAACTTGACGTCTTTTTTCGTGAGATTCGTTAACGGGCTTAATAAAGTGGCCCTGTTCTCAATGAAACGATAATAAAAATTGATTTGCCCCAAGAATGAACGAAGTTCTTTTAAATTTTTTGGACGATCCGCCTTTAGAAGGGCTTCCACATTGTTATTAAGCGGCTTAATTTGATTGTAGGACAACTCATGACCCAAGTAGATGACGAACTCCTTCATGAACTGACACTTGCTCAATTTCAACTTGATGTTTTCCTCTTTCATCGCCTGCAACACCAGAGACAGATGTTTAAGGTGATCTTGCTTATCTTTCGAAAAAATGATGATATCATCCAAATAGTTATGACAGAATTCAACGAGATTATGTTTCTTTAAAATATTCCAGATCACTCGCTGGAATACCTTTGGTGCATTCTTAAGACCAAACGGCATGACCTTCCATTGGAACTGTTCAAACTTAGTCGTAAAAGCCGTTTTTTCACGATGTTGTGGATGAATTACAACATGATGATATCCCGATGACAAATCTAAAGTCGAGAAAATTTTAGAACCCACCAGTCGTCCTTCAATATCCGAAATTCTAGGCATAGGGAAACTCTCGTTTATGGTGATTTCGTTAAGTTTCCGATAATCAACACAGAATCTCGTTTTCTTCCCATCATCTTTTTTATCAGCTAAGACTACCGGAAAAGCATAAGGCGATGTCGTTTTTTCTATGAGATCTCTTTCCAATAAATCAGCTATATGCTTGTCGATGATTTCCTGATCTTGTATCGAACACGGGTACGGCTTGAGAGCGATTGGTATATCACTGCTTAGGTTGATTTTCAGAGTTTCTGTTGTAATTCGACCAACCTCCTTAGTTTCTGTGAATACAGTTTTGAATTTGGACAGGAGTAACTTTCTCAATTCATCATCAACTGCCTTCTCGGTTAGAATTTTCTCAAAAAGACTTTCGACTTTATTCGAAAAAACACATTCCTTGGAGCCCAAATCCGAATTCTCGAGTAGCTGATAAACAGCATCCGGTAAAACTATAAGATGGAATATAGCCAAAGTTTGAATGCCTAATATTTTCTCACTTGTATCAGGCAAGAGATAAAATTTGATCTTCTGTTTCTCAAAGCCTATCGTAACCTCAATCCACGAAAAATATGTAGCTTGTTTAACATCATTTACAGTCTTGAACGTCAGAGGTTTCTTTAACGTTCTAATTTCCGAACCAAGTTCCTTCGCTAACTTCAGAGGTAAAATATTCACATTTGCTCCCGTGTCTCATATGGCGACGTATCATCCTCGATTATCTCCGGTTTCTGTTCACTTTCTTTTATCTGATTCATCGCTACAACCGATTTGGAAGATTGTTGTTTCATGGAAGCACCACGATTCCAACCACTTCTAAACCTCGGTATCGAACGCGGAAATCTACAATTCGATGCAACATGACCTCGTTTGTTGCAATTATAACAACGAATATCGCGGCTACTCAAGTTGGAATTCCTTAGCCTACTGTCTTGATCACCGTTCTTCAAAATCAACGACTTATCAGGTTTTTCGTTTCCATTAACTGTTCCGGGTTCATAGTTTTCCAAAACTCTATTCCGAATTTCTTTCTGCAACGTTTCCAACTCAGTAGAGTCATGTCTGTTCAATGAACAGAAAATAACAAAATATTCTGGAAGTTTCAGTTTCAAACATTTCAACACGTCCTTCACGAAATTCTCAGGACAATCTTTACTATCCGCGACCATTAGAACAGAATTTATGACCTCAGAAATACGGATAAGATTGGTTGAATCACTCATATTGACCACGGTTTTACATGCGCGAAGTTTTCGCATTATCTCATTTTGAATAGTTTTTCCACAAAACAATTCGTCAACTAGGTAGTTTTTTGCTCTAGTATAGTCCTTTCCTTCGAATACCTTTAACAAATCTACTGTTCGAGAATCCATTTTCCTTAACAAATATTCCAGCTTATCATCATCATCAATATCAGTATTATCCACTTTTTTAGAGAAAAGGGCCCAAAATCTCGGAAAATCAATCGGATTTCCGGAGAACGCTCTCAAATCATCATAACTTTCTTTACAAAATTTCGATGTTTTAGTCATCTCTTTTTCAGATGATAATGGCTGACACTTCTCCTTCTCCTGGATCATTCTTCTGATCTCTGTTATACAACTGGAAGCCTCTTTACGATTGCTCAAATGAGTGACCATCAAACCAGCTTTCTCTTCCGCATCTAACTCCATTTCCATTAACATTTCTAAATTTCTATTAGCTTGCATCGAAATGTTTTTCAAAGACTGCGTAGCACCATCGACATCCACTAACCCCGATTCCAATTCTAATTTAAGCGTAAACAAGGCCGCTATTCCTTGAAGATTCTGAGTTTTAAACACAGCAACTTGATCAATTTCCATTTCTTCAGATAGGTTTTTTTTTAAGATCCTACTGACTTATCGAATTAGTATTTTATAGTTTTAAATTAAATAATGTTTCTCGAAATTCAATGACTTATATAGGAAAATACAAGTATTAATCCAATATAATCGAATTACGTAGTTATGACCGTTTTTACTCTAACATATATTTTTCTTGGTCGAGGAAGAATTTTCCATCTTTGCGAATGATGTTGATATTCAGAAAACTTCTTACTTCATCAAGATCATGAACTTTGAATTTATCAGCCAACAATAATTTGACATTCTTGATGATACTTTCTTCACTTCCGGCAATGAGGATATCATCGACGTAAACTAACAGCATACAATTTTTCTTGAAATAAAGACAGGGTTCCACCTTGGAAACCTTAAAATCATTTTCAATTAGAAGATCATTCAACAATTTGTTCCAATTTCTGGACGATTGTTTTAATCCATAAAGAGATTTTTTAAGCCGCCACACCTTCCCCTCTTTCCTCAATGGTTTTGGTGGTTTTACAAATACTTCTTCTTCGAGTTTACCATTGAGGAAAGCAGTTTTAACATCTAGATGATGTACTGACCAATTTTTAGAAGCCATCAACGTCAGAAAAATACGCAAAGAATTCTTATCGCACACCGGTGAATAAGTTTCATTAAAATCGATTCCATATTTCTGCGAATAGCCTTTTGCCACTAATCTCGCCTTTCTTCTGATAACAATATCATTGGCATCTTTCTTCTCTGTGAATATCCATTTCATACCGATGCAGCGTTGATTGTTATAATCTACTTCTTCGAAGGTATCATGTTCTTGTAACGATTCAAATTCTTCTAGGATAGCATTATTCCACTCCAATTTATGTTCGGAATTCATTGCCTCTTCGTAGGTTGTTGGCAGGGGAAATTCTTCGTCAATCGATGTGAAACTTGATGGTAAGTAATCATGATCTTTCAACTCGATCGGCCAACCTCTCTCATCATTCTCATTCATAACTTTGCTGAAATCGTATGTTTCGTTTTCAAAGAACTTAACATTTCTACTCTGGATTACTGACATAGATTGAGGATCGAATAGAAGATAGACTTTTTCTCTAACACCA
Source organism: Sarcoptes scabiei (assembly GCA_020844145.1). Lineage (NCBI taxonomy): Eukaryota > Metazoa > Arthropoda > Arachnida > Sarcoptiformes > Sarcoptidae > Sarcoptes > Sarcoptes scabiei. Next base: position 6,643,601 of record CP080484.1, read on the forward strand.
ATTAATACAGCAGGTTTAGCTCTTCTTGATAATTTATCTGAGATGTTATGTTCCATGACTGATACGAGACAACCGAATACTCTAATTCTATTCATGCTTGGTTTTCGCTGGAAAAATACTTCATACGGAGTTTTGCCTTGAATGGCATTCGATGGGATTCGATTTTGAAGATAAGTCGCATGAAACACTGCATAAGGCCACAACTTTCTAGGTAAATTCTTCTCATTTAATAAACATCTAGTCATAGCCATAATAGATTGATTTTTCCGTTCTGAAATCCCGTTTTGTTCAGGGCAATAGGCTGACGTTTCTATGATCTCTATTCCTCTTTGATTACAGAATCTTACAAAAGCCAATGAACGGTATTCTTTTGCGTTGTCTGATACAAAAGATTTGACTTTTCGATTAGTTTGGTTTTCGGCCCAGTTAACATAATTTTTGAATTCTTCAATTACTTCGGACCTGGACTTTATTGCCGCAGTCCTACACAATCTGGATGCTTCATCAATAAAAGTGACATAGTATCTAAAACCATTAAGACCCTCGTTTAATGGGCCACAAATGTCACTATATACACGGTCTAGTACTTTCGAGTTCGAATCGATTTTCACAAAATTGTTACGTTTTTGTTTATTGGTATTACATACATCACAGATTCCAACCTTTTCCGGTATGCCAAGTTGTCGAAGCTTGCTTTCACTACAGTGGCCCAATCGTCGGTGCCAACTGACATTCACCATCGTATTGAAAGTTGGTAACTCAATGAGACCATCAATGCCTCTTCTCAATTTGAAAACTTCTATCAAATTCCGTTTAATTGTAGTCGAATCTTTATTCATGAGTACTTCATATCCATCGTCTAATAATTTTGGCACGGATATGACATTACATTTGAATCTAGGCGCATATCGAACGTCATTAATGATCCAATCATCACCTTGTAAATCTTTTCCCAATTTTATTTGACCGATCGCCGTTGCAATTGTCTTGCCAGAACCAGTATTAATTATTCCATCATATTTTTTCATTGAAAGGAATTTGGATTCGTCGTTACAAACATGAATGTTGGCGCCGCTGTCAAGAATCCACCTTTGGCATTTTCGCTCTATCTTATTGGCACAAATAACGAAATATTCTTCTACAATTTTATTTTGATCAATTTCAGTTTGAGAAATAAAAGTTTTTTCACAATTTTTGGCCACGTGGCCAGGTTTTTTACAATTAAAACAAACTATCGAAGGCGCTGGTTTTCTTGTTGTCTGCATTCGGTTCTGTATCTCATGAAATTTATCCAATTCTTTGGCAACTTCGAGCGAATCTGTAAACAATCTATGAAAAGTTCTTTGCTGCTCAGTCAGAGCCATGAAAGAACTGATCATAGGTTGGAATTTAGTTCGCGGAAGTTTGCCAATAAATTGATAACATTTATGAGTTTCCGAAAACAGATTAACATCATTCATTAACATTTTATCGAGAATATCAGCAATTTTGGTTAGATGTTCCACTAGTTTGCCATCTTTTGGTATTCGATAATCCAAATATTCTCGAAATAAACCAACTCCACGACTTCCGTTTGAGCTTGCATAAATTTTTCCGATTTCCGTCCACATTTGATACGCTGATCGGCACTCAAGGGTCCGCCGAGCGTCCTTAGGACTGATATTACAACTGATAATTTTCATCGCTAAAGAATCCATATTCAATTTGTTAACATCTCTAACTGCTCTGAGGTCGGAAGCGATAGCATCTTCGACTCTGCAGTTTCGAAATTCGCATAACATAAGGTCTCTCCAGACCAAATAATTGCTTTCGTCCAAGGTTATTCCAATTTTATTCACAAAAAATTGTTCCATTTTACAAAACTTCAGCTTTCGTGCTGATAACGTATTAGAAAAACGATTTTTTTATTTCACACTGATGTTAACTTTACAATCGATATTAACATAAAGAGACTATCAAAAATCCAACCGTCAAATCGAAAGACAACTATTTTAACAAACATTGGTAAAACTATTTAAACACAATTATTGGTCAGGCCAGGCTAACTTTCAACAGTCTTGAAGCTGAGGTCTTGCCTACTGGCTCGGACATTGGCTGGTGAGCAGTGGTTGGTGAGTCTGGTCAAGTGAGGTTAGGTTAGTTTGTCGTGGTTGGTGAAGCTAGGCAAGTGAGGTTAGGTTAATTTACGAAGTTGTTGAATCTGGTCAAGTGAGATTAGGTTAGTTTGTCGTGGTTGGTGAAGCTAGGCAAGTGAGGTTAGGTTAATTTACGAAGTTGTTGAAGCTAGGCAAGTGAGGTTAGGTTATTTTGTCATAGTTGGAGAAGCTAGGCAAGTGTGGTTAGGTTAGTTTGGCGTGGTTGGTGAGTCTGGTCAAGTGAGGTTAGGTTAGTTTGTTGCGGTTGGTGATTCTAGGCAAGTGAGGTTAGGTTAGTTTGTTGCGGTTAGTGAATCTGGTCAAGTGAAGTTAGGTTAATTTGCGAAGTTGTTGAAGCTGGTCAAGTGAGGTTAGGTTAATTTGCGAAGTTGTTGAAGCTGGTCAAGTGAGGTTAGGTTAGTTTGTAGGAGTTGTTGAATCTGGGCGAGTGAGGTTAGGTTAGTTTGTCGTGGTTGGGGATCTAGGCAAATGAGGTTAGGTTAGTTTGTTGCGGTTGGTGAATCTGGTCAAGTGAGGTTAGGTTAGTCTGTCGAAGTGGTTAATTTGGGCGAATGAGGTTAGGTTAGTGAGAATAGCTGTAAGTAACTCAAGATTGGCAGAGTGATGAAATGATAATTTTTTTTCATTGGTAACAATATGAAAAATTACTCGATTGCTTGCGTTCAATTTTAACTCTAATTTTGCGAGATTGGTTCCGTTTTTTTTGCACTCATTACTGATTTTGTGATAGGACTTAACTGAATCCTATCGCTTGAATGATTCGATGTTTTCTCCACAAAAGTTTCTTTAGTTTTTGATAAAAATTCACAATTTGGTAAATAGATCCTGGTTGTTTACAACACTAAATTGATTGATAGGTGGAAGATATCGAAAGAACTTGTTGAGATTTAAAAAAGAAAATTTTTCTTTCTCTTTTGAATGCAGATTGAAATTAATTAAACAAAATTTTTCAAGTCTTTTTGAACCTAAATCAGAGTTTTTGTATTTCACTCTGGAAAAAAATGCTTGCTTTCTTTGAAGGCTTAGTCGAGAATCGATTCTTCTTTTATTCCTTCTCCATTTTGGTACTGCTTGTGATTGTTGCGTTAGCAGTTCTGGAATGGCAAGAATATCGTACAAAGCGAAAATTTTCGAAACAAAAAGTGCGATATGTGCGGAGCCCCAGCTCGTTTCTCTGTCTTGCGTTCAATAAACGATTCGATCTGATCGAGAATGAAATTATGAAGAAAAATGGTCCAATTTATGGCTGTAATTTTCTTGGTAAACCTACGATCGTTATCGATAATCCGGAAATAGTTCAATTAATTTGTCACAAAGAATTTCATAAATTCGCAAATCATCGAGTAGGATACAATCGAATCGATATTATTTTCTATCGAATAATATGGAAAATTTCATTTAAATTTTTTTTTTTAAATTTTTTCGCTTAGAGTATCTCTTTTGGAGATCCGATATTTGATAATCTTTTGTTTGCAGCGGAAAACGCTCAATGGAAACGATTGAGAGCGATTGTTTCGCCAGCGTTCAGCAGTGGGAAGCTCAAAAAAATTAAATATGTCATCGATAAAACGATACAAACGATGACAATGAATCTGGATGAAAATATTCGAACAAATTCTTGTGTCGATATCAAAGAATTACTTGGTTCGTTCAGCATAGATACCATCATACAGATGGCTTTCGGATTGAAAGTTAATTCGATGCAAGACCCAAATAATTACACTGTCAAGATGGCCAAACAAATTTTTGAGGAAGATATCACCTTAAGAGATACCGTATTATTTTGTCTAGGTTGGACGTGTCCTTGGCTGGCAAAATTTTTTGGGTTCCGTTTTAAACCGGAAGCAGTTAGCCATTTTAAAAAATTAACTCTCGAAATATTTAATAGGAAACGAGATGATATATCTCGAAATGATACGAAACTCGATATGAAGAGAGCGCCTATCAATTTCATTGATTTACTTTTGGAAGTGGAAAAAGATTCAATCAAATCGAATGGATCGATTGAAAATCGAATGAATCAATCATTTAAACGTTATATTTTTTTTTTAGAATTTTAAATCTGAATGATTAATTAGATTCCAATTTTTGTTTGTAGATATTAATGAAGAAGAAATAATGGCTCAATGTGTGACATTTTTTATGCTCGGATATAGCACAACAGCTACAAGTTTGACCAACGCTCTCTATCTCTTGACTCACAATCAAGCGAAACAAGAGAAACTGTACTTGTCGATTATGAAAGTTATTGAACAACTTCGGATCGAATCACCAATGATCGAGGATCCGTTTGATTTGATAACAGCCGAGTGTTTAAGTAGATTCGAATATTTGAATGCTGTTCTGTTGGAAAGTTTGAGATTGAAAACAATCGTTCCAGCAGTGGATAGAGTAGCATCGGAAGATGCCAATCTAGAAACTAGCGATGGAAAAATCTGTCTAGAAATAAAGCAAGGGGATGCAATTAGAATTTTGGTGGAAAATATGCACGAAGATCCTAGAAATTTTTCCAATCCAGAACAATTCGTTCCAGAACGTTTTATGTCGCAGAGTGATTGCATCGAAACTTGCAACAAGCAAGCATTTCTACCGTTCGGTACTGGTCCAAGACATTGTATTGCGAAAAATTTTGCACTACTAGAAATGAAACTTGCTCTTTTGCATTTGATTAGACTTTATCGATTCAAAGTTGACGAACTGACTAAGGTAATTCGAGATTATCGTGATTCAACACTAATCTTTCTATTATTCTGTCAGTCAAAAATGGATTACTATGTCAATGCTGATTTGGTCATATCTAAAAATGTCATTGTCAAAGTTGAAAAACGATCAATTTAGTCTAGAGAAAATTGATTCAATTCTTAGCGGAATAAAAAGTTATATTCAACTCCACTGTTATCATTTAATGAAAAAGTGAGACAGAATTTGATACTCAGCATTAAATTATGGTAAAAAATTGTAAAACGCCCTCTAGGTGAAATAAATTTTATTAATAGATCGGACAAATTAGGCCACGCCAGGCAACACTGGTCAGGTGTTGAAGAGATAATTGCAGAGAAGGTAGATAAAAGATAGAAAGGTAGATATAGCTTTAGTTATGATTATAGATAGACTGCTCCAATCAGATTGATTGCTAGATAGATTAATATTTAAGATCTTTCTGGTTAGATAGATGAAATAATCAAGTTTTACGATGGACTAAGTAAGATTCGCAGTACTTTGATCGCTCCACTCTGAAGATTCTGTTTCGAGTCTAGACCGGTATTCTAGAAGAGACAAATGAAATATAAACAAACAGCAAATAAATACTTCCTTACGCCAAGCAAATAAGAAAGCTACAAAAATTTGAGTAATGAAACCAATGAAATTCTCAAAAATTACGAATTAGAATCTAAAATTAAAATTCTTGATGTTGAAAAATTCTGGTGAATCAAAGAGAATGGATCTTCAATAATACTCCATGAATGAGAATACTGTTTAATCTACTGAATTATTCTATGATTATCTCAAGTAAGCATTGAAAATAATTTGTCGATTTTTTTTTCGTCCGTTTTTGTCTTGAATTTTAATTTGTATTGACTTTTCCTAGATAATCATCAAAATTATACCATAGAATTCTTCATCATCGATATTCAAACAAATGAGAGCGAAAAAATTTTAGGAGAGAGGCATAATTAGTATGCTGATTGAGAATCGAAAACAATGACCAAGGCGACGGTTTCAAATGATTCTACTGGATACACATTGACATCATCCGTATCATCGATCTCTTCGTCAACAACATCGACAACAGCAAACAATAATCGAAACGAATTTTACATTCACGAGAATGATACTGGACTCACAAACAACATTTCGATATCGAATCACTTCGAAATCGAGAGCAATGAAACAAGTCGTAATGAGATCAAAAATGAGATCAAATATCGGGATCAAGATTTCGATATCAATTCAAGATATTTTGATAGCGTTGACGGAATGATTCTTATTGCTCAAGAAGCGCAGAATGCTTTTAAATTGCCCGCGGAAAATTCCTCCGCATCTCAATCGACATCACAGCAGCTAGAATGCAAATCATCACATCAATCGATAATAATGACTCGTTCTCAACCACAACATCACCAATCCCAATCCCAATCGATACCCTCTCCTTCGATGTTGATGGATCATTTAGCTTTGACATCTATCAAACCACCATCTTTATCATCAGTTATGACTTCACTGAATTGCAATTCCTCGAGCTTATCGACTTCTCATCAGAATTTTCTGCTTTTCAACGATCTTAACAATACTACTCCGGCAACTCAACCCAGTGATCATAATTCATTAATTCAAAATGAAATGTAAAAAGCATTTTATTGCAATGAATGAAAACAATTTTATTCACAAATTATATTCAAATCATTATCTTTGATTTTTTTATGCAGCTGTTTCACTGAAAGTAATGCCGATGATTCAAGCCAATCTATGGCCAGCATAGACTCATCAATAATCATACAAAAAGCCGAATTACTTCAAGTTGATCCTGCATTATCGGATGAAAAATTGGTTAATCAAGTTTCGAAGAGAATAAGATTTAAAAACTTGATAGAATCGAAACAAATTGAAAAAGACTCTTGTGAACACAAAGCTCATGAAAAACTAGATCAAATGTTTGATCAAGTTGACATCGAGCAAAAGTTAGTATTTTTAAAATTTTGACTCAAGACGCTAGATTAATTTTACACTTTCGCTTCAGTCCATTCGCTTACCGACCAAGTGTTGATACATTCGATGATAGCGTTTATAGCTCAAAAAATATGATCAATTGTTACAGTTATGCCTGGAGACGTTGGTCAAAAACTGATGCTCCCAGTGTCAAAAATAGAGCGGGATCGGTTCAAGTTCCTCATACCATGCCCAGAATAGAAGAAGATGGGCGTAAATTTCAATATATCCTAGGTGCACCTACTTCAGCAGGCACTAGAGTTGGAGCAATGACCATGACATATCTCAATCAAGGACAATCTTATGAAATTCGTTTAAAAAAATTGAAAAAAGTTTTCCAAGAACCTAATCTCAAAACCTCGATACGTTTGGGCTTCGTAGAAAAACGTCTACAATTCCGTGAGAACGAAGAATTGACGAATTGGATTCTCAATCACAAAAACGGCCGAATGATCGATATTGATTATTCCATGTCTTATGGTGTCTTCGACATAGATTTAATCTCAAATTTCAATCATTCAATGACTTTTGTCTGGAATCCTGACAGAGAAGCTTCAATTTTTATCAAAATAAATTGTATAAGCACTGAATTCACCTCCAAAAGACATGGAGGAGAAAAAGGAACTCCATTTCGTTTGATTGTAGATACATTTAGCGTAGAAAATATAAAACTTGATTCTGCTTGTTGTCTAGTGAGTAGATGATTCTTTTGTGAGAATCTTAATTGAATTTTTGTCATTAATATAGATCAAGGTGTTCAAGTCTAAGGGAGCTGAACGTAAACACAAAACTGATCGCGATCGTGTTGCAAAGCATTCAAATTCAGAGAATTATTATCAACCATCTTATGATTGTACCCTGTTGACAACGTACAAAGAGCATGATGAAGAGCATCAAGCCGTCAATGATCGGATTTCGAGTCAAAACAATCGTAATGATGAAGCGGAAGCAGCAAATTGTTCGATTCAAACACCTTCGGAATCTTCCATCAGTTTACATAATATTTCATCTGCGATTAATTTTCGAATATCTAATCATCAACAATTAGGATATCCACAAAAATGTATTGATTTAGAAACTCCAGACAAATCAAATCATATCGATAGCAAAGATGGCTGTCATCATGAAACAGATAGCTCATCCAAGATTCAAAGCGAAGATTTTGATCATCAATCGACTCATTCTTTTTTGAAAAAAGAAATGATTAGAGCTTCATCATTTTCCTCTTCATCATCAATCTTCAGTGAGAACAACAGCGCTATGTTAATGATGAAAGAACCGGATGTATCAATCTCTTCAAGATCTACATTTTTTGATGAAAATATTTTTTTTCAAAAAAATTCTACTGATTTTAATTCTATCGGTCAATCAAGTGATCTATCATCTGATGCTGGAGCAATAGAAACATACGAATGGTTGAAACGGCATAGATTTTTTCGATCAGCAGAACAACTTTGTGATTACACTGCGGAAGATTTGCGACGTCTCTCCCGCGATGATCTGATACAAATTTGTGATTTCAAAGATGGTATTCGTCTGTACAATTTAATTCATCCTCCACAAAACTCAGCGACGAAGTTGACGATTTTCATTACAGTCGATGGAAAAGGTCAAGATAATTTTGAAATCAAATTTCAATCTCTAATCTATGAATTTGTTTGATTCCAATAGAACATCACGCTCTCTATTTCAAAAATTTGACCACAGAAGAATTTCGACTTCGAATTCACGAGACGTTGCGGACCACTCCCGAATTCGAACAAATAAACATTTCCAATCTAGGTACTATTCATTTGTCTGGACCAAACGGAATCCGAATTAAGCTCACAAGTGATGTCATTCAGAATATGAAAAATGAATCCATCTATAATTGTTTTGTCAATAAAGGTTTGTCGATTTGAAATCTTACTCTTTCTCTCTAATTGATGAGACAAATTTTCTATCCTCTCAGATAAAGAAAAATATGATGTTATCATTGAATCAGTCCATAATCATTGAGATTAACAAGCTTTTTTCTTATGTGTCCTCTACCCGACCTAGCTGACCACATCTATCAATTATTAGTGAATGTATCATACTCTAGCGTAGAAATCACTATTAAATGCATTTTCCAATTTCTCATCATCATTTTGTTGGCTTTAATTTTCATAAAAATTAAGTAATTGTTCATTTTAATTATCATTTTGTGTAATATCATCCATAATCTGTTAACTGAATTTTTTTTTCGATTGTTCTACCATGTCAAATTGAAAATATTTTATGTTAATGTCGTTATTTTTCAATTAAAAATGTGCTATTAGTTTCTTTCACAAATATTCAATTCGACTAAATCATTAAGATAATGAAGATCGGAAATTCGATCAAAGCTTAAAAATTTGCATACTCCATTCTAGGTTTGATTTTGAATCAAACGATTGGCAGTTTATAAATTAATCAAATTGATGATGGAAATTCAGGCTTCAAAAACATCTCCTACAACAATCAATCGTCTAGGGTCGCTATGTTTGGGCTGTACCGAAGGAGAGTAGAGATCTGGTGGAGCATCACCAACACCCTGCAAGGATAGAATTGAATTGCTTTTGATTTAGTCTCAAAATTCTACCATCATCTCTTACTCTTCGTTTGATAGTCTCTAACATTCCGCAAATATTCCTATAGGTTCCTGGAGAGACATGTTTTCGTAGGAATTTATCGAACAATGGATGCTGCATCAAGACGGAAAAGATACGACGAGCAAAGTATCGAGTATGAGGTGAAGGATCTTGAAGAAATCGTGCAGCAGCCGGCATCAATTGTTCGCCAATATCGCGAGGACCAAGCAAACATTTCATAGCGCCCATTTTATCCACCAATTTCGATAAGAACTGTGAACAAGAACGTCTCACATGTCCATTACGATGGCTTCGAAAAAGAAAATATCAATCAATTTATTAGAATTTAGAGTAAGACAAGTGGAATGGGAGTCGAAAACGAAATTGCATACTTCGAACCGAAATTGATCAAAGATAATGCTGCTCTTGTTTGTGGCATATAGGTTACCAATGATTGCAAAGCTTGATCAACATCATCACGAATAAAGGGTGAGTTTTCGCTAATTTTATGCATCAAAGCTTGTGTTAAGATCTCAAGCTCCTGGTGAACAAAACAAAGAATCGATAAATAAAATGAATAAAAAAAGTTTATCTATTTATTTTATAGGTTTTTTTTCAAGGTTTTCACCGGTTCTATTTGAGATTTGAGCTTCGCGAATAATTCGCCAATCGTAAAAATGGATGAACGTGCCACTGTCGATCGTAAATTTCTCGTCTCTGAAGCCAATGCTAAGGCGATTTGGTGCTGATCTTTGATCAAATGATGAGGATGGAATGTAGCTAATCTGACCACAGCCAGCATCCCTTCAACTTTCGTTGTCCTTCAGAATCGCGAAAAAATCAAGCGATTAAAATGTTAAAAAATTGTTTCAACAACACTCTAACCAAACATCCATACCAAGCATTGTCTCGAAGTGCAATCATAGCGGCTTTCACAGCTTCATTTGGATTCTTGAATGGTCCTTCAGTACGAGCAACATTGCCCAGAATATGCTGAATGTTTGCATTCATAGGAATCGCTGGTGTTGTCTTGATGTAAAGTTGTTGAGGACTTTTCGACATTCTTCTTGGAGGCAAATTAATCTGACCAGATTTCGATACCGATGGTATTCTCGATGAATGAGATATATTGGAAGATTTTTGCTCAGTCCCAGTGTTCTTTCCGATTTTAGAATCATTTTCGCTTTTCGCTAAATTTATCGCTAATGATTCTTGTTGCTCTTCCTCTCTTTCTAGTTCTTTTTTGGTTGATTCAACATGTTCCGATTGATTTGAATCTGATTGTAGTCCATTGATGCTAAGATTTGGCGTAGAAGGTTGTACATTTACAGCCGGTATAGATTGAGGAATCACAGTGGAATCTCGAATCGGAATCGGATTACAATCAAGACTAGAATTTGAATCTTTTTTCTCTGATGAGATCTCTTGCTCTAGACTGCTTTCGATAGATTGATGTTTCTTCTCATCTTGAATCTGCTGTTCCCAAAATTCTAATTCTTCCACAATCTCATCGCTTATCATTTTCGAATCGGTCATTCCAGTATTGCTAACAAGCAGAGTACGATGATCTTCATTTGCAATCGATGGATCTGTTCGAATTGATGGCATTGAAAATGAACGCTCTAGTGTTGCCGTTTCTGGTTCTAATCTCTGAAACATCGAAGTTCTCTCATCTTCTTCAAGCACTCGAGTGTTTGAATCTGATACATTTGACAAATCTGGATTCTCGGAAATTTCAGCTCCATCAAAAGATTGTATTGTTTGTTTCGAATGAACTTTTGAAGTCACATCTTGCAATGTGGTTGATTTTGGTCTCGATGGTGAATGTTGATCGGTTTGTGTTTGTTGATCTTGTGAATCGTTGGGCAAAAATCCAGATCGTTGCATAATTGAGAGCATATTTTTTTGTTGCAATTGCGAAAGATCATGATAAGAATTCGATAAACCATTTGCGACATAGTAGTAATAATAGCATGCGGGTGAAATCAATCCTGGAGGCCAGAACGGGATCGGAGACGAATACGGTGGGATCGGTGACAAGCCCAAATGAACTAAATGGGAAAATTTTTATTTTTTTTAATGAAATTGAAATTTTATATTTCAATATCTATTTTGATTATCTTATTTTTTTCTAAACCTCGAATAAATACTGAAACCGAAAAAAAACATTGAGCGAAACATATTTAAACTTGGACCTAGTATATTTCCTGATCGGATTTCGGTACTTCCTGTCCTAATCTAATTAGATAAAAAAACTACCAAGAATTTTTTTTCCTTCTCTGCCTAATAATTTGCCTGATATTGCAATCCTCTGAATGTCTGTTCGGCTATTCAACTTGCGTATTGCAATTCTTAACCGTTCGGATTGCGATCCTAAGCTAATTAGTTCATTGAACTTACTAGGGTCATTCGATTCGGCTAGAAAGTCTGGATAGAAAAATCTTTCTAGATTGTGATAATTTACTAGATCAGAGTCAACTGCTCATCGCTACAACTAGATATTAAAAATTCCCAACATGACTGAGTCAAATCGAATCTGATTCTATCAATCAACGGACTAAATGGCTTTCGAGATTTTTAATGAATTCAAATTTTACTTACGACTTGAATTCGGACGAGATCCATATGTCCGATTATTACCGATTATTGATGCATCAGAATTTTGTTTTTTTAATCGATTAAAGTATTGGTGCCATGCATCTAGACCTAGACAAGAGGAAATGATCAAACGATTAGTTATAATCCATAATTTTGATCATATAATACTGAACGATACTTTCGCTCGAAGATCGTCGAAATGATCTAGAATGTTCGATATCTGATCGATTGAAAGACTCATTTCTAAATAATTTATGAGAAGATTCACCTTGTACATTTTGCTCTGTTCCATAGAGATCATCATTCGTTTTGAATTTATTCGATCTCGAATTCTCTAATGAATAGAATCGTTGTTCGATCTCAGTTTGTTGCTGTCCATCTGCAAAATTTCTAATCTGATTCGGATAATCTTGAGCCATCGAATCTATGTTGATTGGACTTTTAATTGAGAATTTTTTTCGATTTTTGCGTTGCGAAATTGTTTCCGGTATGTTAGAAATATTGACCGCAATCTTGCTTCGCACTGGAGGAGGTATTTCGTCTGAATCCGGTGAATCCATCAATAATCGACGTCGAGCATAGTGTTCATCTTCGTTGACTGAACGCGATTTAACAAAACTAGGCTTTTCATATTGTAAATTTAAATCTGTTGAGGAATTTTCAGAAGAATGATCATTTTGAGAGGCGATCGATCGATGTTTCGGATCGTTTGTACTGAACAGAGATAATTTTGAGACATTCAATTCAGTCGGTCCTATTGTGATCCATTCCAGATCGGCATCGTAGATTCTCCTATAATACCAAGATTCACTGCTTTTAGGTACCCTCAATACATGATGAACAGTTCCGTCTGGATCGACACGAGGTAAAGAACGTCGAGCGATCCGAGCTTGAATCGCTCCGATTAATCGTTCGAAATCTATCGCCATCAAAGACGATTCTAGGGAGTGGATAGCGGTCATCAAAGAGCCTAGCTTATGTGGTCCTAAAGCCTGGGCCAATGTTGCTACACATTCTAACGATGCTAAACGAATCTGTGCTCTATTGTCTACAAGCAACGGAGCGATATCGAAACAAAGTTTAGATAGATTCAATCGTTCGCGAGGAAATGTTGTTACAGAGGCAGTGATTCTATTGGCCATCTCTTCGCGTTGTTTCGAAACGGATGTGAATGCTAGAGGTTGATGTTGATGGCTACTGATATGCTCGAAAAGAAAGTTTAAACATTCTTGTGGATGAAATTTGAGGATAATTTGATGAAAAACTTTGATTACCGAATCTCTTATAACAATTCGAGTATCACCTGTGAAGAAAAATAAAATAATTATCACATCACAATCGAATGTTCGCGTAAGTCACATGAATACCTAAACGTCTGGAGAGAAGTAGTATCAATTGCGAAAGATTAGAGTGAATTTGTAGCCCGAAACGATCAGAAAGCAATTCGATGATATCTAGAGACCAAAGTATTACTTTGAAATTAGACATATCATCCCACAACAGTTTTGCGATGAAAATTGAAAGAAATTCGTCCATATAAGGCAGAAGTAGAACTAATTGATTCTGTGGACTCTCTCGAACGATCCTGACGATCGCTTGGATTGCGGCGAATTGTTCTTCCGCGATCGATGAAATCGCTTGGTAGATCAAAATTCGTGGAAAGATACCAAATCTCGTAAGATGATAGTCTAATTGATTAGACACAATCGATGATGATGCTGCATGAGGATATTTATTGTCGTAAAAATAAGGATAATAACATTGCCAATAATGTCCCTAGAATAAAAAAAAATAAAAATCGCAAGATTCTATCAATCTAGCTAATATTTTCAATCATTCAATGAGAGAATCACCTTGACGGGAGGTATATAATCTAGATTAGCCAATGAATCAGCATCAAGTAAAGCGAACGAATTTAAATCAGATCGATCGAAATTACTTGGTGCATTGGTTGCATCCATTTCGGTATTGATTTGATCGAATCTATTCGATTTTTCAGTCGATTTTTTTCCCGACAGTGCTGTTTTTACATCAGTCCCAAGAGCTTCCGTTTTAATCATTGGATTTTTTTCGTTTCGATCTTTCCGATCATCTTGACCACCATTAACGAAAGACACTTGACGATTATCGACCGATGGCTTTTGTTTGACCGAATTAGTCTGATTGCTTACTAAATCGTCTCTTCTAGATCTCAATGTTTGTGAAGAATTTTTTACAACAAATCTCGTTCCATTCGTTTTCGAGTGTTTACGGTGTTTCGAATCCAAAAGAGTCGATTCATTGATGCTCATCACACCACTCTCATCTGTCACCAAAGAATTTGGATCATTTTTGCTAATTATCGGTGGTTCGATGAAATCATTACGTTTTGATTGTATAGAATCAAAAGCTTCCTGTTCATCGATCGAGGCCTCTTCACTCACATTACTCATACATGGACTATTTAATTGATTTGGCAGTAATTTCACTCGAATCGAATGCATATCACTGTTTTGGTTGTTCACTGACCATCGGCAATCAACCGAATGCCGTTTCTTTGACGATTTGGTAATTTTCAGACCATTACTAATGTGTTCAATGCTTTCCGAGTGTCTACGATTAGTGTCATGAGCAAGGTCTTTGTCCCTCTTCAAAATGATCGGTAGTGTTCGACTATCTTCTCCATTATTCAAAATATTATTTGTACTATCAGTAATCAAGTTGGAAATTTTTCGTAACGATTGTCCACCACTTTTATTGTGATCTATTCTATCCGAATGATTTTGTTTCAATCCTATCTGTGTCGGTGTTTGTTGTGAGAAATTCTCTTCCTCTTTGTTGTGGTTGTTGTTCGAATCTAGTCCATCGTCGTCGTCGTCATCATTAATTTCTTCTTCAAACTCTTTGATCATTTTGACATGATTTATATCGGATCGTGGTGTATTTAATCTGTCGTCATGGTGATCATCCAGTATCACAATTTCGTTTTTGTCCTCCGATGAACGAGATTGCAGTGGCTGACCGATACGGCGCTCTTCTTCCGATGAAATTTCAAACGGAATTTGCAATGAATCTTGAGAAGATGCACTGAAATTTATTGCTGTCTCGAAGTTCTGATCGACAACATTGACAAACTCGTTTGTTTCAATCTGAGGATCGTTGAAAATTTTTCCTAAACAATTTTTAGCATTATCAATGGAGCTTGGTATAGATGATTCTGTTCCATAGGAATTTTTCTCTACGATTTCTTGCGATTTCGATAGTAAAGATTGATCAATTTTTAACAAATTCTCCCTCTCCATTCCTATTCTCCAAAGGTTTCAAAGAGGAAAAGATTCAAAAAGCGAATTCAATTTCGGAATGAATCATTCGTAATAAATTTCATGTATTGATTTTGGTAGAAACCAATTTAATGCTATATCTTACGAAAGCTTTATTACTTAATGATTTCAATCAGTAAGAATAATGATTATTTAGCAAATTCTCAAACAAATAGCAAAACAATTCGATCGTGATGATCACAATCGTAAATAAAACATTGTGCTTTATTTTTCATTCAATATTCCAACTCTCTCTCTCTGTCCATAGCTAATATGCAGATTTATTCAGATTTCTTTCAAATCTTTAATCAATCAAGATTCTTTTGGTTCTGATTTAATCTGAAGATAATGGACATTGATAAGCTAGGATTTTCTTTGATATTTGCTCTATTTTGATTCTATTCGATTCTCAAAAGCTTTTTAGCGTTTTTCTTCTAAACGAACTCATTCTTTTTTCAATAATAAACATTTGATTATTAATGTCCGATTATGAAATGGGATAGATTTTTTTCCCCTATCTTTGCAATCAAATAATATCCACAATATCTTTTTCTGCAATCTATTTCGTTTCGAATAAATTCGATTGTAGTATTCGAAAAATCGGACACAATTATTCTCTTGAAGATTTGCCAAATCTCTCATTGCCTTAATCGTTTTGTTTTTCTCTGGTTTATTTCAGCCTTGAATTCTAGCCAATGAAATAGCGCCCAATTCTATAATTTCCTATTGTCTATTCGAAAAGAATTCGGATTTTCCTATTGAATCGAAAAGAGTGAAACATTTTTCGATAGAGAGCAATAATTTGACAATCATAGAAGAGATGGATTTAGAAGGGAAATGAGAAACTCTCCTTGGAATTGATTATTTCCCCATTCTCTCGCTTTTAGTTAATTGGTCAGTTTGATTATAGCTTTTAGTGTTGAAATGAGACAATTTGGAATCCATTCGGATATAAGTCTTGCATTTCTCAATTCATTGCTGAATTAAAAATCTCGATTTCTACCAATTTCACATAGCTATTTTTTTCAATCTAATCAATGAGAGAATGATTCTTACCTGATCGATTTGACTCTCGAAAGATTGAAGCTTTGCTTTGAACATTCAGAAAAATTGCTCGAGAAGTATCGCTACAATTCGATAGATATTGAGCGAATCGTTTGGATCCAATCAATGAATTGATTCTCTCCAATGCCATATACGTCGGATAGAAAAGATGTGGTGTGTCGGTCTGAGTGGTTATTAACAAACCACTTAGTGATTCCACTAATGGTCTTAAATTTTCCGCCCTAAACTCGTTATGAACGAATAGGTGCGATAATGAGTTCAGAGCACCGAATCTAGTCGAAATAAATTTAGAACATAGTCCGTTTTCGATAAAAATTGTCATAATTTTTTGCAAATTGCTAGTGTGATGGATGAATAGTTGTAAAAATCTTATACAATTACGATAAACATCCGAAGATTCGTGGCCTAGACATCCGATGAAATTTGGAATGAAAATTTTCTCAATTCCAATTGATTGATTGATTGATTGATTCGGAAATTTTGACTTACCTAGTAATGTAATAATGTTGGCCAACAAACCACTTCCATTGATTTCTTCTTGATCAATCAATTCGATTGTTTTTCTTTCCGAATTCTCCACTCGTTTTCTTGGCGATATATTTCCATCTCTTCGAATGTTTAGATGATTTGTAAAATCGGTTGAAATCAAATCGATCAATATTTGAATGCATTCAACAATCTCGTTTCGACGTATTGCTTCGATGAAGAGATTTTCTGATGAAAATGTTCTCCTCAACGATGGTTTCAATGTTGTACTTTTGATGTTAGCATTTGGAACCGCCAACGAATCACTACGAATCTTTGGATTTTGATTCTGTTGTACGATTGGATCGAATTTTTGCTCAAAATAAATCGCTGTCAATTCATTCAGAATAGATTTAAGAACATCAAATACTGTCAAAATTGTAGATTGATTACGAGGCGCAAATTTTTTCAATAATTTTCGCAACGATTTCAACGTCTCTAATCGTTTGCCCGAATCAGTGAATGATGTTGTCTGGAAATTTTTGCTCCGATTCAAATTGATCGAATTCGAACTCAACGAAGACTTTAACAATCGAAGCTGCGAATTTAATTCGAAACACTCCATCTTCACTACATCGCTTGTTCTTAACGACTAGTTTTCATTGATCATTGAAGCTTGAATGTCTAAAAGTTTAGTCTCTAGTTTACCTAATAATTGACCCTTCTGTATTGGTTGGATTTTGGTCGAATTGAACCAAAAAAAAAAAAAAGGGAAAAAATGTTAAATCGGAAAAAATTCCAGTAAACAAATACTGAGCAAAAATAGAGCTCGAGATCGGTTGTCATGGCTAATCCCAATGGTCATCCAGTTACACAAGCCATTAACCAGCTAATCATCTCATTATCACATTTTTTTCACTTCCCCAAAAAACTTGTTTGTTTTGAATGAATCCAGCCGTGTGAACTTTGATATGGAAAGCAGTCTTCGAGTCTAACGAGACAATATTTGTAATTAAAATTATCCTTTCAGAGTTGAAAGTTACAATCCAAATCCGATTTTCAATAACCGATTCGATTCAAAGCTTCCGGATCGTAGTCTATCTATCTATCTATCTATCTATCTATCTATCTATCTATCTATTTATTTAGTTAGATTCTTCTCTTTTCCTATTTGCATTGGAAATTATATCATTTAGAATTTTTTTTTCTTATCACCAGTGTAGAGATCGATCGGTGAATCTGTTCTGAAACTCTAGTTTTATTGTTCATTAATCCTCTAGATTTTGATGAAGTTATTTAGTGTTGAAAATTCGAATCGAAATAAAGCAAAAGTTTATTTGACTAAAGAATTCATTCATTGTTGACGCGATAATCGATCTATAAATTTAGCTGTGTAGTGATATTAATTAAACATCCTGTCCATTGATATTCGTTATGAAAAATTTTCAAAATTATTCTCTAACAAACTGCTTCTCGTATGTACTGAGTGCATTTTCTTGGTTAGCTTTTGATAAGTTTGATTGAATTAATAAATCTCTACACAGACAAACAATTCAAATCGCTTCGAGTGAGGAATGTGGGTGGGAGGGGTTGTGGTGTGGAAAGTCATTCAAACAAACACACACAAATCTACTTCGGAATAGATCAGAGAGTAAATTGAGATTGAAAACAAGCAATCCAAAATCTATCTAAAGCATTGCATTGTCGATTGTCGAAGACTCTCAATAGCGTCGATTGTTGAGAAGAGAGATTCATTTCACTTGTTGTCAATGAGTGCTCTTGATGCTCATCAATTTTTTCAATGACAAATCGATTGATAAAAAAAATTATGGCTATGATATTTTTTTCAATCAAATATTTTCGAAACCTTTCATAGTGATTATCTAAACATAAAACCAAACACAGATAGATAGAGAGAGAGAGAGAGTGTGTGTAAAATTTCTAATTGATTCATATTCTATTGTAAAGAAATATTATAAAATTTTTAGAACCATTTGGAACATTAGGATTTGTGATTTTAGTTGAATTTTGATCGTTTCTACTCATCGATTATTTTCACACAAATTCTTCAAAATGTTTTGGATTATAGGATTTCTAGGTTTGATTGTGGTATATATTTTGATCAAGATGATCCGTTATCATAATCGAACTGAAACGAATAGAAGAGAAATATTGAAACGGGGAATCGATTTTCAAAAACATAACAATTTTCTTAAATCTATGTGGACTCGCGAAAGAATTGAATTGACTCAGCAACGAATTTTAAAAACGCTCGATAAAACTATCTATGGTTTCGATATGTTCGGTACCATTCATATTGTCGTAGCTGAACCTGATCTAATCCAATCGATTCTAAGTAAAGAATTTCAAAATTTTCCCAACAGAAGAGTAAGCCAAAATGATTAGAATTTCGCCCAAGTGTTTTGAAATTAAATAATATACAAATAATACAATCCTATACAGTTTTTATTGTAAATGTTCGATTGTTTCGCCAATTTCTTATTCTGATCTGATGTTTGTTTGATGAATATTTTTTTCTTTTTTTTCATAGCAAATAAATCTCAACGATGAATTTTTTAGCAACGCCCTATCAATTGTTGAAGGTGATCAATGGAAACGTATACGAGCTGTGGTTACACCGACTTTCGCTACTGGAAAAATGCGTACAATGAAACCGATCATCGATTCGGTTGCGGAGAAATTGATTCAAAATATTCAGAATAATTTGAAACCTCATTGTCCTTTGAATATGAAAAATTTTGTCTCAGCGTTCACCATGGACACTATCATACAAGTTTCGTTCGGTTTGAAAGTTGATTCATTGACCGATAAAGATAATCCAATCATCAAAATGGCACGTAAGATGTTCAATGTAGATCTTTCAGTGAAAAATATGCTCGCCATTGGGCTAGTTTTTTTCGGTCCTCGTTTTCTACAACCACTGCTCAAACATTTACGATTCAATGGAGAAGTTATAGATTTTTTTCGAGATCTTTCGAATAAAATTATTGAAGAAAAAAAATTAGAAATTTCAATGAGAAAAGATAGTAAAGCATCGAATTTTATTGAATTTCTTTTGGAAGCCGAAAAAGAATATAGCAATTTAACAAAATCACACCCAATAGAGAGTATCGAGGGGAAGAAAAATGAAAAATCAGTCAAATGTAATACTATTTTATTTCAGAGTAAAATTTTATATTCCAATCGAACTAGATTTGCTAACTGAATTAATTCGCTCTAACTCTAACCTTCGATAGATATCACCAAAAATGAATTAATCTCTCAAAGCATCTTGTTTTTGATCGCTGGCTTCGATACAACTGCAACTTTGATCAATTTGGCTTGCTATTATCTGGCTCTCAATCCAGACAAACAAGACTTAGCTTATGAAGAAATAATAAGTAAGATCAAAGAACTAGACATAGCTGATTGGAAATCTCGTGGCAATGAAATTCTAAAAGAGATACCATTCGAATGGTATAGTAATAAATTTGATTATCTAAATGCCATTACTAGTGAAACATTACGAATGACTCCTCCGGCACCGTTTCTTGAACGAAGAGCTGAGAATGATTGCACACTGAGCTATGGTAATAATGAGAAGATAGAATTCAAAAAAGGCGATATGGTACAGATACCAGTCTGGTTTTTGCACTACAGTGAACGACATTTCTCACAACCGGAACTATTTCTTCCAGAGAGATTTCTCAAAGAAAACATAGATAAGATTCATAAATACGCGTACCTACCATTCGGTTCGGGTCCTCGAGTGTGTGTGGCTAAAAGTTTAGCTTTGATGGAAGCAAAAATAGCTCTCGTATGGCTTATAAAAAATTTCAAATTTTATAAATGTGCCGAAACATTGGTAATTTGTCCGAATTTATTGTATAAAATTATTTTCTTAACAAAAAAAAAATTTTTCCTCCAAGGTTCCATTGCAATTCTTCCATCAAGGTGGTGTGCTTAGCCCCAAATCTGTCAATCTTCTGGTGGAGAAGCGGATCGATTGAAAGAATTCTATCTCTTTTATGTGCTTGAGTTTTAAGCCAACCGTTTGGATAGAATAATTTGGATCATAAAATTGAAATAAATTAATATAAGAATTGCTACAAGATTGATAGAGATGTTTTCGATGGGTAACGATGATCTCAAACTAGAGAAGAGTCTAGATGTCAACTGATTTAGTCCCAATAAACTTGTGATGGTGGCGAAAATCAATATTCCGATCCCCAATAGTGTTAATTTTGTTGAGGAATTTTCCTCCCACTCTTTCGATTGTGTGATTGTTCTGACAATCAAAAAGCAATCAGCAATTGAATAGATGAGAAATAGCAAAAGAGTAATCACACCGAACCAAGAATGAAGGGTGAAGAGATTAGGTATCGATTGCTTGGAATGCCAATAGACAATTGCCGCGGAAGCTAAGATTACTAATAAAATCATCACACAATGCGATACAAAACTCACAAAAGCTGAGCATTTGTTTCGCCTTCTTAATAGTAGAGCTAAGAATGGAGAGATTAATTTGAATTCAGACACTAACCGAAGACTTACTATTAGCTAGAATGAATACGAGAGCTAAAATCATAAAAAGTGGATGAAAACTGAAAACAAATTCCGATTTTGTATGGCTTCGTAATCCAGTGAAACTAAAAATTGTCCACTGAGAAATCCAAATCAAAATTATCAACGCTACCATTTGCAATAGAATATAAACGAATAAATCGAAAAAAGTTTCGATAAATTTCCGTCCATTTCGGTTTCGAGTGATTTCAGTCTGTAGAGATTCGGTTTCTTCCAAAGTGTTCGACGATTCTACACTACGATCGAAAACTTTTGATATCGAGAAGAGAACATCCGGCTCGCTTGATTTGATTGCTTGAGTCAGAGACTTTTTTTGGTCGTCGAATGATTGAGGCTTTATTCTGGATCGAGACGAATCTAGCGTAACTTTATTTAGAGAATTTGGCTGCTTCTTTTTATCAATCTCTGATTGGAATTTTGCGATCGGCCTCATTTTGGTTCCGTATTTGCTCGGCAAAGATTGCCACCTAGACTTCTTTACTAATTTTCCACCGCTCAGAGAGACTGTTTGTGGAGAATATTTGCTATGCAGAGCGAATGATTGATCGATTTCCTTCTTTGTAGTCTTAGATTTCTTCTCGATTTCGACATTCGACTTTGATTCCAAATCTTTGATGCTCTTAGGTTTAGGAGGCTTCAGTCTCTCGATTATTTGAATTTTTGTTTGAGATTTATTTTGCTCTATTTTGACGCACATTTCACTTTCGATAGAATCCGATTCAGATTTTAATGGAACAATGGGTTCGATAGAATAATCTGTTGCCTGTTGTTTCTTCGTATCGAGCTTCTTCGTCTCTTTGAAAATTTTAGATTTATTCTGGATTGGGATTCTTTTGGTAAAATCTCTAGAATAAATTCTCTTAATTCTATCTTCATTATGGTATCTATTCTCTTTGATCTTGAATTGATTCATTTGAAATTCTAACGAAATATAGTCAAGGAGATTTATTGAGTGAAAAATGGCGAAAAAAAAGAACAAAATTAGCGCTTCCTCAACGTTCTCAATTTTCTTAAAATTTGATTTCGAATTCGAAATTAATTTTCTAGAATTTGAAACAAATTCTCAATTAATTAGTAATTCGATTGCAATAATAATCGATCAATTTCTAGCTGTTTACTTTATTCTGAAATTTCAATGATTTTTTTTTATCCTTTCTCTCTTAAGATTTTATAGGGCTGTGGATTAAGTGCGATCGAGAGAAGAGATCGAACATCGAAGAGATTCTTATAGCTTAAGAAAGACTAAGATCGTTCTGCTATGTTGAAGAAGAGATCGAGGAGTATCTCTACCATCTCTTTGTATTCGATTTCACAAGCACTCGCCATACTTACATTGATTTTATTCACCGCCTGGTTGATGGGATGTTTCGATCTGTTGATCGATAAAGAGCCAATAAATAGAGATGAAATAATTCGATTGCATCCGCTAGTGATGACAGCCGCTTTAATCTATATCCATTCGAATAGTAAGGGGCTAGTGTTGGCTCTATTCAAATTAGCCAATCAAATCGAACCAATTGCCATTATTACATTAACTAATTTCATATATTTTATAGTCTTGGTGATGCCATCCGAACGATCGAAAACTTTACGATCGATTCTTATCGCTTTGATGGTTGTCCTCGTCTCGATCGGATCTTTCATCTCAATCTATTGGCATTGGAAGAGAGGCGTAGAGCATCTGCAATCTCTGCATGCTTTTTTAGGAGCATTCACTTGTATTCTTGCAATATTCTATCTCTCTGTTTATTTGCTTCACAAAATTTATCCGAATCTACGATCTAAATGTCGATTCAGATCATCATTTCATTTGAGACCAAATAGATTTGCTTTGTTAATTCTTGCCACTGTGACCAGTTTGAGTGGTCTAAATCAAATCGTTTCGATTTCAAACACCAAATTTTCCTACTACACCCATTCAACAGATCATTTGATCTCTAACGTAATCGGCCTCCTTATGGTACTCTACATTCTGATCATAATCTACATAACGATTCGAGAAGATCAAGATCGAATGTTTTTCGCTTCCATAAAACAAACTAAAAGCTTTGAATCAAATTCAAAGCTCTATTTAAAAGGAACTAATTGACAATAAAAACTTCTGGTTGATGTGAAAGAATTGATTTCAATTCATTCTGCTTATTGATCACTTGAACTAATTTCATTCAAAGATTATTTCAATCTTATTCGTAACAATTTCTATGAACCATCCCTATTGAATCATATTCAACAAGAAAAATCGAATTTTCGAGTGCTTGACATCGGATAAATTCTTGATGGATAATATGTTTTGCGGAAAAGATCATACCGATCGATTTTGCTTAACTTAAATCTTCGAATGAAATCGAAACAGTAATGAACAATATCGTCTCACTCGATGAAGAGGTTGGCAAACATTTCACCCATGTTCGTGTGCTGCATGATTTTCGAGGCTCGAACAACGATGAACTTTGTATTAAAAAAAATGAGGTAATCAACATTTGCTTCACCGATTCAAATGCTTAGTGCGGATTATTTTTTTTTATTATTCTTGGTTCAGATAATCACTTTGTGCCAAACTCCCTCAGGAGGATGGTGGGAGGGTACCTTGAATGGTTTAACTGGCTGGTTCCCATCAAATTATGTCAGTCCTGTTACAATCAACGATCCATTGTATCAGAAGTTACAAGCAGAATCTTTGATTGGTGTTGAGAACGCAAACGATGGAATCAGTCATTCGCCTATTCAAAGTACGATCGCAACACATCTTTCAGAATGCAGATCCATAGTGATGAAAGAAATTCAAGATTCTGAAAGCCAATTGATTAATTCCCTTCAAGATGCTATCAATTATTATTTGATGCCAATTCATCAATCAAAATTGTAAGGGAGTAGCATCTTTTTTTTCGCTTGTTGATTCAGACAGAAGAAATCGATTTAAATTTATTCTTGTTCATAATAAATTTAGAATAAGTAAAGAACAAGAACTAAATGCTGTTTTGAGAGCAATATCAGAAATCTGTTCTGTTCATCGTAAATTTTTGACTTGTATGGAAAAATTCAAAAGGTCAGTCTCATATCTGTAATTAAATTGACTTGGTCTGATATCACCATTCACAGTGTCCCATACAAAGAAAATCGAATGGGCGGCTTGTTCTTGGAATTCGCCTCGCAATTCAAAAAATCTCATTTCGAATATTGTTGCCTTCATTCGAAATTTGTCAACATCATAGAAAAGCACAAGTAATTTATCCATAGAATGTTTTGATCCAAAAACTACCATTAATATTCATTATTTTTAATATCTACTTATATTGACTTTATGTCTGAGCAGAAAAGAAATTTTGAATTTCTTCTCTCAGCAATCCAAATGGCCATCGGCATCTTCCTCTCAACATTTTTACCAAAATTCAAGTCATAAAAGTGGTCCCTCTCATCAATCCAATGTTATTTTGATGCCAAACGTTCACTTGACTTCATTGCTGAGTGTTTCATTTCGACATTTAGACAAGTATCCCGCTCTCTTGCAAGAACTTCAACGATATACGGATGAAAGTCATCCCGATCGTGGTGATATTCAACGTGCTGGTTATCTTTACCGTGAAATTTCTGTGAGTTAAATGCTTCTTCAGTTTCATTCATTAAATCATCTCCATTTAGATGTCTTGCCTGGAACTTCGACGTCGTAAGGAAATGGAACTAGAGGTCATGCTTGGTAACATAAAAAATTTCGACAATCTGGTATAACTTTCCATATCATATACTGATTAAATGATTATTTTTCAATTAATTGTTGAAGAACATCGAGCACTATGGACAGATCATCAAAATGGAACCAATTTTGATGTTAGCGGATTGGAATGAGCCAAAAAAAGACTATTATCTGGTTTTGTTTCCGAAAACATTGATGATTTTATCTGTCGGGAAAGAGATGACATCTTTCACATTCGAGGTATAACTCTAATAAGTCTTATATTTATCTAATAAACTAGTGAAATTCTCAGTCAATGATGAAATTGAAAGGAGCACGATTAAGAATCGATAATGATAGTCACGAATCAATGTTGGCGTTTTCTTTGCAAATCACTGGTCACAATGCAAATCCTTGTCATTCAGGCGAGGAAAAATTTAATTATGTCCTGGGATTCACCAGTGAAGAAATTTTGAGCGAGATTTATACACTTTTGGAGCATCAAATTCAGAATCAATCCAACCAAGATCCTACAAATTCCTTCGCTACTTCATCTCTGATCGGTTTAAAATCGAATAGTAGATGTCATTCTTCATCTTCTTCCTCATCTTCCATCATGTTTTCTCCTCAATCCTCGTTGTCGATGGCTTCTCAAGATCAATCAACGCCGATGATTTATTCCGAACAAGCTCAATCTAAAACTTTGATTTCTGATAAGTGTAATGGCGTACGGTCGATTGCAGATCAAACAGTGGGTATCGAGACAGTTCTTCAGTCTCTTCCGCAGCGATGTGGCTATTGGTCCGATAATTTTCTAAGCCCTAGCATGCCTCATCGACAAACAGATATCAATCGTAAAATGATTGAAATTAATAAAGAGCCAAGCGAAGATATGCAACTCTTAAATGTTATTGATGCTTATCATCGCAAATTCAAAAATAAATTTCCCAATGGAATCACTAATGATATGTTCAAGTCCATCAAAACACGTAATTATTAATCTGAATAATGTAAAAGACATTTCAACATAATTTGAATTGAAATATTTTTCTCCAAATGATTATCCCGTATGGATTTAAAAAAAATCTAGTCAACGAAACTGGTGAATTAGAATCAGAAGATTTTAAATATGTAGAAATTCTGAACGTGAATAGAAAAACTCATGAAAAATCCAATTCGAAAACATTAAAGAAAAAATCCTTGTCATCTTTATTGAGGAAAATCGACCAACTTCAATTGTAAGATTCATAAAATTTTCCATAAATGATTCATTATTAATTGCAATCTCGAATTTGCAGAACGAATTCAGAAAGAAATGTTTTCTACGCTATTCATAATCAATTACGCTCATTAAACTCAGAATTAGACCATTTAGCTGGGCAAATAAATGCTGAAAATCGACAGAGAAAAGAGATTGACGAGATAATTTCGAAATTCAATTCGCAAATTGCCAATGTCCAATAAGTCTTGTCAATAAAATTATATTCGAATGATAAATAAAGAGCGCTTTCTTAACTTTTTCGTTTAAATTTTATTTTGAGTCCTAAAAGTGGTCTCTCATATAGTATTCACATTGATAGAAAAATTATAATTCGATGTGAGTCCATACTCATTCGTTCAATTTTCATCATTCAATAATACCGAGACACACCGAATCGAACTGAGGTTTAGAAAACCATTGTCAAATGCCTTTTTGTGTTTGCTTCCTATTTAAAAAGTTTGAAACATCGCTGGAACGGAATTCATTATTGAAATTAATTTTATTAAATCAATTATCACAAATTGAGATATAGAAATTGTGAATATAAATGAGAATTAAAAATAATCCTAATCCAATCCCAATCGAATAAGAATGACTTCGCAGCATCGATGAATTATGAGCGAAAAAAAAGGATTCAAAAGAAGCGAGATGAGAGAACAGAGAAAATAAATTCGCAATCCAATCGGCGAAAATTGCGTCAATACTCAGACAGTCCAACAGTCTTGATAGCTCCTGAAGATTATCAACACATCTTTTCTGCTAATCGATTGACAAAAGGCGATCAAAAAGCAAGAAAAAATGGGCTAAAACAAGTACCTTCAGATTCACCGACAGCATTGATTGCACCGAGCGATTATGATCATATTTATTCTGCTGGAAAAAAATTAAAAGAGCCAAACAATCTTCGTGAGAGTAAAAATGTGAAAAAAGAAAAGCCAATCTACCCAAATGTTGTTAGAGATAACAAGAACATTGATCCATTTTTAATCGCCTCATATAAATCAGAACGAATCGATGAAAATCGATTCAAACAGGTTGATTCACAGACACCAACCGCCTTGATTGGACCGATCGATTATGAGCATATCTATTCGGCTTCTAAATTGAAAAAATTAAAGTCGAAAAGAATTGTGAAAATCAGTTCTGACACACCGACGGCTTTGATAGCTCCTGATGACTATGAGCTAATTTATTCTGCGAAAAAAATGCACGCTAATAAGTTCCATGATGTGAACAATAGAGAAGGTTTTAAACGAATCAGTAGAAAGTCTCCTAAAATTTCGAAGAGATCCATCAAGGCAAAAAATGATTTCTTTGCTGTCAAAGTGGATTCAGACACACCTACAACTTTAATCGCCCCAGATGATTATGAGCATATCTATACAGCCGCTAAAATCAAAAAAGAAAAAGTCAGAGGTACAAATAAAGCTGATCTGAAAGTGGATTCAGACACACCTACTGCTCTCATCGCTCCAGAAGATTATGAGCATATCTATGCATCTGCTAAAATCAAACGAGAAAAAGTCAGAGGTACGAATAAAGCTGATCTGAAAGTGAATTCAGACACACCTACTGCTCTCATCGCTCCTGAAGATTACGAGCATATCTATGCATCTGCTAAAATCAAAAAAGAAAAAGTCAAAAGTGAGACTAAAACTGCTCTGAAAGTGGATTCAGACACACCTACTGCTCTAATCGCTCCAGAAGATTATGAACATATCTATGCGTCTACTAAAATCAAAAAAGAAAAAGTCAAAGGTAAAAATATAGTCGATCTGAAAGTTGATTCAGACACACCGACTGCCCTCATCGCTCCAGACGACTATGAGCATATCTATACAGCCGCTAAACTCAAAAAAGAAAAAGTCAAAGGTGAAACTAAAACTGCTCTGAAAGTAGATTCAGACACGCCTACTGCTCTCATCGCTCCAGACGATTATGAGCATATCTATGCATCTGCTAAAATCAAAAAAGAAAAATTAAAAGGTCGCAATCAAGCTGCTAAGAAAGTGGATTCAGACACACCGACTGCTCTCATCGCTCCAGAAGATTATGAGCACATTTATGCAGCTGCTAAAATCAAACAAATAAAGCTCGAAAATCTAAATAAAATCTTGGTAAAAGTTGGTTCTGCTTCTAATTTCAAATATGACAATCTTTATTTAGCAAAGAAACACAAGCTAAAAACAATAGCTATAGATTCAGACACACCCACTGCACTGATCGCTCCAACCGATTACGAGCATATTTATACGGCGTATAAGAAAAAACCACACGAAAAAATAGGGAAAAAAAGGTTGAAAAACATTTCAAAATCAATGTCTGAATATTATCGGAATCAATCTCTTAATAATCTCGGAAACGGAAATGCAAAGGTAAATATTTCTAATCGCTTTTGCAATACATAATGACAATTTTTCTTGCAGACATTTATTATTTGCCTGATGGAACTATTCTACAGACACGGGATAGGAATTTGAATGCTTATGATTTTAAAAATTTCTCCTTCAATTCAAAAGTCCAGAATTTACAAGATTTGAATGAAGAAAACTCTAAAGATTTAGCAGTTTTGATAAAATTATTACAAAAAATTGAACTGCAAAATAAAATTCAACGAATCGGTGACCAAAAATTACAAGATTTCACATTCGCAAGATCGGATGAATTACTATCAAAAAAACAAAGTTTTAAAAAAAAAGTTAAGACACGATCGAATAGACGTAGAAATAAAAAATAAAGAATCTAAAATAAATTTCAAAATAGTCAATTGGCTCAGTGATTGATCGAATTCGACTCCCTCGTTCAGATAACTCTAGGGTCTGAATTAATTTTCTATGGATTACGAATTTGTTTTTGGAATTCTTGATGGCCTCGAATTTAATATTCAGAGTAATTAAGTGAGGTTTGTTTTTCAAGAGAGATATGGAGGTGATTGATTGATTTGATGCTATGACAGCCAAATATTCGTCTCTGTCTCTCGTCCTTTTTCTTCGAAGAGCAAAAAAAATTGGACAATCATTTAGTCGTCTAATTAACTTAATTAATTTCTAAAATTAGATTTCTCTCTCGCTCAAAGCCCAAAGCTCAAAGATTACATTTTTTTGTAACTGACTAAAATTTAAAGAGACTTGAATAAAGTTCTAGGCTTCCTAGCCTAGAAACATTGGATTGGATAGATTACACAATCACAACTTTTCATTGCTTGCACGAATATTTGCCTGTTTTCGAATCCCAAAACTTAAGTCTCCACTTTCGATGCATTAAATTATCGATCCATTTAATAGAGCCATAGTGGAATGAGAGCTAGAAGAGGCCTAAACACTTTTGAAATGTAATAGTGAAAAGAATCACAAACATCTCCCTGTTTCACTGTTCCAACGCAGGATCTCTATTCTCTGACTTCTAATTAATCATCTGCCCTTTTAATTCTAGAGTTTGAATGCATTTACTTGTGAACTCAGAGCATAAAACTTTCATCACAATAATGTTAAATGTAGAATCGGGTGTGCCGAGAGAATACTCATTTCAAGCATACATTCTTGCAGAATATTGAATTAAAGACGAAACATATAACTTTCAATAAGATTTGAAGAACAAGATATTTAGTTGAAAAAATTGAGAACTATTCAATTCAGTTCATAGCTATTGGGGAATAAAGACTGGATGATATTTAAATTATATCTCGATGGAAAATTAAAAATTAATTTGATACCAAAGTCTAGTTTTGCCTAGCTATGTTGAGTTTGTTAGGTTAAAGGTTAGTAGAATATGACTAGACTGGTGAGGTTTAATTAATAAGGTTAGGTTAAAAAAGTCGAGCTGGTAAAGTTGGGTTAAAGAAAATGAGCTGGTAAAATTGGGTTGAAGATTTTAAGCAGGTAAGGTTAGGTTAAAAATATCGAGCTGGTAAAATTTGGTTAAAGATGTCAAGCTGGTGAGGTTAGGTTAAAAATGTCAATCTGGTGAAATTTGGTTAAAGATGTTAAGTTGGTGAGGTTAGGTTAAAAATGTCGAGCTGGTAAAATTTGGTTAAAGATGCTAAGCTTGTGAGGTTAGGTTAAAAAAGTCGAGCTGGTAAAGTTGGGTTAAAGAAAATGAGCTGGTAAAATTTGGTTGAAGATGTTAAGTAGGTAAGGTTAGGTTTAATAAAATGAGCTGGTAAAATTTGGTTGAAGATGTCAAGCTGGTAAAGTTGGGTTAAAGAAAATGAGCTGGTAAAATTTGGTTGAAGATGTTAAGTAGGTAAGGTTAGGTTTAATAAAATGAGCTGGTAAAATTTGGTTGAAGATGTCAAGCTGGTGAGGTTAGGTTAAAAATGTCAAGCTGGTAAAATTTGGTTAAAGATGTTAAGTTGGTGAGGTTAGGTTAAAAATGTCGATCTGGTGAAATTGGGTTAAAGATGTTAAGCTGGTGAGGTTAGGTTAAAAATGTCGAGCTGGTAAAATTTGGTTAAAGATGTTAAGTTGGTGAGGTTAGGTGAAAAATGTTACTGTTTAGACAAGTGATGGGTGAACGCTTTCGAGTTTGCCAAGAAAAGAATTTTTTGCCAAGAATTTGGTGAGTCATCTGCGCTTTTTTATAGACCGTTCTCTTGCTTTTTTGCGTCATACACTCAAAATAATTCGCGTGCAGTGAGTAAAGACTTACTTAACTTCATTTAGCGCCGTGCAATTTAAACTAATTACCTATTGTAGTGATTGTGGATTTTTTCACTGAAATAATTGGGTAATTTTAGTGAATTAATAGTGTTTGCTGTGAATTTTCTCGAAACAGATAAAAAATTTCATCGGACCCAAAGAATTAAGAGCACATCAGATGAATAATTTGAATCATATTGCATTTCAATTAGAAAAAGATGATGTCAACTTGCTTTTGAGCTTTATTTGAGCGAAATTTTAGTTTCTACGATCCATCCGTTATGATAATATTGTATTGAGATTAATCTAGTTTGAATTCAAACAGCACTTTATGGCCTCACATTGACAGTTTTGTAACTGAACCAGCAGCTTGAATCAATCTTAATCGAAAAGTTCGGTTAATACTTCTAGTCTCTAAGATATTCATAACAGTTTTCCGCTATCGAAGATGACAAGTGATTGCTCTTGATTCTAAATCAGTTTTCTTTTGCAAACAGAGAGATGGTGAGACTTAGTTTAATTATTTTAGCGATCCAAAGAAGCGAACATTGAATAAGAGCAGTGTCGATGAAACGAATATGCAGTGAGAATTTCATAAGGGCCATTATATTGGAAAATAATTTTATTAAGTGAAGAATTATAGCTATACATTTGAACAAAGAAATGCACTCAGTCTGAATAATATTCGAAGCCGAAGCGATCTATTTTGAGCGCTCATTTCGGAAAATCCAAGCTCCATTTCTACTCTAAATCGATTCTAAACTCTTAGCTACGATCTTGTTCTCTTGAAATTTGTGAAATCAAGAATTATTGTGAATTGAGATGATGAATTGGAGAATCCAATCAATGGCAATCTCTTGATAATGCCGAGAAATTTGATTCTCATTCAATTTAAAATTCCTCTGAATGAATTGAAAAAGCCAATACGGACGGCTATATATATATATATATATAGAGAGAGAGAGAGAGAGAGAGAATGGCGAACCCTGGATCTGTGATTCTGGTTCTCATTGTGTGTGTGAGAGAGAGAGAGAGCGAATGTTCCGAAGTGTATAGAAACATTGTAACCATCGATGCATACTTCTCTACACTCTTGTAGTAAGAAAGATAAGCTGTGGGTCATTGTGCTCATATCGATGTACAGAATCGATGTGAGCACACAATGTAAAATTCTCTATCGGACGACCGATCAGATGTGTAATTTCTTGGACCGAGAAGATTTTTTCACTCAACCGCACTTTTCTCAATTTTAGCTCTTGCGTTTGATTCGTAAAAAGCAATGGGATAGAATAAGAATGAGTCTTTGAATGTGCTATAGATAGCATTTGTAAAATGATCACATTCATTTGGGATCGTATTCAGAAAGAATTGGTACCATTAAATAGCAATAGCAAACTCCGCTAGCATTGTAATGTTGTGTGTAGATCTGTCAATCTTTACAGATCTTATTCAAGCGACCAAGACGAAATTGTCGAGGTTATTGATTAGAATTGAATCGATATGTAACTCTGTTGAGAATAGCTCTTGATTTTTGATGCAGAATTCTTCGATGCTCGATCGAACATTCAAATTATTGATTTAGATTGTGATATGAATAAATTTCAATTTTGTTATGAAACAATAAAGTTCTATGCTTTATCTGACAAATTCCGTAGAATTCTTCTATTTCATCCATAAGATTTTAATTGTTCGAATGCTATGGCATTTGATTTTTTAATTTTTTCTGAAATCAACACCATTGTTCATCATGATCTTCGGATCAATCCTATTGAATTGAGATGGCGATCATCCATTCATGGTATTCGATAGATCATCGATGGTTTTTGAAATCAGCCCATTCAGATCTCGTTCTCGGAATGCGAGAATTTTTTTTCGAAATTTGCTGTAGTTTCATCAATTTTTTAGAGTTAAAATTGAATAAAATTGTTCAAAGAACTACGGAATCAATTCTAAAAAGAATCGTACAGTCTTTGTTCTGTATTCTCAGTATTTTTCAAGCGACAAACATCAAAGAAAAATGGCCATGGAGAACTTCATCGTCCATTTTATCGGTTAAAAGTTGGATTTTTTTCTGGACACAATCACTTTCGATTGCATTATTGTTTGCACCGCTATTATCGGCATCGATTTCCCATTCAAAACTGTCCAAAAACAATCTTCTCGAGCAGTCTTTATCAAAGTTAGGCAAGTGTTTTTTTATGCTCTTATCTTAGAGAATCATTTCAGAGATGAAACTCTATCACAGAGAATAGATTTACTCATCGAAGTGGATTTATTTCGAGATTTAATTTGATTGAAATTTTGATTAATTCTCTTCTGATAGATTTCGAGCAACGATCGCACAGTAATTTAGAGAGCGCGATCCGATCATCAAGATCGATCGATTCAATACGTTCGCGTCATAATAAATTCGAAAAAACTTCTTACGATCGTTGGCACACTGTTTCAGCATTCGTTGGATCAGAAATATCGATTCCTTGCTCTGTCGATCTCAATGGTTGCGGAAACATCTATTTTATAACGTGGACCAAAAATGTTTCCAACCACAATCCATTGAATAGTTCAAACATAGTCAGAGAAGATCATCCGAATCGATCTTCAACTATCGCTTTAGACCGCTCAGAGATATCTGAATCGTCTTTGAATCATGCCAAAACGGATGAATGGCAACGAGTATTCATACACTCTAAAACATTCGAACGAGTTCTCGGTGATTTAGATACTTATGGCCCTAAGAACAGAGTACGTTTTGGGCCACAAAATCTTTCTTCAGCTGAATTCGCGTTTCTAACTTTGAGCACGGTTGTGCCAGAAGATGAAGGGGTCTATAAATGTGATGTCACCTATGTTACGCCACACGCCCAAGGAAAGTGTCCTTCACTCACCTATATTCGAGTACAAACTTTGAGTAAGTAAAACAGAAGAATTTCTCTTCTGATCTCTATCATAGCATCAACTCTAACAGTTTGATTTGATTGATTAAAAAATCTTGAAACTAATCAGACTTTTTACGTTAATTTCGTTGCTAATAGTCAGACCAAGTCCGCCTTCAATACGAGTAAACGGAAAGTCATTGTCTGAATATCACGTTCATGCAACTGAATTCGCTTTGACTGGGACCCGATCAAGTGCCAAATCGAATCATTTCGAATCCTCAGATGTTGATCTGCTGATAGGCCGTCAAATTGGACCATTTGAAGAAGGATCGACAATAGTATTTGAGTGTTCCACATTTGTAGGCAGACCTATGCCAGAACTTCATTGGTTTAATGGATCTCGACTTCTTAGATCAAAACTTAGTACCATTGATTTGGATGATAATCAAATCGAATATCAATCGATTAATACGTCGAAAGCGATACGACGAAAACTAATTGCTACCGCTAGAATAATTGCTAGTCGATATGATCTTGGATCTAAATTTGAATGCAGGGTTAATTGGAACAATTCACAATCCGATAATGGATGGAATGAAAGTCTAAAATCTTTGGACTCTTCTCATCTCAAAGATTGGCTTTTTTTAGATATCAAAGTTCGTCCATTAAGTATCCGAGTGGAATCATCTCAAAACTCTGTAATGTCGGGAGAAAAAGTTCAATTACGTTGTGTTGTTGATGGCGCAAGACCTGCAGCCAATATAACATGGTACAATCGAACCGAAATCATCTCATCTGATAATTTCATCAGTGATGAAACATCTAAAAGCAATGCACATTATGCTTCAGAGTCTGTTGAGAGCAAAGCTTCAGTGTCCTACAAAACTCATCCAATAAATATCACATATGATTCAGAGCTTATGACCGATGGTACCTATCAAACGACCAGCGTTTTAGTTTTCACAGCGACCAGATCAGATCATTTAGCTGATTTCGTATGCGAAGGGACTAGTGAAGTGTTGAAAAATCGAAACGAGGTCCCATTATTGCAAGGAATCACATTGAATGTCTTTTGTAAGCTTTTTTTTTTTTTTTTTGATAATTTTCCTCACTTTTCTTGAAGAATTTTGGGATTGATTTTTTTTATTTTCGTAAAGATCCTCCGATCGTTGCCATTGAGCCATATGGCATGATCGCAATCAATGAAAGTTCAACCATACAATTTTGGTGCACTTACGATGCGAATCCTATGAATATAACCAGAATTGTTTGGTTCAAAAATAATCATCCAATTGAGACTTCTGATGAGCCTTCGGAAGCGAATAAAATCACACAATCTAGAGATGAAAAAGGTACACCGATTCTTACGATTCGTGAAATAAATCGACAAGATACTGCTTATTACAGTTGTCAAGTGGAGAATCGATTCAAAGCTTCTGATTCGATCACGGTCGCGAGACTTGAAGTTGCGTGTAAGTTGTTTAGTCTTGAAGAAAATTAATTATAAATTTATGATTCAAAATCTTCTCTCTATCTATATGTTGGATATCATTTAATTATATCTGTTTTGATCATGATATCCACGTTAAAGATCCACCTGTGGTTTCGTTTGAGATTATTGATCCAAAAAATGGAACCATCGAGGAGAGATTAGACAATATTTCAAATTTTTCAGTAACATTCAAATGTTCGCTATTGATGGGCAATCCTTCTAAATTATTGGCTGTCAATTGGTACAAAGATCAACGAATTTTTTTGACCACAATTTCATTGAAAAATAACCACAACAAATTTTTCGATGGTGTTTGGCTCTCACAATCATCGTCGATGGATCGAAGAAATTCTTATCCGCCCTCCTATCATAGAATCGGTAGCAGAAAACATTTCACTTTAACTGACGACTCGACAATTTTCATCGGTCCATTAGATGGAAAAGCGTTATTTATTGATAATGAACTCGATTCGAACGATATTTATTATCTAGATGATCCACAAACTTTGACCATCGCTAATGTTACACGCAAAATGATGGGCAACTATGGTTGTTCAGGATATAATGGTGCTGCTAACTACAGTGATGTTTCGGATCCGAAATTTCTATCAGTAAAATGTTAGTGAATGACAAGTGTTGATCTTCGATTGATCTAATCGGATTTTCATCATTTCAGATCCACCAGGTCCGGCTTTGTTACGTCTATCGGATAGCCATCAATTCATCGCAAAAGGATCTCAAGCGTTGTTTGAATGTATCATAAACGATCCTGGCAATCCTCCAGCACATACCATAATTTGGGCCTATAAGGGGATCAAAATTAATCGCGCGACAACAAAATTTGATTTTAATAGAAGTCAATCTGATATTCCTATCATAGCGAGATACAGGACTCCTAAAGCTGATATATCTATCGCTGGCGATTACAAATGTCAAGCCATAAACGATGTTGGTGTGGGCGAATGGGGCCATTCCAGACTAGATGTCAAATGTGAGTCTTGAATCATTTGAGAAATAAAATCATCATCTAATTGAATGAGGTCATTTTGAATCTCAGCTCCTCCGAATTTCGTTCAAAGTCTGCCATCAACTATTGGAGCATTGCCTGGCCAAAATATCACTCTTAAATGCCATGCAGAGTGCCATCCAAGATGTTCGATTTCTTGGTTCCATAACAATTTCACCGAACTATCTGATGGCGAAATATCGACTCGTCAATCGGAGATTCGTCTGCAAAAAAGACTTCGCAATGGATACCTATTGGATTATTGGATTGAAAATCGTCAAAAAAATAATCTACAAGGTCTAACCGAAACGATCTCGATAATGTTCATCAAAAATTCTTCAGTTTTAAGTGATTTCGATCAAATCACTTGTGTTTCAAGTCATTTAGATCTTGAGGAGATAGAACAAGCTATTCGATCTACTGTAACTTTCCGCCGAGAGTGTAAGTTTTCGTTCTAAAACATTTAGTCGATATTCTAATAATTTTTAATCTGAATTGCTTCGCAAGTTTCGCCACATTCAATTCGTTTGTCTATGCCTGGGATCGACTTGTTAGAAGGTGAAATGTATCCGGAAAAAGTAATTTATTGTTCGGCTCTAGGTAATCCTCCTTCCGAATTTCATTGGACTTTTGAATCTGCTAAACCATTCAAGCATCGAGAGTTAACTCGATCGGAAATTCAACCTACCATTGCAATTGGATCTCAATTAATTTTAGATAAATTCACCGCACAAAAAGTATCCGCTTCTTATGGAAAGAATCATCCATCAGATGAATCTTTAGCAGACGACAAGTTTTATGCATCGAGAGTCCTATCTGGCAATTACACTTGTGTGGCAACTAATTCACATGGATCATCTTCTTCCACTCTAACAATCAATGTGTTCTGTAAGTGCTGCTAATGTTGAACAAATTGGAGAGATTAATTTCCATTTTTTCGAAGTTCGGCCTGATTGTGAATTGAGACAAATAAGTGAAAATTTGATTTTCGACACTTTCACCAACAACCCTATGATCAATGACTCTGCAACAAAACCACTGATGCTTTCTTGCACTGGAACTTCGAATCCTGCACCGGAAAAATTCAATTGGTATCGTCGAAACGGTTCCAGACTAATAGAGATTCATCCATTGGCTAGCTCTGCTCGCCATTCGTTTGTTGCTGCTGTTACACAAGAATATGATTATCTTAGTGATGATTTTGGAATCTCATTGCCTAGAGAGCAACTCGAAATGCCTTTTTCTCAAGAAGCCCCAAGATCAACACTCGATATTGGGAATCCTTTTAGCAGAAGTGTCTTTCTAAGTCTACCTTCAGACGATGATCCAAACGAATACGCTTGTTTAGCTGCGAATCATATTGGCGATTCGTTTCCATGTTTCATAGAAAAATCTATTCAATCTACTCATTTATCATCGGAAAATTATGATCAAAGCCAAATCAAAGAAGGCTTCTTCTCTTCAATAATTCTACTGTCCATATTGATATTAGGTTTATCATTGTTTTCGATAGTGATTTACTTTCTCTATCGAAATCAAACATCTCTATTCAAGGGTTTCATTTCAAATCACTCGAATGAATCAAAATTGAATCGTTGTAGTTCGGAGAAATCACGATCTTTATTCGAATCAATGTCGCCTGCACAATCACTAGATTCTGCAACAATCTCAGAGACCAGATCGAAAGCAGCGACATTGAAAGCGGGCTATAGAATGTCTGGAACAATCAATCAATTGAAAACACCATTCGTTTCGTACACACTGACTAGAAATTCAAACTTTTCCCATCATCCAAATCCATTCAGCAATACTTTCGCCTTCAATGATAACACAAATTGTCTCAATCGATTCAATGAAAAGCAGACGTTTTCAGGCTCTTATCCATCGCCTAATTCGATTTATGCAGAATTAGAATACAATTTTGCTGATTCTTCAGCTCAATCGAATGATGGACAATTGACTGGATCTACTAGTGTCACAACATCCTCAGTGAATCATTCGAACAAAACGACAACCAATTCACAGCCATTAGCTTTAGCACAACAGCAGCACAATTTTTATAACAAGTTCAATGAAAACTTATATGATCTGAATTGCCTAGCGATCCCTGATTCTTCCTATCTTGATGAGAAAATCAGTGAATCGATGGAAAATTACGAAGCAGTGAATTATTCGAATTTATCGATCAAAAATGATATCTCAAATAGAAACGGAAACAAGAAGAGATTTCAAATAAATAAACATGATTATCACATCGATTCACCGAGATTGAATGGCAATTCACTAAAGATTCCAAACTTATACTCAAACCATTCGGAATCATCCAAGTGCCTTAGTAGTGATCGAATGAATAGAATTATGCGATCTGAATATGCGTTTTGTGGTCACGAAGATGAAGATGAAGATGATGGCTCGATTATTTCAAGTTCTTATAGGCCAGAAAGAGATTTTTACTCTATACAACGTCATCCGGAACTGATCGATTCAAAGATTTCGAAATCGATCGATATGAATGTACCAGCGGAGTATTGCGAACAACTGGCATCTTCGGCTGATTGTCGAGCGAATGAATCGCATGAAAATCCATCCGACATTTCCACTTCTTTTCGATCAAACGGAATGAATTGTAGCAGGTCGCCGTCATTGTATGATGGAACACATAACGTTTATGATCACGTTTATTCTGTCGATACTGTTGACGATGATCGAGAAACTTTTTCACATTATGCTAATCGTTTCGTTGCCAGCAATGCAAAATCTTTGATGCTCTCTACTGTTCCTACCAAACTCAATCTGGCGAAAAAACATTGAGATTTATCTTCTCTTTCATTTTTTTTTTCTTTCATTGATGTTCATCGTTGTCCTTTGGATTCTCCTCTAGTTCTTGTATCTGACCGATAAAAGATCTTAAGAATAAATTATAGAAAAGATAATTTTCTAGAGATCTAGGTTGAAAAATTAAAATTACCGAGTAAATGTATCGAATTTAGTTTCGATTAATTAATTAATTTCATTTTACCATTGTTACATTGATTGTAACGTATCGATTGTAATCTTAATATTTTAATCAATGTAGATTTGGATCTCATTTTTTAACTGCCTTTTTTTTATCGAATGACATTAAAGTGATAGATGAATCTTTTAGAAATAAATCGATATTTTCCATATTAAATCCATATCTTTGATTGATTTCCGCCTCCATATCGAAAGTTTGATTCTGTTCAACCCTAATCCCATTATCGGTTGATTGCTAAGGAATCGAGGTTAAAATCTATCTTGGAATCAAATATTTATGTGTAAGCAAAAAAAACATTTTTTTTTTTTTGAATACTTTTGCGTTCTATCTCAATAGAATTCATTCTATTCTTTCGAATCACTTCCATCTAGACCAGGGGGACGGTGAAATAGTTCTGGTGTTGCAATGAATGGGAAATGTGCAATGCTGTTTTCAATAAAGTTCCAATGTGATAGATCACACATCGATTTCAGCTAAAAAGTTTTCATTTTTATTTCAAGAGGATCGAATGACCGAACCGAAATCATTGCAATAGCATAGAATCATATAATGATGGTGACCGTAGATCAAGATTTGAATCAAATTATTCTGGAACTTAGATCGATCAATTTCGAGCACAATGTTCGAACCAATCCTAATGAATCGCTTAAGATTCTAGACAATATCTCTTTGACTGTTCGAAAAGCAGAAATTTACGGATTGCTTGGTGCTTCGGGCTGTGGAAAAACATCGCTGCTTCGGCTGATTTTAGGTAGAATCAGTGGATACACTGGAGAAGTTCGCCTATTTAACCGAGTGATTGATTCTCTTAACAAACCGTTGCCTCATCAAATCGGTTATATGCCACAAGATAATGTTCTTTACAATGATTTCAATGCCATCGAGATGCTTACTTATTTCGGAAGTCTCTATCAGATTGAAGCTATGCGATTAAAATTGCAAATCAATCGATTAATGAAGCTTTTGGAATTGGATCAAAATAAACATAGTGAAAAGCTTATCAGTCAATTGAGTGGGGGACAAAAACGTCGAGTTTCGTTAGCGATCGCTTTGCTTCACGAACCGAAACTGTTAATTTTGGATGAGCCGACTGTCGGTGTCGATCCATTGTTACGCGAAGTGATCTGGAATCATTTGAAAAGTTTGGTTAGTTCCAGACGTAACACAGTAATATTGACCACACATTATATCGAAGAATCACGTAACGCACACATGATAGGATTTCTTCGGCATGGCAAACTTCTGATTCAAGCACAACCACAATGGCTGCTTCAACATTGTCGAGTACGAACAATGGAAGAAGTTTTTCTCCAATTATGTCGAGACAACGATTCATGGACGAGGAAAATCAGTACAGATCAATCTGATTTTGGATTAAGTGATAGATTATCAGCTGAATTGGTTCGATCTACAACAACGATGCTT
Source organism: Sarcoptes scabiei (assembly GCA_020844145.1). NCBI lineage: Eukaryota > Metazoa > Arthropoda > Arachnida > Sarcoptiformes > Sarcoptidae > Sarcoptes > Sarcoptes scabiei. Next base: position 6,684,449 of record CP080484.1, read on the forward strand.
ATTGCAAACACCTCTAATTTGTTTCGAAATTTCGTCGACTCGAAGACACCACGTCAATCATCGAAGAGAAAAGATTTGATCAAAGAAAAAATGCTGTTGACTAAAGCTAAACTGATCGAAGCAAATAATTCTGAACCGGTAAGATTTTTAAAAAAAATCAATCAATCGAGACTTCGACTTTTAATTTCGATTTCCGCTATCCTTTGGTTTCAGGCTTCAAAATTATCTAATCGACCGATTAAAATCGAACCATTGAACAAAAACAATGTTCATTGTTTGTCTGCAAAACATTTAATATGCCGTTCACATCTCTCTACTTTGATCCAAAAGAATTTGCGCCAAATTTATCGTAATCTATCTTTATTGGCGTTTTTCATCTTGCTTCCAGCTATAGAGATGGCCTTGATAATGCTTTGCATTGGGCGTGATATTACCCTCGTTCCTATTGCTGTTTTCAACGAAGAGAGACCAGAAGAAGATTTGAGCAAGGTCTTTCTTGAAAGTTTTCCCACCGATTCAGTTGCTTTGCATCAATTCGATAGCTATGAAGAAGCACTCGATGCTGTCAAACAGAGCAAAGCTGCTGCTTTATTAAAATTTGGCAAACATTTTAGCTCAGCGTTACGAGCTAGATTTTTTTCTCTCAACATCGATGAGACCAATGTCGATGACTCTGAAATTGTTTCCATCTGGAATGACAGTCCAGTGTTTGTTCAATTGGATATGTCGAATCAATTGATTGGGTTACAAATACAACGCCAATTATTGAATGCTTTCATCGATTTCGCTCAAAAATTAGCTCATTCTTTGGGCTTAAGCAATAATACCTTCAAACCACCGATCACTTTCGGTCCGCCTGTTTATGGAATTCAAAAATCTGCTATAGTAGAAACTTTCATAGCTCCAGGAGCTCTCATAATGATCGCATTTTTCGCCACCACCATTGTGACCTGTCATCTTTTGATCCACGAAATTCGTCAAGGATTAATCGAAAGAGTTTTGATAGCTGGTGTAACTTGTGCGGAATTTCTTTCGAGCTACATAGTGATACAATCGGCAATCTTAATCATACAGCTTTGTTTGGTTTTTTTCACAGCATTCCACATATTCGAGATGCCGTGTTTAGGATCGCTACCTCTCTCTTTATCATTGATCTGTTTGCAAGGCTGGTGTGGATTAATGTTCGGTTTGATGTTATCCGCCACATGTCCGGATGAAATCTATGCCACCACCTTAGCGATTGGAACTTTTTTTCCCAGTGTCATCATCGGTGGTATATTTTGGCCGATTCAAAGTATGCCTATCTTTTTGCAATATCTCAGCCAATGTCTACCATCTACACAATCAATTAGCGCTCTCAGATCGATTCTGTTGAGAGATTGGAATCTCAAACATCCGAGTGTCAGTGCGGCTTTTTTTGTCTCGACAACTTGGCTCCTGGCGTTTCTTTTGTGTGCTCTTCATAACTTTCAAAGAAGAATTTAAATCTCAGCGTAGATAACCTTAGCAGCTAAAACAATACTCTCTCTTTCTCAATGTGATAAAAAATCTGTTTAACTATTGAAGGGTCGAAGGTAGACCCTATTGACCCTAGATCTGAATAGTATCTTTATTCAAGTTATATGGAAAAAAATAATCGAATCATTACAATTCGAATGAAATAATAATAGCTTTGCATCCATAGATCGATTTGATTGTAGCGAGAATTCAGTTAGGTTTCATTAGCTCAGAAAATTTGATTGTCAAAAGTTTTTTTCGAATATCTCTGGAACGTTTTTGATTCTCTTTGATGCGTATCAACAATGAGTCTTTTTGTAATCGTTTTCTTGATCGATGAAAAGATCTTGATTTTGATCTGATCCGTTGCGCCGAGAGAGATTTGACAACAGAGTGTGAATCTAGCCTTCTTAAATTTTCCACTTTACCATTTTTTTCTTTAGTTTTAATAAGTTTTCTTTTAGCGATAGAGTCAGACTCTTTAGATCTAGATTTATTCTTTTTTTTTCGAGAAATTCCGTATTTCGAACGACCGTTTGCTTTTTCTCTCGTCACAATGCTTTCGTCTGAGAAGATCGAAACATTCTGATTATCTGCACTGGTCGGAATAGATTCTTGTAGTGTTTCCCTAAAATTCTCTACTCTCTGATTGCCTGGCCATTGGGAAGAAGTTTTATCTGCAATTTTCACAGCACTTTCCTTTCCTTCGATTTTCAAGATTTTTTTCGAAACTTTTTTTCGCAAACCCTCAGACGATTCTAATCGAACACGAATGGCATCAGATTGAAGAGGAGGGATTGAATTCTTAGTTTCATCTATAGATGAAATGCGAAATTAAATTAAGTCTAGAACGTAAAACTAACAATTGCTTTTCATTACTCATAGAAGTCATTAAATTTTCCGTGAATTTTTTCGATGATTTCGGCACTTCCGTTCTTATCGTTTCTATCGCATTGTGGACAATCTTTGGCTTTTCTTTATCTTTTCTTAGTTTAATCACATCCAACAATGAGTCTGGAATTGGAAGATTAGTTTTTTTAATTTTATCTGACAGCTTCGATTGATTTCCGATTTCAATGAAACCTGATGGTATTGGCTCATCCGGTTGTCCTTCAAACATATTGATTTCGTCATAGCTTTGGTTTGGTTGAATCTTAATTAGAAAGCGTTTCTCTTTAAGCTTTTCAGCTAGATCATAAAGAAAATCATTTCAATTTTCAATCAAATCAATACTAAAGAATCATACCGAATGAGGGAAAAGTTTTACGAGAAAAAAATTGAAGTTTAGGTTTCGAAATGGAAGGAAATCTCTTTGAATCGTATTTAGTTTCACCCAACATAGATTGTTTTGATTTGATCAGATTCACAGTGATTTTAGAATCATCTCTAATTGTCATCGATTTTGAAGCAAAATTTGATTTTTTTCCTGCAAGAATCGGCATTCTCGACATTGATCGCTTCGTCGCAGCTTTTTTGAGATCAATCGAATAGGGTCGATTTCCATCGGAAATAGTTTTACTTTTGGACGGCATAGATTTGCTAAGAGTTCGATCGGTTTGTAATCCCTCCGTTTTATCTTGGATCGATGTTTGCTCTTCCGATTTGTTTCGGTAACAAGCCTTACATATTGAAATGCCCATCATCGATGTTCTAGAAATTCCTTCTCGATGTTTTTATAAAGCATTTCAATAGTTCAAGAACATTGCGAGAATAAATCCATTCGATTTGTCATCTAGATTATAGAAAGATTAGGCAATCAAAGAGTAATCGATTACGATATAGAGCAATAGAGAATGTAAATTTTTTCCCCAAATAAATTGAATAAAATTTTTAATTCTGATTCTATTAGATAATTGATAATTTGATTTCAATGATTTGATTTGGTTTGAAAATTTTCTACGATTCTATTGATTTGATTGAACGAGTGATTTGCTTCAATTTCTTATGAACAACAGTTTTATCGTTTGTTGCGCTCGGTTTACGATTTAATGGACCACCAAACCATTGTGGACATCTTCTAATTATCATTGAAGTGAATTGCAGAATTTAGATGCTTTATTTTTGTAAGAATTAGTTTCGAAAAGAAACGGAACAGCATCGGAAGGTTTAGGTGTGTTTATGTGTGTGCGTTTATTTATATGATTTATTTGACAAAAATGAGTTCAATTTTGCGATTTATTTAGTTCATTGACAATCTGATCTATAGAAAATCTTATTGTTTGAAAATGAAACATTTGAAAAGAATTGAAAACCAATAAACTTTACGAAAAAAGTAAAGTAAAGAGAAGGAAAGGAAAGGGAAGTTCGAGAGATGTTCAGTAGAAAGCCTTAGATCGGAGGTATATTTTCAAAACTTAGAATTGATTTAAATCAATAAGTTTTCTGCTGAGGTAAATTTGAATTCTTTCAATTCATATGTCAAAATCGATAAATAATTGCTAATAAATCAAAAATCAAAACAAAACTGAAGCAAATAATCTCGAAGAGATCAGAATGATTTTTCTTTGGACTAGAACTTCTCATTGAATTTCTATTGAGAAACCAAGATCTCGATCCTGTAGCACGTCCCACGCTACCTCCTCGGCCTCCTCCACGACCTCCGCCGGCTCTGCCCACTCTCATCGAATATTTGATATTGCTGTAAACACATCGCTCCAACAATGCGATCCAAAGATGATCACTTCTCATCTCACAAGTTTGCTTTTTCTTCCGAACCAACCTACTATCTCCATTATCATCGTTGATCGAAGATGTTTCATTTTCACACTTTCCTATCCGATTATGATAGGATGATATATGGAGATGGAAAAATTGTAAATCGATTGAACAATGTGACTAAATTTAATTGAATGCACGAACAACAAAGATACCTTTCGAGTGTAGCCCACAAGAACATTTCCATATATTTTTGTCATCTTTGGCTCTAATCTGTATGATTGAATGATTGCTCGGTGTAATCTCGATGTCAATGTTTCTAGAATCAATGATGTCATACGATTTTGAATCTCTTAAACACCGAGATCCTAATGTCATTGCGTAACATTGAGAGCTATGAAGGCACGATTGACCGAGCTGTCGTGGCATTAAACATCTCGGCTTATAGTGATTTCTCTCATTAGAGAGATAGTCAGATTGTTCCATTGTGTTGTTGAAACAGATACACAAATTGGATCGATCATCACACCGAGAGTTTGAAGGATGACATCCTCTGCTACGAGGAAAGTTTGTCAAATTACACTGATAGGCTGTCCATGGTATTGGATCATCATTGGATAAGCTTTGTGGCAATATCGATACGATTGTCAAGAACAATAATAATAGCGACTTTTGATAATCAATAGCTTGTGCGAGTAGTTTGGCAACTATCGTTTTCGAAATCGAACCAAATAGCCACTTGGAGAAGAATACAAACCTCTCAATTAAAATTCGATCCGTACAGTGATTCGAAACACAAAATGGACATAGATTATTATTGCCATCATGATATGGATCATTGTGTCGGTGATCAATATTTTCGATCATTCTTAATTCGTTCAAAATTTTATGGTTAATTGTCGATCGAAACTAGTTGAAATAAAATTTATTTTTGAAAAAAAAAATTTATCATCAAAAATGAGATGAATTCCATCGAATGCAAATGATATTTGCAATCAAATGAATCAAAATTTTCGGAGTTACGGAGATTAAATTTTTTTTTTATTATTCTATTCTCTTGTCAAAATTGTTTCACTAAACTCTCTCTCTCTCTCTCTCTCTCTCTCTCTCTCTCTCTCTCTCTCTCTTTCTATTCTAATCGAGAACTATCTCAATTGAACCGAGAGAAATTCTTGAAGAGAAATTAGAGAAGCTTTGGTCAGTAAATATTGGATAGCAACCGTATAACTTGAAAAATCATTAGCCAAAAAAAAAAAAAGAAAAGAAAAATGTTTCATTTATCCGAATTCTCTATCATTAATTTAATGATTAATCATTGGATCTAGAAGAATTTTTAATATTCTTTGTCCATTGTTTCGATTCCTAGTGTGTGTGTGTGTGTGTGTGTGTAGGTTTAATGCTAAAAAAAGAATTCCAAACATATTCATCTAACCTTTTTTTTCATAGTAATCCACAATGATGATTTTGTTTCGGATATTATTCGAATCGGTTGCTATACCTACCTGATCTAATGATTAGTTTTGACAAAATTCTCCCTCTCCATTGAATCGGTCAAGTTTGAAGAACGGATATCCTCATTGGTCCATTGAAGAAAAAATCGTAATAAAAAAAAAAAGAATAATAAAAACAATAGCTTTGAATTCGAACATTGAATCTCAATCTCTCGCTGAAACATTGTGTATGTATTATTGATTACATCTAGTCAGTCGATTGAAACTTTCATCGCTTTCAGTTTATTGGTTGCGAAGGACTGACCACTTCGATTCATATTGGATTCATTTGAAATGCAGATTTCGAAACAAAATCAGATTTCAATCCTCAAATCTTCAAGTTCTTTAATAATTCAAACGAAAAGAAAAGAAAATTCAAAGAAATTCAAATTCAAACGAAATCATCAATGTTTGTTCGCCATTACATCATTGATTCAAATAAATTTAGATATTTTAGAATTATTTTTAGCATAGAACAAATTTGCTTCTAAGAGTAGTTAACTAACTTCTAAGAGTTTGACTAAAGAATTGAGTCGAAAAAATTCTATTTGAAGATAAAATGGTTCAAATTACTTTGAAAATTAAGGATAAGATTAGTTAGAAAAAATAAGATTTTATTTCTTTAGATTTGTTTTTACAAATAAATTAATTAAATATTTTGACATTTTGTATAACACTGAAATATTCTTATTTAAATAAAAAAGGAAATGAAGATTCCAATCAAAATTCATCGGAATCGGAACTGAATATTTGCTTAAGTTTGATGAGAGGCTGTGATTAATGTTATGCTATCCGCGTAGGCGTGTTACGATGCACTGGATGTCACGAACGCATTCAAGATTTTGTAGACAAGGATGTTCCATAGCATTTGAGGAGCTGCAAAGGACTACTTGGTGAACATCCTCTAGTCAGAGTTCTGGACCTCCTATCTTCATTGCGCTGATTGATTATGGTGCTCTGTTCGAAGTAGTTTTTAATGTTTCTTGTTGGGTATCGGGCGATTTCTGTTCGACACTGATAATTTTTTAATCGATGCTATAACTATGATAGATAATATTCAATTATTATAGGAAATTTCTTATCCCTTATTCAATCAGGATATAATTTTCAATATCCGGAAGTGGGGCAAATAATGAATCAATTTTGAATTTGATTAATTCCAAAATAGTATAATTTGAATTCAAATACAGATCAACTAAATTGATCGATTATTTCCAAGATGTCTCAGTGAAAATGAGAAATTTAACATCCGGTTTGATTATTTCTTCATTCAGAGTAGTTCAATGGTTTTACAACTTTGACAATTGAGGAACGCTTTTTGCATTCCAATTAAAAAAGAATTCATTCAGACGGAATATTTTAAAAATTTCGAATCTATGTATTTAACATTCGTTCAAGTTTGACGCAGATCATGGTCTGTTTTCGCAAGTTTAGATTCTCTTTGACATTTAGTTGAGCCAGGTATGCTTTTAACAAGAGTTTTTCCTGAATTCTTAATATCATATTGTCTTGAATCATTTTTTTGAATTTCAGAATCAAATTTAATCAAAGCCGAGAACAATTGAACATCTAACATCTTTTGCTTCAATTTTAACAAGTCTTCTTTGTCAAAAAAGTCTTCAGATGTTGAATTTTTGAAAGTATTTATTCGTTTCGTATCGATTTCAAACCAATAGATTGAGAAGAAAGCTAAAACAACAACGAACATTGAGACGATTGTCATTTTCAAGCTTAATTTATGCTTTTCTTTCATTGTCGCTGTTGAAATTATAATGATATTTTCAAATTAAAGAATGATCTCTAAGAACTAAATATAGACCTGAGCCTTCAATCATCCAGTATAGCGGTTTACGATGATAAGTCTGATTGAAGTTTGTAGGTCGGTTCGGCGGAAACCGCCGATTTTCGCTTGATTCATGATGAGTTTTGTTATAGTTTCGTGATGAGATCGTAAAACCGTAACGATTCGATAATGATTGGGTGGGTACTCTTACGATAAAGCTTGTGAAACGAATCATTGAATGAAAATTATCATTAACTAAACAATACTCAAGTAAATCAGCTATTTTAGAAGCTTGGATTACAATCGTAATTAAATTCTAAATCCGAGCTTAATTCGAGCTAAATTGATAGCGATCTAGATTATCATTAAAGACGAGAGATTACTGAGACAAGTGAAAAACAGCTGATTGGTAGAGGTGTGCCATGAACCACTATTGATTCGAATGATAGATGGTGTCATTGCATCAAAATGCTTTGCTCGCAAAGTTGAACGAGCTGAACCGAGCCATAGCACTATAGCCTCGAGCTTCAATTGTTAATCTTTTATATTATTGAGAGAATTGCAAGTAATCTTCCCATTGCTATCGAATCTGATTTCAATTGGAATCGCTCAAATCATTCAATGAATATTCAATAGCTCTTTATTATAACTTCTTGCTGCTTCAAAGTGTGAGCTGCCTATGCTTGCTCTCATAAATCCAAAGGATAATGCAACAATCAGTTTTGCATCGTAGAGCGATCCATGCTGGAAGTTGGTATTCCTCCTCAGGTAAATCTATCGATTCGTTTTTGATCATCAATCATTAAAAAATTCAATATTTGGCAGCTTCAGAACTTGATGAGCAATTGAGCGATTGGCTACAAAAAGTAGATCAGAATCACTTCCCTGCCAAGGCTATTATCTCTCCGTTAGTGGTTTGATTCTAGATTCCTCTATTTTACTATCGAATTTCGATTGCTTCTAAACCAATGATTTTTATAGTCACGCAGGCTATCAATATTGTGGTGCTTGTGCTGCATTCGCATACAAACAAATCGATCCTCAAACAACGTGAATATTTTTCCAATAATTTTTCTAATATAATCTCTAATAATAATATAATAGACAATAATAATCTTTCCAATCGATTTCGAATTGATTCAGGGAACGTATCTTCATTTTGGGCCCATCACATCATATTCGTTTGAATGGTTGTGCTCTCTCACCAACTCAGATCTATAAGACTCCATTTTATGATCTAAGAATAGATCAAGATGGTATCGAGGCTTTTTGTGTATCGAATTCTTAAATAATGATTTCTTTCACATTAATAGTTTATGAAGAACTTCGTATGACAAATCAATTTCAATCAATGACGCTGGCTGCCGATGAAGATGAGCATTCGATCGAAATGCAATTGCCGTTCATTGCTAAAATAATGGAATCAAAGCGTTCAACTGGCTTCAGCATAGTACCGATTCTAGTAGGGTCTTTGAGTACCGAGAAAGAGCATCTATATGGTCAAATATTGAGCAAATACCTTCTTGATCCTGGTAATGTTACCATAATATCTTCAGATTTTTGTCATTGGGGAAATAGATTTAGCTTTCAATTTTACAACAAAGCTTGGGGCGAAATACATCAATCGATAAAAAAACTTGATGAAATGGTCAGAAATAGACACTAGATAAATTTTTTTAAAATTCCATTTGCATTATTTTTATCCTATTCGTTTTTCGATAGGGAATGAACATTATTGAAGCCATCGACCCAGCTGGTTTTGCTAAATATTTGCAGCAATATCGGAATACGATATGTGGACGACATCCAATAGCCGTTCTACTGAATGTAAGCAGCTTGGTCTTCCACTCTACCATTCAATAAGATCTTTTTCTTTATGAAACTTATTCCAGGCTATCAAAGAAGTGAGTAAAATTGACAATTCAGTGAGTGGCTCATTAAGATTCTTGAAGTACGCTCAATCCAGCCAGTGTCTTAGAATGAGAGATTCTTCAGTGAGCTATGCTGCAGCTTCTTACAAAATGATTTGAATTATTTAAATGTCACCGAAAAAATCTAAAAAACTTTTGTGCCTTGAGCCTCTCTTCCTAAACTTTGAAAAGAATAACTCGTCTTGAGAGGATTGATTTTTCGAAAAGTTTAATTTGATATAATTTTCTATTCTAAACTCCATCTATATGTCAAATTTGAATTTTTCTCGTCTCGAGATTTGTGTTTTCCATCGTCACTTAGAAAAAAAAATAAAATTTACTGATACACTGTTTCTTGAGCTCTGTTCATTTTAGTTTTTGTGAGTCGCTTTGAGCCTATCAAATAGCCTATAATCAATGAAGATTTGTACAAATATCGAAGAGGGGAGGAAAAAAAGCGTCGACTATTTTCACAAATCTAGGAATCACTTTCCTAATCAAAAGTGTTAAAATAAGTCGTTGTACTTGTTTTGAAGATTTCATATGTTTTTCAAGATAATCATACATCCTACTTTGTAGACAAAAGTAATTGATTTATCACTCCAAATCAATTTGTTTATTGGATAGTTTTCTAGTCTTGAAAACTCGATTCAGATTAATTTTTCTAATCGATTCTCTACTTGTTTTCTCGAATTAGAAGGAAGCATCGAATTGTCTACTAAAAATATTTGAGTATCCGCAATTAAAATATCAAAATTTTACCAAAATCGATTACGTGATCGAAAAAAAGAAATAGAGAGCTAGCAAAATATTTTACCATTCGCTTACCTCTTCGAATGGTTTCATGGCAATTTTAAATTCATTCGATTTCGAGCATTGATAGAGATTCAAACTCGACCAACATCGACGGCTTTACTGTAGCTGTTAGAGATTATATCTAAAGGTCAGTCATCATTCAATTAAATCATCATTCGAAGCAATGAGTATAAGCAATCCGGAAATCCATTATCATCGCTACAAAAAGAACATTTCGATTAATCCCAACAATGTTAAAATGATAGATACGATTTGTGATCAAAAACGTATCGAAAGATATGATGGTAAAGATGAATTTAATTGTCTAAACAATTTGAGAATGAAATATTTTTTGATTCAATCGCAGAGAATCGGATCCATTCTCCGACGAGAAAAGAAAAAAATCTCGCTGATAATTTTCTAAATAGCGCTGCATCGTCTTCGTCAGAAGATTTTAATCGAGTTTACTCTGTCGATAAGTCAAAAACGGAGGCTTCAAAATCAACAGAATCTTACTGTGATATTATGTCAGATAAAAAATCAATAGAGAACTCTACATTGACAATACCCTACAAAGTTTCCGATTCAAATTCAGAAGAAGGTTTGTTATGAATGAATATTGATAATTCCTATCCTATTTCATATTCAATGATTATTTTTGATTTAGTTTTTGCGGAGAAAAAATCTAGTTCCTCTTCATTATGTTCATCAACATCGATATCCTCTTCATTGGATGCAACCAGCATCGATGTTCCGAAAAGATTTCATGGAGAAGATTCTTATTCTAATGCATCGAAACCGATAAGTGAAGGACGTCAATGGTATCATCTTTGGTTGCCGTCTTATAAATCACGATTGAATCAATTTCAAAGACAATTTTCCATAATTTCTCCTAAAGAGAAATTGATTGATGATTTTGTTTGTGCAATTCAAAGAGAACTCCTTCTACAAGGTCGAATGTATGTCTCATTAAATTACATTTCATTCTATTCAAATATTTTTGGATATGAGACTGTGATCAACATAAGTTATCAAGATATTAGCTCCATTTCTAAAGCCTCTACTGTGAAACTCTTCCCTAATGCAATTCAAATTATCACTAATAGTGGACTTAAATACTTTTTCACTTCATTCGTATCCCGTGAACGTGCGTTCCAGCTAATCAATCGGCTTTGGCAATTGGCTAGACGTGAACAACCAATGCCTTGGGTAGAGATTCGTAAATTAATTCGACAATCTTACACAACTCATGGGCTTAGTTTTGACCTTAGTGACATCGAAGATTCATCTAAAGACTTCGAACTCAAAAAAAAGAAATTCCGACAACTTAAAGTTAAAAACAAATCAAAATTAGACAAAAGGTTCGCTTCATTTGCATTAATTTGTTTGGTAAATTATTGAAGATTTCATTTTAAAATTTAAATAGCTACGATTCGAGATCTAACGATTCTACGATTGATTCGTCACTAAAACAGTCTGTTAATATAATCACTAAATCTAATGTCGACGTTCAAACAGATAATTTAGACCATCAATGCTCCTTTTTGGATGTTACGAGTCAATTTTATAGGAATGTCAAAGCCAAATTCAATTGGATCACTTTGAAAAGTTCCGAGAAATCACATTCCATTAAATTTATTTTCCTCTTAGCGCTTTGTTTATTCATCTTACAGATTGGATTATTTCTTCGTTTGACTGTAATGAGTCTGAAAATTTCCGAAACACAAAAATTTTTTCAAAAATCTTCAACGAGCAATGTCGAAACATTTATTTGACAGATTATCAATCGAAAACTCGAAAAATTGCATTTATTGACGAAAATTTGAATGACTTATAATAATGGCTTCAATAAAACCGCTTCATGCTCAATATTGATATCTGAGACTAAATTGTTTACATATAATTCAATTCGCTATCATTGATCAATCAGGCAAATTTCAAATTGAATAATCTGGATGCTCTTCAATCGAAAAGATTGGCAAAAAGATATTGATGTAACATTGTAACATAGTGATGCGATTACGATTTGAAAATTTGGACCAGTATCGAAGGAAAAAAACAATCTTAAAAAGATCTTAGAAAAGTTATCGAAGAACTGTATTGAGAACTGAACTAATCTAGTTGTGAGATGTATTTGAGAACTCTGCATAGATTAACATTGAAAATGGACATTTTGTATTGGATATCTTATCTTTGCTCGAATCAATGCCTTATTTCATTCAGTCCATTCATTCATAGAAAATCATAGAGATTCTGTACATAGTTTTGAGACGAAGATATCGATGTATTGTATCTTTTCCTAATCCTCTCAAGAAGGGTAATCCTACTGTTGTCAATGTATTTGCTGCTGATTATTATTAGCAGTCCTAGCATTTTCTTGAGAAATGAAAGCCTACTCATTCTCTCTCTCTCTCTCTCTCTCTCTCTCTCTCTCTCGCACACACACAGGGCAACAGGTTTCAGAACATTCCAATCGATTCGAGTTTCAATATTCAATGATAAAATCTTATCTAAATGTATCCTTAACACTAATATGAAGATGAGTGAGTGATCATCAAAGTCTATGTCGTTGAGGATTATTTATTCTTCAAATCAAGTCTTGTACGATATTTTCGAACTTATCTGTTAAGGATTGAGCAAAATCGAATCAGAAACAACGAAACGAATTCAACAGATTCAAACGGTACATTATGCAACTCCAAAGAATCGAAAGAACCAAATTTCAATTTCATTAAACAATGTTTTATTGAAGAATATTTTTCAACAAGCTCAACATCGTTTCAAGCATTTGTATCTCTAACTATATTGGCTCATTGTGATGTTGATTGAGTTTTTGTTGAGAGCTGAGAATCAATGACTTTAGATCGGTTTTTTTCTTTTTCAATCGGAAATTCTTTCACGAAGTAATGCCTAAGAAAAAAGATTATTTAAATGATTCAAATTTAAGGAATGGACTGAGAGGGAAATACATCCGAAAAGAATCATCCACTGAAATTCCAAGTATTATCTTTTCTAGTATTCAAAAATCGATTATTTTAATTATGTAATATTTATCTTTAGTAATTAATGTATGGACAACATTAAGTTTGTCTAAAGTAACGAATACGAAATTATCTTCGCTCTCTTCAAGACAGCCTACATGCCATTCGACATCCGCCAATATTTTGGCATCTTCATTTTCAACTTCAATACCTAATTTGGCCTATATTGGTCAAAATTCCAATCCAATAGCTCTCAATGAAAGCTTCATCCATCATAATGACCAGAATTCCGTCAATTCTTCTTCCACCAAAGCTTTCTCAAACAATTTTAACAATGGTACTCAATTTTACGACGATGTATATAAACATTTATAATCTTTGTTGTATGCATTCCTTAAGGTATGAAGTGCAAATCTAACTTTTCTAGTCCTTTATCGAAAGAATTTTGTTCAACTTGGTCCAAAATACACCTGGGTAAATTAGTTCAATCAATTAGATTAAATTTTAAGGAATTAATTTAAATCGTTCTATTGGCAAGGTCAAAATTCGTGTCAAGCTAAACCTTTATATGAACCACTTTACTCTCCTGAAGCCTTGAACATTTCGAACAACATTTATCGGCCGACTTCTTCATCTAGCTTTGCTTCATTGCAATCTTTACAAAATGTCAATAATCCCAATGATGTCTATCGCGCTAATCAAATCAATAAATCATCTGTGCTTAGTTATGCTTCCGCTGGTAATCACCAATCTAAAAATATTTCGTCAGATATTTTGCAGAACTCAATCCACTCTCAAAAAAAATTCGATGAAGTTCAACCAATCATGGGTTCTAGTGTCGCGAAATTATTACAAGTGAATCCACAACACAATAAAATGTGGATTTCTCAACCCACTCTCCATGCATCTAGCCCGTCCAGATCTTCTCAAATTCGTTCCATGATGAATCTTAATCAAATGTCTGTCGGAATGAAGAATAATCTTGAGGTTTGTGACAGGAATCTTCTTTCCTTTTCTAACAGACTAACAAATCATTTTCGTAGAGTTTCTCATACGACTCAAATAATCATAGCGATATTAATTTTGAATACTCAAAATCATCGCATGATTCACGTGAAATTCATCGAGCAGTTCAAAAATTCCATCAGAATAACGATTCAATCGCGATAGATAAACTATCTTCTGAACTTTCTCAGCGACTTCACGTTAGTCTTCAACCATCTACTGACTCAAATCATTCTTTAATAGATACGAGAAAAATTTCTCAAAAGTCATCTAAGCCGATGTGGAACAGTATCGAATCTAGCGGAACAATCAGTTTACAATCATCGGATAAAAATTTGAATATTCCCTACCTATATCAGAATTTATTACAACGTGAAGCAGAAGCTACATCGCAGAGTATAAAATTCAATAATCTTGAAGGAAGCACATCGACATTAGACTCTTTTGTTGAAAATTATCAGGTTCAGATGCATCACAGAGAAATTCAAGACCAATATTCAAGTCAAAAACAGACTTCTAATTCTGATTTAATAAAGAAATCTAGCTCTGATGAAAAAATTTCAGATTCAAAAATCACCGCCCCTCATCTTAATCGTCTAATATTTCCACTCTCGGATTCATCTTCTTCTTATTGTCTAAAATCTTCTGTAGATTTAAGTTCAAACGATTCAAAAGTTCAAACGGATTTTTTTGCCAAAAAATCTGATTCTTCAGATGCAAACACTCCATCGTTCAATCTGATCGATTCTGCAAAGTCGTTGATGAATGATAGTTCTGATTCTTTGATAGTATCAAAAAAACCTAATTCGTGTTCTTCATTGAACAGTATGGAGGATCTTCCTTTGCCTCCAGGCTGGTCCATTGATTTCACTCTAAGAGGCCGTAAATATTATATTGATCACAATACTAAAACTACGCATTGGAGCCATCCACTTGAAACCGAGGGATTACCAACTGGTTGGGAACGAGTAACTTCTGCAGAATACGGTGTTTATTACGTAAAGTAATTTCAAAAAAATCAATCTATAAAACATTTATTTCAACTATGAAGGCAGTAACTGATTTTGATCAATTTTTATTAAAATTTTTACCAAGTCATATCACACGAAAAACTCAATTTGAGCATCCACTAGCAGCTCGTTATGGTCAGCAGACTGTTCAAAAATTTGTCAGCTCTAATGATGGAATAAGGTTGAGCGTTTGGCAGGACGATCAAAATCATAGACTGATTAACGACTGTAATCAAACTCAGCATATCTATGCGAATGCCATTAATATACATCAAAACCCATCATTTCTTGCAGAGAAATTGAATGCAGAGGAATTGAACAGAGAAGATTCATCAGACAATCACGTTTATTCGAATATACCTTCTGCGCTCGATCATTTTGTTCATTCTCATTTAAAATTGATCGATTTAAAAAACAACAATTCGTCTGATAAGATCTCTTCAAATGATTTCATCTTAAAACAGCAATTTCCAATATCTGATATATCGAACTTTAAACAAAGACTTTCTAATCAGCCAACTTATCATCAAAATGCTGAGATTAAGCCTGGAATCATCAAAAACGAAATCAACTACTTGCCCTTACCTCTGCCTTTGCCACCAAGACCTCGTAATACCGAATGCATTGTTCCTGCTAACCCATATCTAACAGAAGAGATTCCAGAATGGCTTTATATCTACTCGAAGGCTCCTATCGAACATGATCATAAACTCAAAGTTAGTTTACATTTATTCACTTAATATCAATTTTTTATTTTATTATTCATTAACTTTTTGTTCTGCACAAAAATTCGCTGCTTAGTGGGATTTGTTCCGATTACCAGAACTCGATTGCTTCCAAGCTATGTTGAATCGATTGTACAGGACTGATATGGAAAACTTAGTCTTGACTTATGAAATTATACGTAACGCCTTAATCAGAGAAATAGAACGACGAAACTCGGAAAAAACGCCTGTCGACATTTGAAATAAATTGATTGTAAAAGATATCAAGAATCATTTTGCTAATTCAATTTCACTTCAAACCTCAAACTTATATAGCTTTTCTTTATCATTGAATCAATTTTATTTCCCTCAAAACCTCAGCGCGTCAAACGGATAATCTACAAGATTTTGATCAATCTAAATCATTTCATTTACAAGTTCCTCACTCAATTTTCTACCTCTATTGTGCCAAAAGCTATATGGAATCATTCTTTTCAATCTTTGCCATTCAAATCGATTGAAAAAGAAACAAATACGTGATCATTTTTCGTTTCTCATTATTATGATTATTTTATTTTGACCTCACTTCAAAAAATAATCAATTTGTATTCCTTGATTCTAAGTCATTGCATTTATTTTTTTCAATTTTACAATAAAGTTTTGATTTTGAATCAAATTTTCGTCATAATGCGGAAATAAAAACGACATTAGAAATTAAGCAAAAAATTTTGATCGCTTTTCAAATATTTTCTTATTCTGTACCTCTGCTTATGGAAAATCTCCTGTGCTAGGTTCCAGGCTAGGCCTAAGCTCAATTGAGCCTTACATTTGATCTGACTGCCTGAACTAATTTGATATTCACCTTGAATTTTTAGCAAATCGCAATCAAAACTTTTGACCAGATTTGATTTAACAAATTTTAATCCTTTTAATATCAAAAATTTGTGAGATTTTGTTTGAAAGAAGCTATAGAATTGAATTGAATACTGTGAGTAATTAAGATAGGATTCAAATTCTAAATTATCCGCCACAAAACCTGATATGAATTAGTGAGACATCAATCTTCCAAAGTTACATTCCTGAATAAATATGACATTGATTCTTTGTTGTGGATCCGTCTGATAGCTTCCGAGATCAAAATTGAAATGTCCACTGTTTTGATTTTATTACATTGCAATTTTTGAATTTCATGCGGAACTATTCCAAAAACAAGCATCATATTAGTTAGATTATTAATGGTTTTTATAACTGACCAGTGTTTGTCACAACAACTTCGTTGATTGGCGATTCTTCAATCAATCTCGGTGCATCTTGACTGAGAAGACCGTGCGTGGCGAGTACATAGATTTTATAGGCACCTCGATCTCTTAGAAGTTCAGATGCAGCCACAAAAGATGCAACGTCGTCGATCAGATCATCGACAATGATTGCTATTCTACCCATCACATCTCCTACAACGGTCATTGGAGGTTTATTTTTTTCCGCCAAACTAGGGATAGTGTTGAGTCCAACATCGATGATCCTATTCTCCAAAGCATTGCTCAAACTTGTCGATGAATGAGGAGGTGGAGGAGAGGACCTACCATCGATTTGATCCAAATCAGAAGTTTTGTGCTCACCATGAATAACAGCTATCCCCAGCCGCAATCGTTCAGCGTAAGATGTGGCTTTTTTTGTTAGGCCTGGATCTTTGGCCACGATCACCGCATTTCGATAGTCTGGTATCGAATCTTGAATATATTGCAAAAGAAACGATGATGCGCGAAGATTATCCACAGGAATATCGAAAAATCCTTGCACCTAGAGAAGCGATAGTATTCATTGTGGAACGAGAATAAAAATTTTCCTATAAATCTAATTCTCACTTCTTTCTGATGAAGATCCATTGTGATAATGTGAGTGAAACCAGCTTTACAGAACAATTTCGCAATCAATCGAGCAGCGATACAGCCTCGTTTCCGCATCTTCGATTGTTTCGAGTATGGCATATATGGAAAAACGCCCACTATACTCTTAGCTGAAGATGTTTTGCAAGCATAGGCAAGAATCAAAGCCTCCATCACACTATTGTTAACATCTTTGGCTCCAGTTTGAATGATGTAAACATCTCGACCACGCACAGAATCGCCTATCTCGGCGACAGTCTCTCGATTCGAGGTATGATAGATCGAGCAACATCCCAATTGAACACCCAAACGTTCCGCTATCGATTTGGCTAGTTCTTTGTGAGAATTACCCGTCAATATAACCATGATCAAAAAACGTAATATGAAAATTCTAATTCGCAACTACAGATAAATTCCAGAATGAATTAAAATTTTTTCGAAATGAATTTATTAGTTTGTGAGTGAACTATTAGATGGCATCTATATACTCTCCGATCTCTAAATATTTGATTGTGCGCGATTTGGCTAACGGATCGCATTGTTGGTCAATTCGCGATCTCTATTCGGAAAAGATTTGCTCCGACAGGAAAAACTAGAGGATATCAATAAATTGAAATGAATCTGAATGAATTTTATTTCGATGAAGCATATCAAAAAAATAACGAATGAAACTTAGATTTACAAAACAAAAAAAAAAAGATTATAAATTGTCTAGAATTTGTTTAGAGTTTGTCATTCGAAAGAATTGACCACTTTCGAACCGAAAGAAGACATCAAATTTGTCGAAAATTTTCTTTGCATTTGACGTTCTGCTAGAAATTGGCGTAGAAAATTCATAACATTCTCATTTCTTCGGGCTGTTTCAAGAATTTTCGGCGAAACTTTTAAAATATCATCCGTTTCTGATGATGATGCTCTATTGAAGGCGACAAAAGGATCATTGTCTCGTATGGTATCGGAATTGAATGTCTCCTCACGAAATGGTCGACGAAAATTTGCGCTAATTTTAAACACCGGAGTTCTCGAGTGAAGCTTCGAGAAGATTGGACGAATATTTTGTTGTTTACTGAATTGTATGTTGTTCACAGACCAATGTGGTTGTTCGGCTATTTTCGCTTCCGTTCGGATAATCAAAGCCAAACAACACCAAATCTATTGTAGGAAGATAAAAAATGTTTTTTCTCGGAAAATTAATTCAATTCGAAACTAACACAAACATTTAGAAATTATTTTACCATTAGAACATAATCGGAGTAGAATAATCGGTACATTTTTTTATTTTTTTTTTTTCAAATAAACAATAGAATTTCGAAAATTTTTTTTCTTTCTATTCGGTTAGAATTAGTTTGCATTGAGTTAGCTTCGAGCTAAGATTACTCTACGAGTATTTATATTGATTTGTTTCGATGGTCGAAACCTATCAACCTATCACATTGGTTCTAGTATATAAATAAGATCTTTGTTGGTAAAATTCTTCCTCTTTACTGTTAGATCGAACTTGATCTTTTAGATCCTAGCGTGCGAACTATTCTACTGTAAACTAAGAAATCAGTTTCGTTTTAACAAAAAAAACCAGTTATTTGCTATTCTCTTCGATTACTTTCAACAACAATCTTCTTGTCCATCTAATCAGATGAAATTGCTACCACTAATTTTTTTCTATTTTTTTTTTTTTCCTTTTTTCACTCTGTCTAAGAATTCTTGGGCTCGGAAAAAAATTGCCATTTTAGATCATAATATAAATGGGAAAATCTTAGATTAGCTATTTATTCAGAAATTCCTGTTCTATGGAATTTAATTCTCATCTCAAAAATGTTCATTCAAAAAATTTCTTCAAATTATTCGATTCTCTTTTCTCTTTCGATGATTGATTAGGCTTGAAATTATTACTTCAACATTCGATTGAAATTCTTTCTCTCTCTCTCTCTCTTGCATAAATATCATCGAAAGATGATACATGCGCTAATAAAAGATTTTCAAACTCAAACTCTCTCTCTCTCTCTAATTAATTCAATCTTTCATCATTATTATATTCGATCATTGAGATAGTTTGCAACAAAAAAAAAATTGCTAAATTCTTCAGAAAGTTATTTCCATTTATTTATTGTTAGAGAAAATTTGATGATTATCCAAGTAGATTTTCCAAACTGATCTTGTAGATATCGAGATGATTAAATCGAGTGTAAATTGTCTTTGAGTCTAAATTCTCGATTTAGAATACTTGGATTTCTTCCAATCAGCTAATGATTAGATTGATTAGATATTCGAAAAAATCAAAATCAATCTCTTCATAGAACCAGTTTGAAAAGGATGCAATGGATCCCAGAGATTAAGTCAGCTAGAGATTAATAACCTCAATTAACATAAAATTTAGATTTAATGACATTAGCTATTTTTTCTTTTTTTTCTCATTCAATCCTTCTATGTAATCGATTCAGAAGTGCAATCTTAATGATTGATAAAGTAAGGCCGTTGACCACCGATTGTTATTATTTTGTTCAACTCTTTATTCCAAATAAAACAGAAATTTTTCTCTTAAGTGAGAGATTAATGATCCCTGATTGGAAACAATTCAAATAGATTTTTGGTCATCGTTCAAAAGAATTGGTATTATGTGAACAACATTTTTAGCTTTAATATTTCGATCGAACCATCTACCAAGACGATGTTCTTGCGAGATAGCCGCTACTAAAAAACGACATTCTTGATCAAATTCCATCCCGTTAACAAATCCTTCGATTTGATAGACCATTTTTTTCTCAATCTTCTTGTAACAGGCATGAATTTTCCAAAAAATTATTTCACCATTGTATGAGCCTGTAGAGAAAGAACAATCAATTAATGTTTGTTGGAAACTTTAAGTGAAAACAAACCAGATGCAAAAAGATCACTGTTTTTGATGCAAGCTAGCGAGGTGATCCAAAATCCATCTCCATGTGCATTGAAAACTGTGGTCAATGGTTTCTTCTTATTGGTTGACCATAGCGAAATAGACCTGTGAATTGCAAAGAGATCGTCAAACACAATTACAAAATACAAGACAATAATTAGGACAATTATCGAAAATAACTACCCATCATCGGAAGCAGATATAAAATGATTGTCATTGATCATTTTTACACAATCGATCGTAGAAATTTTGTCAGCCAAATAAATCAAATTAGACTCTTCTGGAATTTTCCATAATCTTATTGTGCCATCACGACCACCAGAAGTCAAACATTTTTCATTGACATAGGCATCTATTGCCGTTATACAATCGTGATGTCCAAGCAATGATTCAGAATAATTCATTTCATCTAGGTTCCAAACTTTGATCATTCTATCTTTTGAGCAGCTAAACAATTGGTGGAAGGATCTCCTGAACACCAATCCTGTCACTGTATCTCTGTGTCCTGAAAATGTATGAATAATTTTGAGCGAGTCAGGATTCCAAATCAGAATGCTAAGGGAAAATCCTGATGCCAAAAACTTGTAGTCAGACGATAATGCTAAAGCGTTTATTGGTCCATTTTTTTTAACATTGATACTAGTTGACTTGATATCATTGTTAAATTCATCGTAGACATTAACTTTTAGCAATTTTTTTCCGCATTCACAATCCCATTTGACTATGTAACAATCTTTAGAGGCAGTGAAAACAAAACGCCCATCGTAACTTAGGGCTAGAGCTGTAATGGATTTACGGTGCCCATTTTTCATTATTATTATGTCATCTTTTGTAGATATTCTGTCTGCATGATTTCGATGTAGTTTGCCTTTTTTTTCCAATAGAATGTCTTTAAGATGATTCGAAATCAGATTCGAATGGTCTAATGAATTATCATTTGTTTCATTTTTCAGTGAGTCATGTGTCTCTAATTGAGCTAAATATTCTTTCGCTAGACGAATTTTTTTTTCTTGCGGTGATTCGTCAAACTCTTCTTCTTGGTTTTGATCTATGGGTCTTTTTTCTTCAGAAAAATTGTTGATTTCATCATAATCCAATTCATCGTCACTGGAAACTTCAGAATCAATCTTGTTTGGGAATTTAGAATGCTTTTGATGCGAAAAAATCTTAATATTATATTAGCCATTAGATCCAAGAACGAATAGATACAAACCTTTTGCTTCTTTTTCATCCTAGAGGATTTGGACGAAGCGAATGATTTGTTTTGAATCTTCGCCATTAGTTTTGTATTTGTATGAATGCTAAATTCAAATCATATAAAAAACGATTCTGATAAAGAGCTGAGCTATTGATTTAATAAAAATTATAGTTTATTTCTCCAAAACTCTTGGTGAAATTTTGCGAATTCTAAAATGGAATCGGATGGTGGGACAGAGAAGCTATTCCAACCACAATGCATTTTCTATTTTCAATGGATTTCGCATCTCTACATCGATCGAATGTCCAAACTCGATCATCGAGGCCTATTGATTTATTGTTGAATTTGAAGATTGTCAGATATCTATTTTGCATAAAAGGGATTTATTAAAAAAAATTCGCTCAATAAATTTAAAATTATTTGCCAATTATTTTTTTTGAATTTAGAGTAATATTGGCGGTGAAGGAATCGGAAAATTTAGAATATCAATTCAATATCTCATATTGGTTGCGTAAATCGATGCAACTGGAAACATAGATTATACCCATCAAAAAGAATAGCATAAATAATAGAGCGATTAGTTGCGAAAAAATTTCGATCAAATCATTCGAGTTGGATTGAGATCTGGAATATGTTTTTAATTTTTGCGATGCATTAAGGTAAATGTGTTGTAATTCTTCAAACAAACACGTCGTTTGTCTATCGACAGAAAAGTTATGGCATTTCGGTAGAAAAATTTCGTAGAGTCTCAAAGTTTCTTGTTGCGAAATTTCATTGGTCTCGTTGGACCAAAAGAGTTTCAAATGATGTTGATCAATTTGTTCTCTACTTTGAAATAGCTCTAATATTAGAGCATTAAGATCGGAACTGAATCCATAATTTGGAATGCCTAGAATTTGCAAAAGATTCTCTAATTGCTTAGATCGGATGACGTAGAGATTTAAAAGGAAGTTTGATTCGGCATCAATTGGATTTCGTACCGAAAATTTCGATTGCAGTGATTCAAAAATTTTTCGCCATAATTCAACTGCTTGAATTTCTTCGATTAAGTTTTCATTAGGAAATCTCTTTGGAGATTTTCTAGATCCTAAGTCAGATGAGTTATTTTTTTCAGCTTCAGTGGCTCGATTGATCGAGTGATTTGAATCAATATCTTCATTATCAAAGAAGCTCTCATCAGCGCTTTCGATTGAATGATGAGATTTATTAAAAATAAAATTCGTTTGTCTTATGAACGATTGGAGTTCTGGATGTAATTTCTCAAATTTTGTTCTCAACGAATCCTCTTCTACTCTCTCAGTTTCTAAAAATGCATTTTTATTTTGATAAATAAAAGCTTCAACAGTAGGGGGTTGCCATATTTTTAACAATGCAGACTCATATTGATTCAAATTAATCACTGCTGAATCGGCCATCTGAAATCCTTGATACGAGCTAAGTTGAAAAAATTGCAATTGAAATTGGAGTTTTCGTGACTTACCTGATAAAAATGTTTGTGCTAACTCAATGCATCGATACGGAAATGAGCTTTCTGCATGAATGAATTGAAAATGCTCTTTCTGGTAGAAATAATTTCGATAATGCGATCTCATTAGTCTTCCAAAAGCGAAAGGTTTAAATCTTTCCAAAAAAGGATCTCTTGAGACTGGATCTTGATTTCGAATTTTCTTGGACTCAGCCGAAACCAGAGAGTCAGAGAGACCTAGTACTATTTGAGTATTGAGCAAAATTCCATCATAGCTAGATCCATACACTTCTGATCGGTTTTGATAGACCAATAGGATTAAAATCCAGTTCAAATATTCATAACGTTTCATTTTGTGTTTGTTTATTTCTTGTATCGAATCGTAAATCGTTTGATTTAAGAGTCTGATTTTGATAGCTTATAAATGTGACAGTATTCTCTTTCATTGATGTCTGTGGTAACAAGAAGAGACACCGCTCAGTGCTAGATTGAATTTCTTTGATTATGATTTTGATAATTAAATTATCATAGCTCATATATTATCATCGAATCTGAATTTTAAAATTCCAAAACAATTTTAAAAAATTCCAAAAGAATTGAATAACTTCT
This sequence comes from Sarcoptes scabiei, assembly GCA_020844145.1. NCBI lineage: Eukaryota > Metazoa > Arthropoda > Arachnida > Sarcoptiformes > Sarcoptidae > Sarcoptes > Sarcoptes scabiei. Next base: position 6,708,327 of record CP080484.1, read on the forward strand.
ATTGTTAGACGAGGATAATCATTCCGATTGAAGAGTTTAAAATTAGTATCTCGATTATCTCTAGTATTTTTTAAATTTTTCATTGGTTTATTAGAATCAATCAGAATTTAATCAATTCGCTAGCTTAGACATCCAGTATTAACATCAATATCTTCATTCTTTGTGGAATTCTTAAATTTGTGCAAATCGTTCGGGAAGCGAAGCTAAGAATCCTTGGATCGTCGAAGCGTTGCGAAATCATCAGTCGGTGCGAGAGTAATACGCATGTGTGAATCGAATCTCCAATTATAATTGGGCTCGAGAGCGTCGTAATTAGAACACCCTCGATGTTTAGCTGTCTAAATCTGATGCGATTCCAATCCAGATTGATTGAGAGAGACAAATCGATTGATTGGAGAAAAATTGCGTACAAATGTACTATGTATGATTGTAATGCTATCTAGATGCGAGTTTGAAATCTCAACGAAAATTTTCCAGATTTTTGAAGACAATATTGATTTTATAGAATACGTTTAAAAAAATGAGCAGAGAATTTGATTTGGTGATTTTTGGTGCCACTGGATTCACAGGTTTCTTTGTAGTACGCGAACTTTTGCTTTCGATCAAGAATGATCCTAAAAAATTCGAGCACATCAAATGGGCGGTGGCAGGAAGGAACACTGTCAAATTGACTGATAAACTTGTCGAAGTGGCTGATGAATTGAATCAAGATCTCTCTTCGATTACGAAGATTATTGCTGATGTCATGAGTCCCGAATCATTATTGGAGATGGCGAAACGCACATCATTAGTGATCAATTGTGTCGGACCATATTATCTTTATGGTCGAAGCGTGGTTGAAGCTTGTATCCAAGCCGAAACTCATCATATCGATATTTCAGGCGAACCTAATTACATTGAATCGATGATATTAGAATTCCATCAAAAAGCTCTCGAGAAAAATCTCATCATTGTCTCTACTTGTGGTTGGGATTCTATTCCATGTGATATTGGCGTACAATTCGCCAAGAATGAATTCAAAGGTCGATTACATTCAGTTGAAAGTTATCTACAAGTGATGCCAGGCATTAATGGATATTCGATTAATTTCGGTACGTTAGCATCCATAATCTATGGATACAAACACATGAGAGACTTGAAACAAATTCGCGGCCGACTCTTTACCGAAATTTTCATCAAAAAATTGCCTAGATCAAGAATCACTTTAGAAAGAAAGTAATCTTTTTGCATATAAAATTTATACCGAAAATGATAAATAATTGCGGATTTTTTTTGTAGAAAAATGCCATTTTCTCACCCATCTATCAAAGGCTGGAATGTAGAATTTCCTGGAAGCGATCGATCAGTAGTAAAACGAACGCAACATTTCAATTATGAAAATTTTAATGAATATCCTCTGCAAATCCAAACTTACTACACAGTAGCTAATCTTAAGCATTTGTTGGGCCTCATTTGGTTCGGTGCAGTGATTGCAACGCTGACAATGACAGATTTCGGCTGTCGATTATTGAGTGCATATCCGAAATTCTTTAGTTTTGGGAAATTTTCAAAACAAGGACCCTCTAGGGAACAGATAGAATCCACTAAATTTCAGACCATCATATTTGGTAAAGGATGGTCGCAAGAAACAATCGAATCTAATGGCGTCAATGATATGATAGATGAGCCAAAAGAGGAACCAAATCAACAAATTATTGTCAAGGTTAGCGGTCCAGATCCTGGCTACATGGCCACATCGATTTGCATTGTCCAATCAGCATTGACCATTTTCTTGGAGAGCGACAAAATTCGAAAGTAAGTCATTATTTAGGAAACCAATCTCAAAAAAGAAAGGAAGGAAAGAAAATAATCTGTGGAGAGAGGCACGAATGCTCGCATATTCAGAAGCATTTAAGCATTTCATTTTACCTATTTTCTATTTTTTTCAGAGGAGTTCTTAGTCCAGCCTCGGCTTTCCGTAACACAGATTTGATCAAACGATTGCAATCCAGAAATTTGAAATTCGAAATCGTGCCTGAAACATGATTATATTATGTTTCATCTTGATGATTATGCTCTGGAATACCATATTTTTATAAAAATTTTATCAACCTTTTATTAAAATCTTACATAGGAATTAAAATTTTTCAATTTTTCACAATGTATTTATTTGTATGTCAATTGAGATGAACATTCATATCTTCTTCCATTGGCGAATTAATTGTGATCGAACTCATCACCACAGCATGGTTATTGTTTTTAGCTAAAGTTACGATCAAACCTTCTTTAGACAATCTAAGGCCGCAACAACGAGACACTTTGACGAAAGGACAATCATAATCGCCAACCAATTTACCTCGGCTATTGAAAACTGAAATGTGAAAACGATTGCCATGAGAATCTCCGCATATGATATCGCCATGATCGGATACATCGATTCCGTTAGGGAATTTCAATAGTTTTGCAAACAATCTATTAATGAGAACACCGTGGGTATTGAAAATGCTTACACAATGTCCTTTGAAGTCACAAATATAGAAGTGCTTGTTGTGTACAGCAATATCAGATGGTTCCATCATGTGTGGAGCACAAGTGAACCAGTTAAGCAATAAACCATATTCATCCATGACCAATACACCCGAACGTACAGAATCCACAACAATAATTTTACGATCTTGAGTAGTCGTCAAACCACTGACAATATCCATTGATGGTATATCGATCAATCTGATGAAATCCCCTTCAGTAGAGAAAACTTGCATCCTTGAGCGTTTTGTTCCTCGATCGCATACAACGAATACAGCTGAATATCCATTATTTTCATCTAGAATAGCTGGCGGAATCATAGCGATCTAGAAGAAATAATTTACTTAGAGTCATTGATCATTTTTTAACGAACCTTTCTAGGCTGGTGAAGTTTTCCGCTTTCTGTTCCGTACTCACCAAAACTAAATTTATAGTTCCCTTGCAAAGTAAATACACAAATTCGATGATTATTTGTATCCGCTACAACTATGTCATTGTCAATCCCCAAACAAAATCCATGTGGGGTGTCAAGACATCCTGGACTACTGCCTATTTGACCAAATTTATAGGCAACTTGTAAAGATTGTGGGGAGCCAATAGAAGCATCATTCAAAGGAAGTATCATTTGACGATCGGAATCAGTCTTGTAAAGAATAGCAGAGTTAGATTCAGCTAATGGTCCAGATGAAGATGGCATGTATGAGTTTTTCGAGTTTAAAACATTTCTGGCTACAATGCTGTCTATTTCATTATTACAAGACAGAAACCAATCTAATAGGTTTGAAAATTTGATGTCTGTTTGGCTTCGAATTTCTGCAAGTAATAATAGAAATCAAGAGAGTGAAAAAAAAATTTAAAACCTAAGAAGAATGATATTCTAGATCTAGGCAAGCTATCATGTTACCTATATAATTGAGAATATCAAACATTTTGTTCAAGGTATCTGTTGGAGCCAAATTAGAAAGAGAAACTGATGAATTGATGGCGTTCGATAGAACAGTTGCAACTTCAATGTAACCATCAAATAGTAATTGTCTGAAAGAGAATCAATCATTAAGTTAATTGAAATCATTTGTTTACGATAAAATACTTGATCATCAATTCGTATAGGGAAGATTTTGCTAATTTTCTTGATTTGAACGAATTTCTTCCCTCAAAAAAAGCACAATCAACAAAGTTCATCTCGTTGAAAAGTGTTTGAAAGATTTTCTGCAAAAATGGATAATCAAATGAACAGGTATCGATCGATGACATTGAAGCCGAATTAGATTGTTTAAGATTCGAGCTAACAGATAGAGAATCGTTTAATCGCAACGAATCAAAATCATTGAGAAAATCATTGAGATGGGCACGTAGCGTTGCTTTGGAACCATTGCAATCGGTAGGATTTTGTCCACCATCAGAATTGTTCGTTTTTATCTGCCCCAACGACGAGGATAGGATTGAGGTATTGTTGAGATTTTCGAATTGTGCAAAATCACTCGGTGAATTGTTGCGTTTCATTCTATCTATTTATTTATTTTATTTTTTTTTTATCGACCGAAATCGAAGTTGGAATAAAAAAAATTCAATTGAAGAAGAATTGAGAAAGATGGAAGAATAGAGGCTAGAAATTTAAAGAATCTATATTCGAAGACGATTTGAGGATTTCTGCTGAAAAAGAAAGGATACGGAGTACTAGGGCAAGCCGGATCTGATTATAGTCAGTGAGACACTATCAGAACGCTTTCATTGATGACGAGCACTGGTCGATCGAAAGATATCATCTTTAGATATCAGTCGAACATTAGACTACAATCACAACCACAAGAGCTATCTAACCCGAGATTGTTAATTAACTTTCAATAAAAATTCACTCTAAATAATAGCATTTTATTCTTCCCTCATTCAAAATTTCTGTCAAAATCGAATTGAATAAAAAAGTTTATAGATCAGTTATCAGAGCAGTCCAAATTGATTTGAAAAATGAAACTTTTTTTTTCATCTTATCTTGTTCGGTAAGAGATTTTTGTCAATTGATATTCGTACCATTTTGACCATTTCTTTGATTAGAAATTACTTCGTTTTCTGAGAGATCTTTATAATATTTACGATCTATTTTACCCATTGATGTGTATCGAAGATCTGGAACAATCACTATACCACCTCTGATCTGGTGTTGATATCCGAGATTCTCATTGATGTATCGGTGCAGATGCTCTACCGTAGCTTCAGGATGATCTGATTTCAAAGATACATATGCTCTCGGTACTTGATTATGATCTGGATGTTTGAGACCGATCACTAAAGCTCCTTTCACTGCTGGATGAGACATCAGAAAACATTCCAAGTCAGCAGGAAAAACAGACCAACATTCAAATTTGATGATCTCTTTCACACGGTCTGTGATATGCAAATCGCCATTCTCATCAAGAAAACCTACATCGCCGGTGATGAACCAACCATCTTCATCAAAAGCTTTCGAAGTTTCAGCATAATTTTTGTAATATTCTTTAAAAACACATGGACTTTTGCATAGAATTTCTCCTGTCCGTCCAATATCAACAGCTCTCTTGGTAGTAGGGTCGATGATTCGAAATTGACATTCAGGAATCAATCTAGTGGCTCCTTTTTGTGAGGAATCCTTCCTGCTGAATTCCTTGAATGTCACATAGAGACATTCTGTAGATCCGTACGCTGAAGTTCATTCAAAAGATCATAAGCGATTCAATCGTGAAAGGTACAAAAAGGAAATAAGATTATGGATCGTAAACTTATCGTAATCCATTTTTCACTTACAATCAACCACTTTTGCGTTTGAAAATTCGAAAAATTTCTCTGCTACATGTTTTGGCAATCGATTTCCGGAATTCCAAATCAGCTTCAAAGAAGGAAGAAAATCTGATAGATTTGTTGCTAATCCATTTATTATGCTACTTGCGCCAAACAATTGGACAGCACTTTCTTCACTGATTAAATTATATAAACTTTGAAAATTAGCATTGTTGTGAAGAATGAGTTTGGTTTGTGTCGTCATCGCATAAAAAAAAATACAATTGCCACTGATATGACCGAGAGGAAATGTCAAAATCATCGTATGATGGCAATTTTCTTTCAAAATTTTACATTCTCTCAAAGCTATGATATTATTCAACAATGTTCGATGAGTGTGACAAGCTCCTTTCGGTTGACCAGTCGATCCAGACGTGTAGACTATCAAAAATAAATCATCCAATGAACGATCAAAATATGGTGCTGAACTTATTGGAGGACTGTTTTGGCAATTCGAAATCAAATTTTCAAGATGATAATCCACAATTTTAAAATTGTCACAGAATAGCTCATCATCGTTGATGACGATTACTGTGACCAAATCTTTGAGGTAAGAGAATTTGACATTGGAAAACATCTTTTCCGCTTTTGGGAATAAATTTTGAGAGATGAATAAAACCTTAGGTTTTATGCTATCTAATTGAAATCCTAGATTATAAGGACCGCAAGCTGGAAGTACCGAACTATATGGCACATTGAGAAGAAGAGAAACGCCGATAACCAATGCGTATTGAATGGAACTTTCGCTCATTATGATGAAAAAATCATCTTTCTCCAACGATACCACTGATAGCATAGCATTCGCTAAGGATTGAACTTTTTCGTAGAATTGACGGTATGTTAAAGTTTTTCCCGTGCTACTTTCTTTCTGGTATTGAACGAATTGAATATTTAGAAATAAGTATTTTGAATCGAACTAGAGTCTTTAGAATTTAAAATTTTATTTTTGTACTACAAACCAGGAAAACACGGTCTCGGTCTCGATCCCGGCCCAAGAACGATGGCATTTTACTAAAGATATAAGAGCCTAGAGAATTCCATTGAATGGTTCGATTCGAATTCGAATTTACTGCTAAGGATTCAATTGAAACATTCATTTTGACTCACAAAAATACAAGTTTAAGATGAGAAAATGATTTTATTGCACCAACTACATCGATTCGAATTTATATAGACAAAAATTTCTTGATCAAACAAAATCAATCGAAAGAGTAAGATAAGATAACCAATTGTTGATAATTTAGTATTAATTAATAATTATTTCTTCCCATCGCGATATCGATAGATTCGAATCACCTGAACCATCGCTGCATTGAAGGTCGTAATGAGAATTATGATTTGAGCTGACGCATCGACTAGAGTTGACTCTATGATCGTATTCATACTGCGATCGAAGCCTGAAGAATCTAGGAGAATTATTGGGAAAATTCTCCTTGGTGTACGAATCTGCTGAATCAAATCCAATTCGGCTGATATAATCCAGCAACGATTGAAATACTTTTCGCATTTCCTTGACAAAACAAGTACTCTCGGCATAGGGCGAGGTAGAAAAATACTGTTTCATTCGTTCAAAAATAAACAGATCAGACTATCAGAAAATTATTCGAAAATTCATGACCTACATTTAAAATCTCTTGATCAGTCAACTTCAAGGCTTTTTGGAAATAATTTATAGCTTTTTTTGTAAAAAAACATTGATTAAATTTGAAAATTGGTATCGAAACTAATTGTTTTCGATGATCGTAAATAGATATGTATTGAGACATTGTGGGACAGTGAAAAGATAAGAATATACGCCTCAGATCATAAAGAGGACCAATGTCGATGTTGATATCTCTTAACAACGTTATTGATGATATTTTTCGTTCTTTTAGATTGAATCCAACTCCAGTTAGAACGGGCGTATTAAAAGAAGTACTGTCCGAATGTATTCCACTGAGCTCATTGCTCTCAAGACCAAAAATCGTATTGATTTTTCCAATCAATGCCATTTTAAGATTTATTCTTAAGTCAATTTTATCAAATAGAACTAGAAGATCTAATGCAAGTTTTTCAGAGACATCTCGCTCATCTTGATAGCCGCCAATCAAATATAAATCGAGTTCGGTCTTTTCTTGATTAGAAATTATATTACAAATTTCAACAAAACATCGATAATCAACGGCTAAATCGATCCGATCAAAATGACAAAAACAAATCAAATCGGAAGTGTCTGATTGAAGTAAACCAGTTATGCAAGTGGTCATTTGATCGGTTACAATTGTTTCGAAGCTTGCTAAAGTATAGAAAGTGTTAGACTTTTTTATAATGAGAAAATTTAATGTAAAAAATTACTGTCGTTTTTAGAAACGATCGCATATTCGTGTTGCATTACATACAAAATTGACTCTGTTCGAGGATCACATATTTCAGGCTTTTCAGTGATCAATTGTTTGTCCTGTGAGAATTAAAATAACTTAGTCATAAATGATCATCGGATAAGACTAAAAACTGTAACAAAGGATTTCAAAAGTTAGTCCCTAATTAGTTTCGTTTCGATTACTGACATATTGATTGGGATAATGTTGATAAAACATCTCAGTCGAACGAATTCGATCCAAATCGATATAGGATTGATTGATCAACAAAGGCATTATATTTGAATGTTTTTCAAACAGCAACTAATTACTCTTAGTTTGAAAAAGGCTTTGAAAAAATTCTCAAACTTAATTTCAATATCAAAGTCGAATTTAGTCTGATGAAAAACTGAGAAAATCTTAGAGAATTCTTTTCTAAAGAATTCAAATTCGATGCCTCAATCTCTGATCTATGTCTGCACAATCTTTGTTGATGTTGTTTTTGTTTCGATGTTGTTCGAATTTTCGTCACCAGTCGGCGTAAATCAAGAATCAAATCGTTTCCCTCCTCACTTCCTTATTATTCAGCTTTCAAACAGCTAGCTGCTAGCCAGATATGGCCCAATCTTTAGATTTGGATTTTCTTGATGCAAAATTGTTGATCCGACACAGTCAGACCTGGGATGATAGCTTCTAATGGTTTAAGGTGATTCTGAAAGGAACGAATCTTTTCGGCTCGTTGTCGACGATTTTCTAATGGATTTGATTTAGCGATCAGCAAAGCCAATGATATGGCTCTGAAGAAAATAAAATTGAATAGAAGCATTCGAACACAATGATAGAAATGATCATCGTTGGGCAGCATCATAACATAAATAGTTGCTTGAATTTCTTTCGGACCACATCGGCCAAAACCGTATTGTAAAAGTATGGTCGCTTCGTTCAAAAAACGACAGATTGAAAAATTTGATATGAATTGATAGATACAATGCATTCGCTGGATGGGATTGAAAAAATTCGAAAGAATCACCAGAAACAAGAAGACGCCAATGTTGGTTATAGTCAAGATCGTAAAGTGTCCATTTGTCAACAGTGCCAGAAGATGACCCAAGCCTTGTATACTGAAAACAGAGATCAAAATGAGAAACAGAAGCCACCAATAAATTCCGCTCCGAATGGGATCATAAATATTGACAATCCAAACATAAATAAAAACAATAGGAATCATTGAAGCAGCATCGTATAATGATTTTGTTAGATAATAGGCTCCAGTACTGTACCATCCTGTATCATCGAGTGAATATTTTAAAGAATAAAAATTCATCAATATTTTAAAAAAGTTTTTTTCTCAAAGTGAAAGCAACAGCACTTACCATTTCTGTGTTCGTTGAAGAAAAAAACAGATTCTTTCGAGAAATTCAGCGATGTTTGGAGCACAACAATGAACAAAAAGATTGCATTTAAATAGAAATTGTAACGATAATTAGAGGCTAAATTCATTTCTCGTTCCAATCGTTCTTGATCTCTATTGCAAGTATTGTTGAATCCATCTTCCAAGTCTAGACAGCCACTAGTGAAAGCAATTTTTTCGCTAAAAAAAATTCTTAAAATAATACCGTAGAATAGATAGATTGCGATATAAATAATCATCGAAAGCCATAGATATCCTTTGACATAGGCCAAATAGCGTTGGCTGAGAATCGAAACCGAGCGCAACGAGAATCTAGGCCGAGCTAATTGAATACCATCAATTACTTGTTGAGTTTGTTCTGCGACATCAGTATCTTCTTTTTGATTCTGTTCGAAATTTAATTTCACTAACTTCTGAACAATCAAATGATTATGATCGAATGCGGAATATTTAATCAATTTTTCTATCGGAAATTTCACCTCTAGATCGGCTTTGATCTCGGGAATTTTGGTTAGATGATTACTAATCATCATCGGTGGTCCAGAATAAATCGCCACACCGCCTCTAGCAAGCACATAACATTGATCGAACATCATTAGAATCTCAGTGTTTGGCTGATGAATGCTCGCCACAATTGTGAGGTTATGATATTTCACTAGTCTTTTGAGACACGATACAACAATGTAAGAAGAATTAGAGTCTAAACCACTGGTCGGTTCGTCTATGCAGATCAAATTCGGCATTTGTAGAGCGGTCAATTCTTGAGCTAAGGCTAATCTCTTACGTTCACCACCAGAACAATCTTGTACGAGTGTGTTGGCGATATCTGATATATCTAATTCTTCAAGTAAAAAAGTGGCAATTTTTTCATGCTCAATCTGTCCACAGGTTTGAATTGAGCTATTTTTCAATCTTGATGCATAAATTAAAGTTTGCCTGGCTGTAAGACCAGGTAAAAGATGGCCAGAAACATCTTGGGTTATGAAACAAATTCGAATCGGAGTGTAACGACTTAGATAGATTCGAGTCTCCTCGCTTAGTTTCGTTTTGAATCTTCCATTAAGTATTTTAAGCAAAGAAGTTTTTCCAGCTCCAGAAGTACCCATCAAAGCGTTCATGGTTCCGAAACGAAATTGACCATTTAAATTTCGTAAAATCAATTTTGATGTTGCACAAACAGATCGCATCTCCTTGACGGAACTAGATGCGAATAAACTCAACGATCTCCAAGCGACAATTATTTTGTCTCGCGAGAAATGTTCAAATTGTTTCTCACTACGCTGTTTGATTCTTGGCAGCTGATTTATTACACTGTTCCCTTGATTAATTATATGATCTTTGTGATCAATCGTATCGTAATCGATCGGTATCAACTCAGACGAGGTTATTCGCTTGTTGAAGATTAATTTCCAAGAGAAACTAAATCTGAAACACATCAAAGCGAACGTCAATGTTCTTATGATGATAATGTTAGCGAGCACTTGACACAATTCACTATAGACTCGATCCTTGGCCACATTGAATTTGAGCAACATAATTGAAATTTCTTTTTCTGGATCGCAACGATTGATACCATAAAACGAATAGAGAAGACCATTAGAAATCGGTTTTGTGGCTAAGATTTCTGAAATGAGAAAAAGCAATGGGATGTTCATATGGGACAAATTGATCAAATAGCCATTGACAAGGCTCAATTGAATGAACCATAATTGAGCCATGACGATGGAAATTTCGAATTGATCCAAAAATATTAGACTCAGCAATTGTCCAAAAGTTTGCATGTAGACGCATGATAACCAGATGAAGAAAGCAAAATGTGCTAGCCGATACCAATAGATTTGATAGTTATCGATTTGATGATGTTCCGTGGGAAAGTAGATCATTATTGTGATCAAAATCGAAAACAAAGTTACTTCCACAAGGCGAACAATCAAGAATGGCCAATAGAAAGAAGACATCGAATACCAACCTAAGTTATTCGATATAGAGAGAAATTTTTGCAAAAAAATAATAATAATAAACAATCAGCGAATCGAGCTAGTATCGAATAAATTGTTGCAAAATTGATTTTGATCGAACGGACTGAATCTAATTCTCTCTAATTATCATTCAAACATTCTTATCGACTATAAGAATTTTGATTCAATTCTAACATTAATCACTTACGATTTCGGTGTTCATGTCTGAACATTTTCAACATCGGTGTGAATAAAATGGTACCAATTCCAAGCATTATGACCCCGAAAAACATATTACAAAACGCTTGATATGCAATGTAACTGTCAGTGTAAGCTTCATCATCAAGCTGTTGTTGGCATGTGTTCGTTGTCGAGTTTTGATCTTCGATCAATGAATAGCACATTGATGGTTGGATCATTCGATGATCAAAAACGGTAGAGATTGTTAGCAAGAAACAAACATAAACTAGAATTTGATAGGATATAACACGAAAATCAACTAAGAAAACGATGTAGAAAATTCTTCGAAGCTGTAAAAGAAAATCTCTCATTGAGAATTTTTTGAGTCGTCGAGGCATTCCAGATGCCAGAAAACGTAATTGGTCCATATAAAAATTGATTCTAGAATACTCTTCAGCCAAAGTTTGGTTAGCCATTTGACTGACTCTTTCATCTTCGATTCCGTGACAAGCGATTTTCAAATATTCTTCTATCGGTGGTCGATCTGAATGTATCTCTATTTTGAGTTGTTTCAACATATTCGACCGTAAACTTTTCGGAGATCCAGCATAAATTGCTACACCACCTTTGGCGAGAATGTATAATTGATCAAAAATCTGAATAATCGCATCGTTTGGGAAATGAATAGAAACGAGAATGGTGATTCGATGAGCGGCAGTCAATTGTCGAAGACATCGCATCACTTCTAAAGCTGCTTGGCTATCTAAGCCAGTTGTCGGTTCATCGATGAACAAGAGCTGAGGTTTACGTTCTATTGACATCAATTCTTGAGCAACCGCTATTCTTTTCTGCTCTCCGCCTGAGCAATTCTCGAATTTCCTCTCCAGGACACCATGGTCCAACATCAATTCGGATAAAGTATCCCAAATATGACGCTCCATCTTTTGATCATCATTACAGCTGCTATTTTTGAAACGAAAAGCGAATTGAAGAATCTCTTTGACAGTCAATCTTCCGATTATGGTCTCATGGACGTGCTGTTCGATGAAACCACAAATCGGAGCTTTAAGCTCTGTGCGATTAACGTAAAGCTCTGATTCACCAGAAAGACTTTTGATGTTTCCATTCAAACAATTGAGCAAAGTTGTTTTGCCAGCACCGCTAGGGCCCATAAATCCTGTTATGGTTCGATATCGCACGTGACCATTCAAACGTCTTAGGATAACTTTTTTTTTAGCCCAAACTGGCATTACTTCGTAGCGTAGATTTCGCCACGCAAGAGATATCTCACATTTTTCGTTCGAATCGATTGTGATAGATGATGAGGTCACTGAAGAAGGTGATGGCAAAACTTTTGCTTCATTCCGAACCGATGGTACAAATGACCCATTGTTGTAATGTAATTGAAGAGAAGTAGGCATTGTGCGATTTCGCTTAACCAACCGCTCTTGAAGTTACAATTGAGCTTTGAAAAATCATTCAGATTTTTTGCAAACTGCTTGAAGATCAAGATCAAAAATATATTAAAAACTTCATAGAACGATGGCAATCATTACGTTCGAAGCAAAGATTGACAGCTCTAGATTGACGAGTTCAAAAAGACGTAGCTCGTCTTCATTGAGTTCATCGTATTGGATTGGATCGGAAGTTTAGAAATTAATATTGAAATACGATGGTGATTTCAGAGAGAAATAAAACAGCTTTTGATGAACAACAAATGAATGAATGACTGAATGGAATGATAGTGTAGTGATTTAGAATTCAAAACTGAGGATCATGGATCAATGTAAAGAAAAAAAAAAGTTTTTTTTCTTTCTTTTCTTTTCAAGACCTAGATACTTCCAGTACTTAAGACTAAACAGGCCAAAAAATGAGCAACTAAGCTGTGATAGAGAAAGCATTTCAGTGCAAACTACAGGCCTCGAAACGCAGACCAAACGAAGAAGAAAGTTTGGAGAGAAAGGTGAACATTAGTGTGATCCACAAAGAAACACTAGCCTTGTCAAACGACTTTTGTTTTGATGATTTTGGACAATCCAGAAATTTTTTTTTTCTTTTTTGTCTGTCTGTTTCATCCAAGCATGGTTCCTTTCTCAATGCTTCCTCCGAAGTCAGTGTTTGTCTTCGCTTGCATTGTTTTAGTATTCGACCGACATTCGAAATTTTCACTTCTATCTAACAATCAAGTTCGATTCTCCTTAATTAACATTTTTTGCTCAAATATTTTTGATTTTTATCCAGAAAAAAAAAATCATCAAAATCATACTGACTGTACATTGAGCGCTGTAGAATGTGCCAGGCAACAGCAACAACAAAGTTAGCTCAACTTGGACTCGATGATCCAAGCATCTAGGATGAAGATGATGCTCATGATGCTGATACTTTTCTTTACGAACAAAATAGCTTTTCAAATGGAACAATTCGAGATGATAATATGCTCGATGTATAATTTCATCGTATGATGGTCATAGTTCGTCATCGATCTCTTCGATTCACGGACACTAATCATATTTATGCTCTACAAGCTGAATCAATTTAAGCTAGGCCTTCTTAAAATTTTTCCAGCTCTAAATGTTCGAGAAAAAATCTCAAACAACGCTCAAAACGAATGTCTATTGTCTCGAAAATTGTCTTTGAAATTAAAAATTCTCAATAATTTGTATAAAAAAATTCCCAGTATCCAATTCAATGCCACTGGTATCGAGGAGAAATCTAGGCCTAGACTATCAAAGTAATCAATAACTCTTAGAGCTTGTTTTTATTTTCGATCGTAAAAGAATCGTAGAAGTTCCACCTTACAGCTTCAACTTTCAAGAGAGTGATCGATTTTGGATCATGTTTCGATCCGATCAAGATTCAATCATCATCGAAACGATTCTCTATTCAAAAAAAAAAAAGATTTTTTTCTTCGTTTTTCTTATCCGAGAAACTATCAAAAATAAAAATCTACAGACAAGAATTGATCGAAATGAAAAATTCGGTCTCGAATATCAAGAATTCATTGTAATCGAATATCGGTTATTATTACTATTATTATTCTCATCATCACAATTCTAGTCAAATTGTTTGAGTTGCCTAGCGCTCATGAGCATTCCACCAATCACATCCCGGAACAATTCAATGTAGAAGAATTCTTCGGAAGAGAAGGGGATCGGAAAAGTCTCTCTCTCTCTCTCTCTCTCTCTCTGTCATTCAGAAACATTGATGACAATAACAGTTAATGGTAATAATAAGAAGGGCCTAGAATTCGTATAATCGTTTGCTCTTGATATGCTTTCGCTAATTAGAATTATTCGCTTCTAAAAGAAAAAAGGATTGATTTAATAGAATCGTTCGTCATTCTATTTATTCATTCGATTTGTTTTGTCGATCGTAGATTTCAAAGTTTTAGGCGTAATATATACGTTTGATATTGATTTCTTTGCTAAAGTATTCGCCACGAAAAACAACCCATTCGAAATTAGATTGCATCATGCATCTCATTCTCATCGTAATCATTTTGAATAATTTACCAAGGAAAAAAAAAGAATCGTTGGTTTGTTTGTTTGTTTGTTTATTGAATGTTATGTTTCATTCAATCTGAATCGTTTAAGTTGCTTTCAGTTCACTGGTCTCTCTCTCTTTTTTGATCGCTTCCGTGCATCAAATAACCCAAAATAATTAGTTTTAGTAGACTCTGATTATATTAGAATCGTTAGTGCACAAATTGCTCCATTGCTTCGGAGTGTACCATTCATTGCTCCATGAAGAGAATGAGAGAAGTGCATAGAATATTTTTACTTCTTGAAATTAGCATCGAAATTGTCAAGAATTTTTTATTTTTCTCCCCGAAAGTATTCTGCTTCAATTTTGTTTCACTCTTCTTTCAAAATTACCGATAAAAATTTGAACCTGGACCAGAGAAGGAAGAAAAAAAATGCGACAATCAAAACTCTTAGATTTCAGTGGAGATATTTTGGAAATTTTCAAGCAATAGCTGAAGCTTCAAAATTCGGCAGACAATCATTTGGCTGAGCGAGAAAAGAATTGCGGTAGAAAAATTGATGATAATTTTTTTTCTCATAGATATATAGGAAAAAAAATTTTTGATTTCAAATTAGCTACGAAGTCTTCTGACCTCAGAGCTGAAAAAAATTCCATTCAAAACTCCTTCAAGCATTCGATCGATTTCCCACACACAATAGCTTTATGAAGCAGATCAAATACACCGAATGAATCCAATGATCGTTTGCAAGTCAAAGAGAAGAACTTCTCTGACCACATCATACATCAGTTTGATTGGTGAAGCGAAAATTTAATAATCAAAGTGGAGAAAATGCAAACATTCGATTCGATCGGAAAATGAGAGCATCTTTGTGTTGAAACCCACGAATATTGTCAACTAACTGTTCGCATTATTGTCCCGATTCTCGTATTTGTGGCTGCTCTATTCCGATGTTTTAAATGATTCATTTTGATGATCATCATCCTAGTGATCAATTGTGATAGGAAGCTCTTTTCTTTCACTCGGAAATATTTGAATCTATCAAATTCCTTTGCAAACTGATCTGATGCAAACCCCAAACTAATTAATTATTTATCTTGGCTTATCCGACAATAATTTCGATCTCATTCCAACCGTACGCTTTCATTTTGCAGATTTTTTCACTTTCCAATGATTGGCTGCCTATAGTAGAGTCTCTTCGAAAACCTTACATCGGAGACAATCTATAGATCAGCAGCTTTTATAGCACTGACAGAACCAGTGCGCACTTTGCACTTCTTTTTTCACAGAATTATCTCTACCATAAGTTGTTCCATAAGACTCACTCTAAATTTGTAGAGTCATAAATAAACTGATTGGGAAGGATCCTACCGTCGTGAAGCTAACATCGAAATATTGCCCAAATCTATTTGATAAGATGGAATAAAATCAATAACAAAAAAAAAAGAAAAAAGTGTGAAAACTATACAATTTTCGATTCATTCTCGATTTTGAAAGTTTCCGAAAACCGATTGTTTACATCGCTATGGAATATGAAATATTTATGATAAACGCGCGTTCACACTCTTCCGTTTATTGTTTCGAATAGATTTTTGTCTCTCTTCTTTCCCGCCTTTCTCTCTCTTTTCGAATTTTCAAGTTTCATTGCCTATCTAGATTTTGAAGAGTTTCCGACTAGAGTCAAGAATTGCTGATGTCATTGAAATTTGAATGAATTTATGGCATATCGATCATAGAGGAAATATGAAGGAGTCATACGATTCGTTCTTTTTTGTTCAGTGGAACAAACAAAAGCAACATCTTGTAGTGGATGACACCTCTAGAGAACGATGAAGTCGAACGGATATGATTCCATTGAGGCGGACAAACTAAATTTTTCTTTTAGTAGGCGAATATTAAATTGGTTTGTAATAGACAAATCATCAGCGAAAATCTAGATGAAAATCGATATTCAATTCATATCACACAGCTCAATCGATGGCGAATGGATTGGAACAGTTACTGAATAAGAATCGTTCGGAAAGCAACGAATCACTACCGATCAAGGTTTTCTTCGCGATGGTTTCAATGCGAACGTCTGGAGCTCTGCTGAGAAGTTTGTCGAATTCTTTTTTCTCAACCATCATTCTTGCATCATCGGAGAGAATCCATTTTTTAAAAGAACAAGGAGCAAGACAACAACAACAACGAAAAGAGCTTCGAACGAATATCGCCAATTTTATTGTTTTAGTTCTTGGTTTCACAATTTTAGTCTAACTTTATGCAATGACTAAATCAGCTTGCACTAGGACTCAAAACAAAAAAAAAAGTTTTCCATCTCATTCTCGATCCAGTATGGTTAGCACATTGGTTCTATCCAAAAGCAGTGATCTAAGTGAGAGAGTTGGAGAGAGGTTTTGAAAATTGCCAAGACTATTCAAAATCATTACCAACATTAAAAATCCTAATTCTGGGTCTCTCTGTTCTCAAAACGAAATGATAAGACGATTTAGTCTATCGAGCAATGAAGAGAAAGTATCAATCGGTCAAAAGTTTAGCTATTCAAAAGCAGAAGGTCGGTTCGTTTGATGATCCAACATTTGGAATAGAACAAAAAAAAAGGCAGTACCTCTCTTCTTTTTTTTCAAAGAATGGATCGCACTCAGAAAGGTAGTTTTGCTAGTTTCGGGCTCGATAAATAAAAAAAACAAACTAATCCTATTATCATTGTTTGCGAATAACTTTTCTTTTTTTTTAATATGCTCATTTTTTGAAATTTTTGGAACATTTGCAACGTAATTCAAACTGTTATTTTAATTCTTTCCCATTTTTCTATCTATTATCTCTCTTTTTTTTTTTTGTTTTTGTCTTGAAAAAAACTTTTTTTTCTCGCTCCAAATATGAATGTGGATGAATAAATACATAAAGAGAAGAAGAATAAGAAGAAGAAAAAGTTATGATCTTCGCCAAAAATCATTCAATTTAGGTTCGCTTCATTTCGAAACTCTTTGTTTGTTCACAAAGTCAATTTCATCTACTATCAGGCATCATTATCCTCTTCTCCGTCTGCTTCATTTTTTTCTGTTTTTTTTTCACCTAGAAATCGGTAACCATTCACACTTCGAATTGAAGTCATTGTAGCCAACGAATGTTGGGCAAATTTTAAGATTCAAACTTGAATGGACTTGCGAAAAAAAATGTCAGTGCAGCCCGAAACAAATCTCAATTGGGAAAGGTATGATGAGATTCTCTAACATCGACTAGTCCAAACTAATGCCCAAGAATCCAGAGAACAGTGTTTTGGGCTCAATTTGATTTTTTAAAAATTCATCAGACTCCATTCATTCACTTAGTAGCAGCAATAGTTTCATTCACTTAGAAGTTTCATTCACTGATGAATCAAACTCGAACGACAGTGAGCTTTTAAACATTTGATTTAGAGGTTTCATTGTCGAGCAAAATAATTAAATTAAATTGGCGACATTATAATTTATCCATTAAAACATTAGAGGCCTTAGAGGGAAAACAAACGAAATGTACATTCTAGTCGCCTATTCCACCATCCTATTCAATAGATCCAATCGAGACTAATGGACGGAACGGATGGAATGGGCAAAGAGACAGAGCGAGAGAGAGAGAGAGCCGCATCTGATATATGATAGTTGGAACCAAAATGATTCTAGTGAAACAATAAGCAAACAAAAGAGAATAAGCCTTTTTTTCGTTTGGCAATCCATTCAATATAAAAGAGCAGTGTCGCACTTAATTAAATTCATCTGTTTTTTTTCGGAGCTAAATTGAATGCTAAAGTCAACGAAATAATGTTGAGATAATTATTATTTCGTTGAATATCAAATCAGATCCCTACAGATGCCCTTAGGTTTGAATTTGATTAATTATTGAGTGAAGAAAAAAATTGAAATTGAAATAGGAGAAAAAAAATCAACGAGAATTCTTTTGTTAAATCGATCTATTATTTCACAAAAAAATATAAAAAAATAATTGGAAGCAAATTCATATCTTCTATTGGCTATCTGATTTTTTTCAAAGATATAAACTGCTGAACTGTCAATAAAAATCGAAATTCAATTTCCGATTTTCTCTATGTGGAGGAGGGGGGAAAAAGAGAGTGAGATTGCACTGTTGATATATTCGATATTGCACTGACTGACTTTCATAAATTTCTCATTCCTCTCCACATCTCTCCCACATCTCAAAATTCTAGGAGAATTTTTTTTTTTTTTTTGAAATTCAGTTTTACATTATTGCTGGTCAAAGGTAAAATAGCTTTGAGGTATCTTCACAAAGATCTATCTAAAGATTAAAGCTTTCAATCATTTTTACTTAAAAATTTGCTAAAAGCTTTATCGTATTCAATTCAGGTTCTAAATTATTCTAATTTTATTCTGTAACTTTCTTAGATTCTAATAGAAAAGTAGATTTCGGATTTTTTTTTCGAATTGGCAATCCTTTTGATTGAGGGCAATTTTGCGGTATATTAAAGTTAATTTTTCTTACCAATACAATTAATCTCTAGACTTAACCTATCGGAAATCTAATTCGATAATTCGATTCTCAAAGAAAATCATTCTCATTGCATAGCACTGTATTATATTGTATTGTATCCATTGTATATTGCAAAATCACATCTACACAATCATTAATTCAATCATTTAGAGTTTAATCAGTAGAGGTGTTCGTGACCGTTTGTGATGAATATCTAAAGAGACAAAAAAATAGAAAAAAACAACTTATCATTATTGAGAAATGATTGAATGGGAAGAGAACTTTGAAATGAAAACAGAAATTATAGGTTTATTTGATCCGCGAAACGAAACAAACGAAACGAGAGGAAATGATTCCGTTTGTTTGTTTTATGCATGGTCCACTATGATTGCTCCACTATGATCTTATCGATCTCATAGTCCTATACGAACTCTATGCGTGAAACTGTTGATCGGAAAATTTCATTCTGTTAATGAATGATTGATGGGCCAATTAATGGCACAATTTTTTTGTGAATGATTGAAAACACTCCACTTCAAAGTGCATCCAAAATGAATGCATTTGATGTTGAATATCACCATAAGCTGTCAATAATCGAAAGCCAATTTCGATCGAATTCGATGCGATTGTGAAAAGAATTCTCTTATTGCCTTCTCCTATCGCACTGGCTTCTATGAAAGAGATTAGGAGAATTTTTTATTCTTATCCGATTAATTCTTTTCATCTTTTCACTCAATATTGCAATAATTTTTCATCTAGAACATTCGTGATGAAAGAAAACGTTCGCCAAGATCATCGCCACACCGTTATGGCTATGCATTCTTTGTTGCGGTGAGCAGAGTATTCCTCACCAATCGCCCTAACCGATCGCTATAATTATTGTGCGATTTTGATGAAGAATTTCTATTCTAATGATAGCCTGCACTGATTGTTTCAGTCGGCGCTCATAACGTTTGATGTTTGAAAAATAAAAATTTTGAAATTGAAACAAGGATCTCTCAGGCAGTGTGTGTGTGTGTTTGTGTGTTAGAATGAGAAAATGAATCTAATGAATGGATGAAATTCTCACATTATCATCAAAATTGAAACAGCCTATTCGCCCTATATCATAGCTACATTAAAATCTTCAGAACGGAAGCGAAAATGATGATTGAGCCATAATCAGTTTTTAATAGAGTTTTTTTTCTTTTATTTAGACAATAGCTACCCGGAACTGAGAGAAAAGAGAGCTCAAACAACAGAAGGATAGTTTTTTTTAAATAACGGATGCTTCTACCACTAGGACCAGAATAAAGTGTCCAAAATATTCGCGGTGAACAGAATCTGTTCCGAAAAAGTTTCGAGCAGCTTCGAAAATTTAACCGCATCAGTAGTGAACGAGAGTTGATTCGGAACAGATTCGGAGTATCATTGTGTTTCGGGTACCAAGCAAAAAAGTTCTATCGCAATCGTTTAGTAAATTGAGAACAATTTCTCAAACGAATCCAACAGCCGTCGAACCGAAATCAAACCATCCACTGAGAGCGAATCTATTTCAGAATCTGACAATCTAACATTACTAAGATTAAGTGTGTCGCAGAATATTGATCCAATCAAAAAGGGTATGTCAACAGTCAAAATTAAATTTAGTCATCGAGCAGGTCGAAAATAGACCTTGATGATTTGCTATAAGAAATTTTGAAAATTAGCTCAAAAGCTAAGATGAATTTCTTTAAGAAAGAGTCAGCTAAAGTTCTTTTTCTGAGTGATTGACATCAAACATCATCATCAAATGATCGAAACTACTCTTCTGCAAACTTCCAATAGTCTTCTTGTGATTCACATTAAAACGAAGTGTCCTATCTCTATCGAATCCCTATCCCTTATGCCCTATTCCGGGATTGACTCTCTCGTCAATCAAACAGGCCCCAAAATTTTTTTTTTTCGAAACGTTTTGAGAATTATCAGCTCCCATTGGAAGATATCGATTCGCGATTAGCCATCATTAGTGCAGCCGATTCATTGAGAAAATTCGATAATATTGATCGGCTTTGATCCATTCTAAGAATCTAAACTCTTTCTCTTTCAACGAATGAATTCTAGCTTATGCAAAGCTTTAATGGTGAAATTGAATCCAATTGCTTTTGTTTTGCTGAAACCTTAACTCGTTCGATTATGGCTGAATTTAGGTAGTAAATTTAAATTTAAATGTCTAAACTATGCTACTATATTTTTTCTCAATCAATATTCACCAGAATAATATTTTGATGATATAGGCAATCACTATCTCATAGAAATAGGATTCAGTTAACAATTTTTCCATTCAAATCTAATCGAAATCTAAATAATTATCGAATTCGGGGCCATATCTCAAACAGTAACGCTATCAAAAAGCTTTGTAAGATTGAGGAGAAAAATTATCGATTTTTAGTGATGTTGAATTAATTTTTGACACTGCTTCGAAATTAATAATAATGATCCTAGAGCGCCAAGAACTAAAGACTAGAACTAGTCTTCAAATGAATGACAGTGCAATCGACACCAAAGATATATTGCAGATTTCAACGATATTAGTTTATTGTTTTGAGTTTCCAACTAAGAGCTCTTCTCTCTCTCTCTCTCTCTCTCTCTCTCTCTCTCTCTCTCTCTCTCTCTCTCGCTCTTTCTCTAGCAAAAAGATCAAAAATTCTGTCATCGTCGAAATTATTATTGGAGAATTGTCATTCTACGCAAACTTTCACAACGCTTCTCACAGAATTTCTTTCAATCTAAACCTTAGTAGAGTCTCTAATAATAGAGCCGTTTCGTTGCGACCGCTGGATCACTTGTATTCATCCGATGAGAGAGAAAGAGAGAGAGAGAGTAAAAAATTCTAGATTTTAGAATAATCAATTCTTGCTGGTTGTTCATTCTCCCATCAGCATTCTCGATTCAATGGAAATCGGATTATCATCTAGAATTCATCCTATGAGACTAATGGAAAATATTGATCATCGGAAAAATTCTAAAGGCGCACTATGAATTGATCACCATCGCCATCGCCATCACCATCACCATCACTGAAACCAACGCCAACATTTTTGGTTGTTCGCGTTAAATCTCTCACCTAATATGGCTCCGGTAATTTCTCTCTCTCTTCTCTCTACTTTTTCGCCATGTTTGCTTTTGTTTTGCTTCTCATTTCAATTCTTAGTACAAGGTAAGATTGATTTTTAAAATCATTCAATCATAGAGATTTGTGTTTGAATTGCAATCTAAATTTAAGCTATCTACATTCGTGCTAGAGCACAAATTCATTGAAGAAAAAAACCCAATATTAATAGATTAGAATTTGTGCTGATTATTGCTTGGAGCCAAGAATTTTCAATTTCGACAATCACCAGTCTTGATCAATGCATCGATCAATTCAGTGAACTTTAATTGAATGTTTTAATTTTAATAAAAATTTTGTTGGCTAGAATTTTCATAACCTTTGAAAATCTTTTAAGCGAAAAATAGGCGACCACAAAAATTGGGTCTCTTACTTTAGAAGAGAAAAAGAATTCGAAACAATCCACCAAGACTAATAGTGATGTTCTATGTTCTATGTTCTATGTTTTATAACAATTCTATCCAATCCAATATAGAGAATAGAATTAAAATATGTTCATTCAACAGGACTATACGCCGTCAGAGTGGTCGCCTTGAATGTGCCTAATCACGTCGACAATGGAACGGAAGTCGAACTTTCTTGTCTCTATGATCTAGACAATGCTTCATTATATTCACTGAAATGGTTTTATCGCATCAATGATACAGATCTAGATGAACAAGAATTTTTTCGATACACACCCACCATAAAACCACATAAACAATTTTTTCCCTTGGATGGAATCGAAGTGAATGTAAGTGAACACTATTCGATCGGGAGAGAAATCGATTCTGAATCGATCTTTGGTGAGCAATCAAATTTTCTTCTTTCTATTAGATAAACAAATCAGAGGGAGGCAGAGTTTTTCTAACTGCCACTGATAAAAAAACAACCGGAAACTACAAATGCGAAATATCTGTAGATGGAACTTTTCAGACGGTGGCTGCAGAGAAATTAATGATAGTTCTAAGTAAATTTTATTTTTCAGTATTTAGATACTATCTAAGTATCAGTTTGAAAAGTTGATTCAATCAAATTCTATTTGTTTTTTTTTCTCGTTAGCCAATGATTCCTCCGAAAGAATCGATCGAATATTTCTAATTTTCTCTGTTCAATGCATATTTTTATGTGCGATGGCTATGTTCCTTGCGAGATCAAGACTCGATATTACAAGCTGAGAAGTTTTCAAAGTTGCGCCCAGAAAAGATTGACAAGAGCGAAGTGTGTCGTATGTCATTGTCGTTTGATGGATATCTCAGTCTTCATGATTGATGCCTTTCATATTTGTTTTTTACTCGTTGACAGCTCCAATCAAAAGGTTCGGTATTGCAATGACTCTGCTTTGATTAGTTTTTTTTTTGTCTTTGGAAAATAAGAATCTGATTATCAGATGAATTCGAAAGTATAGTCACTATATTATAGTGCAATTGCTTAAATGTTGCGATTTATTTAATCTATTTTGTTCAAATTTATATAATAAGAAATGATTGTTTGATATGAGAATTAAAGAATTTGAAATACTTTGAAACAAATTGATGCCGTTTGTCAAATTGATACTAGTCCAAGGTTTATTATGAATACGAACAGCCTTCTGCTGGGACCATCAATCAACGAAATCGATTCGTTTCAAAAGAATCCAGAATCTTTCGCTTCTTCGAAAATCATCTAAGCTGTCATCATCAATATTTTATTCTTATCTAGAATACGGAGCAATATGATTGAAAACAGATAATGATTTCCAGACTAGCACTAAATTGCTATTGATTGTCACCTCAATCGATGATTCTCATCCAATTTCAAACGTGATGGCAATTCTCATATGAATTTTGATGCATACAATGAATGATTCGATAGACATTAGAGAACCACTAGGATCCACTTCGAAATCGATCTCAATCCTGTAATGGACGACATCCAGAGATTTTGGACGTGAAAACAGTCTGCAATGACTATTTGAGTAACATATTGGCTATCTTACAATCAACCAAGAAGAAATCATTGCAGAGATATTCAATCTTCTATCTTCTGATGGATGGACTTTCAAGTCACGTATTGAAATCTCCAAGCTATAGGATTGATTTCTTTGGGCTGCTGTAGATCTAGGATAAGATTAAAAATTCAAGTTTTTTTTGAGCATTGAATTTATAGGTTAAAAGTTGTGGATGTCTTCGATGCTGGTCCAGAGAGCATTCAGGACAGATTTAATGGCATCCATTTACATTCACTATTTAAAATAAAAATTGAATCTCCATGAATCGAGTATGAAATGCATTTAATTGGAACTCCTTCGAGATTAGCAATACAACGTTCGAGATTTTGATTCAGAACCGATGCTATTTTTGGAAAATCGATGCGAGCTATCGCGATTCAGAGACGGTATTTGATCGCTTCGATGACAATATTATTAATTTAATTATATTTGTTCCACACCCATCTTTCATAAAATTAAAATTTTGTTGCGAGAATCAA
This sequence comes from Sarcoptes scabiei, assembly GCA_020844145.1. Lineage (NCBI taxonomy): Eukaryota > Metazoa > Arthropoda > Arachnida > Sarcoptiformes > Sarcoptidae > Sarcoptes > Sarcoptes scabiei. The sequence continues at coordinate 6,733,075 of CP080484.1, forward strand.
AAACTTTCAAGGAGACGAAACAGATTTGAAAATCATTAATCATTCAATACTTAATTTGAAACCGAGGCGTGGATATAATATCCGAATCCATTTCACATTAGATTGCCCCCGTTCATAAAGTTTCCGCAACCCAAATTTGAACTTAATTGATTTGCCAGTATCCGTCGTTAGATGTCGCAGTTTTGTGTTTTATCTCAGCTGTTTCTCTCAATTTGCAAAAAAATGAAATCCCAATCTATTTGAAAACCGGAAAACATCAAATTTAGAGAATAAGATTAAAAAATTGATTGTCCTAGTTCTATTGGAACCTTGCTTTCGTTCTAGAGCAATGATTAATAAATTGATTAAAAATCTTTACGAATCGATACTGTTTTTACCGAAATCATACCGGCACAAACTTTACATTGGATCTTCGGTCTTGGCGCTAACAGCCTCGACTTCAATCTATGTCAGTTTGCAAACATTCAAAATTGATCGATTTGTAGAGCATTTGCAGATGTATAGGTGATTATTGCGAAATTATCATCTTCTATGATTCAGTCCATCAATAACTAATCGAATCGATTTCGTTAAAGAATGCGGATGCCCATTCCTGTCCATCAAGATTTGAATGAATTATTGCACCAAGTTGTGATGGATTTTGGCCCGAATAAGCTTAATTCTCCTCTTTGCATATTCAATTTCATAGGCAACGATGTAGGTCTTTGATATGAATTGAATTTGTTCCAATTTTAATTTATCCTATTAATTCAGATGTATTCTATTGGCAATATTTCTTTGCCGACCGGTGCGTTCATTGGAGTTCCGTATAATATGAATTTGAACTCAATCAATCAGCTCAAAGTTGAAGATATTCGATTTCTAGGTCGATTCAAAACTAAACGAACTGCAGAATCTCCAATAATACAACAATTATTCAGATCTTTACTTTATTCAACACAAGCCAAGCGATTCGCTCTAGCTCATGAGTTCAATTTATTAAGTTCATCTTATTTCTTTGTCAAAACATTCAACATAGCGTTCAACACTTTAATAATACTATGGTTCTTTCCTAAACTTAACAAAATTTCGAATAATTCTCTTCCGAAATTGATCGGTTATAAAAAAACTTTACTATCACTTAGCTTTTTAATGCTTGTTATCTCTACTGGCATTTTGATTGATCATACACTAGACCATTTCTATGATATCTGGTCATTGAAGAAAACAATCCGATTTAATCGAGAATATCTGAATGGAGCCATCGAATATTACAGCAAATTGATTGATCGTAATAAATCTATCTTCGAGCTGTTAGGTGATAAAAGATCGCAATTTTTTACTTCGGATGGCAGAACGAAAAAACTCTTCGGTATCTATAGTTTATCCTATGAAAAACATCTGAAAATTTGTCATCAAAACTTATTTATTGATGATTAATTTAATAATCTGATCATCGATAATTTTAGATTATAAATTAATTTTTAGATTTGGGAAATTTTAATAAATTTAATTGGACCTTTGGAAATTTTCAACGAATTGTGCTCACTATGACGATGATCTCACAGAACCGATTGGTTTGGTGAGCATTGTGAGAATGCTGAAAAAATTCGGCGATGAGAAATTCTCATTTGATCAATTAGTTGATAGTCTTCTGATGAAAATGAAACATAACTTGGAGCAATCTATGTCAATTTCGCATTCATTAATATTCGAGAATAATATCAGTCGATGGCTGCTGGTTTTTCGTAAGATTTTATCACTAATGTTTGGGTTTTTTATTGGTAATCTCGTTCTGAGCGTTTTCGAGCCTAAAGACAGTGATCCAGAGTGGCATAAATTGTTCTTTAAAATGGCTTTGATTCTCTCTGCAATCATTTTTTGTCAATCGATTCAATTCCGAGCTGTTCTCTGCTTAGTGATACCAACGCTGATTATCAATCTTAGCGGTCTCTTTTGTTATAGTTTTTTGATTGCCGATTTATTCCATATCATCTTGCCTTCTTTGCTATCGAATCTACATTCATTAATTACGATGATCATTTGTATGCTCTATTACGGTTAGTATCAATTGGATTAAAACATCTATTGACATTGTTAGAATCTGTTTCTCAATCATTGGAATAACTTCGATGTTTTCATCAAACAATTTTCATTCGCTTCGATCGATCATAATATGAAAGAGGCATTTAAGTTTTTGTACAAAATGCAAATCTCACTGAAACCTTATCTGAAAATTGTCTCGAATTATTATCGAAATGAATTCAGCCTTCTCAGTCAAATGGAATCTTCACAACAAATCATTCGCAATGATATCGATCGTTTTCTGTTCGAAAACATTGACCAATTTTTTTTTCGGAAATGCCAAAGTATATTCCAAGCAAATTTTACAGTTGGCATCTGTGTAGATCAAATGATAAAATTTAATTTAATCATAAAAATAATGTCTTATATACCTGGAACTGGTCGGCGCTACACAATCCAACTATGCCAATTTATTTTGAACAATATTGCTGATATTGTTTGTCCGAAATTCACCGAAAATTTCAAAAGAATTAGCGAAAATTTGAGAAATTCTTTGAATCAAACTCTTCAAAGTACTCTCAATAATCTAACTTCTTCGACTGGATTTTTCAAACCAACGGAAAGTTTTTTCGAAATATGGCCTAGTTTATCGGCTCAGCATCAAGATTTAATCGCCAGAATGGATTCTTTGTTTGGATGGTTAATCTTTACAGCAATAATCTCTGATATTTTTTTTCTATTAGTATTTTTGATCGGATTCATTCAATCAATTAATTATCATAATCGCTACATAAGATTCAAAAATTTCGATAATTTCTATGTGGATCAATATTTTCGGATGCTTGATTCAAAACGAAAGCTTCAAAACAAAATTCATTTGCTGCCGCTTTGTGGATCAGATCAAAAGCAACTTGTGCCCACATGGGCTCTGCATTTGATTGAGAAAGAAAAATTTATCAATAGATCTCGAAAGAATAAATCAATCATTTTGATAGCGTTTATTCTTTTACTGATCTACGCGGACTGGTTACTCTCTGATCTAGTCTCAAATTTATCTTTGAATCTAAGCAAAAATAGCTATGCCGAGATCATAGTCCATAGATTCGAAGGTTATTGTTATGGGGGCACGTTAGCTCGAAAATTGAATGAATATCTGAGTAGATTGCATTTCAATTATCAAAAAATTTATCGACATGATCTGAATAGCTGTAGTCTCTCAGCACATCGGATCCTTTGGCCACAATATATTTCGATGGGAAAAAATTTCCTCTTGACGATTCTTTCTACTATGATCGCAACTCATCTGGCTCGTATTCGACATCTGATTTGTGATTACTTCTATCACAGACAATCAAAAATCAGAATTCTATACCTATACAATCAAAGACTTTTGAATCGTAAACGATTTCTGAAAGAGCAAAAGAAGAGAATTAAGAACTTGAGTGTTTCAAGTTAGCTCTAATGATGAATACTATCGAGATGATGCTATTTTATTGTTACTCTTCTAGATCTAAGCGTTGTGAAGGAACGAAAATTGCACACACCATTCAAGGTGACTTACCGGAATCCAATACGGAATTGGATGCGGAGATTGATAGTTGGTGGAGATCGTAAAAAATGTTTCATATGCCAAGACTCAATCAGGGGCTCTTTTTCGGTCTGCACTAACCGAAATTGTGCTTTGATTTACTGTCTCTTTTGTTCTGATAATATTTTGAATGACTGTATTCATTGTGGACCGAACGAGAAGGCGCAATCATAACAGCTCTGAATTCAGATTAGTTTGGCTTAAAAAGTAAATATTTGCAAGTATTAGAGAATATCTATTCACAATCATCGATCATTCCATCCGAATATGAATCAGTTTGCTTTTTTATTTCGAATTGATAGAAACGTTTCGAAATTGAATCGTATCATTGATTGAAACAAAGCTAAGCAAAAGTAGATAAAGTCTCGATAATGCTTTTTGACGAGCTGTAGATAAGTCTTCATCAGAGCCCCAGGTTGTCAGAATGGAAAGATTACATAATTCCTCTCTATTCGAGATTAATTCAGCCCAATACTGAAAGTGATCGCTTTGAGATTTTCCAGGATGCAAAGTCAAAATCAATTGACAATGAATTAAATTGGCGATATCGGTGATTTTTTTCTCGACATCTTCAATAGGATTCTCCTTCAGGTACATTGGTAGAAATTGTTGCAAATTTATTTGAAGATTTGCCATATGATCTCGAAAGATAGGTTGAGATTTTAAATCGGAAAAAAACCTATAAAACTCTGTCTCGCGTTGACGATTTTTTTCGCGTTCATTTTGAAAAGCTATAAGTTCATTACGAAGATTGAATTCTTTCGCGCCATGTTCTTGATTTTTGTACAGAGTTGTTCGCTTCGGGATTCGATCTAAAATTTCATCAACCTTATCCAGATGTTCATCTCGGAGAAAAGCGAGCATTTTTTCAGCGGCTTCTCTTTTAGCAATTTTTTTCGATTTACCATTTCCCTTTTGAGAGATACCCATGTTTTCGATTCGACATTCGAAGGTGAATAATCGTTCGTGTGGCGAACCACTTGATCCGATCGGCTCGTAGAGTGGAGGATACCAATGTTTTTTCATACATATCTCTTGTAGTTTACCTATTGGATTTCCAAGATCGTTCACACCTAATGATGTGATACATTTTTGATCATCATTTTGATTTTCAGTCTGAGTTTTTTGTCTAGATACACCAGCAGTCGAATCGTTTTTCATACAAATGGATTCGCTTCGATCCCGTTCTGATTTTGTATCATCATCAGTACTTTTTAATTTTTGAAAAATTTTTTTGACTTCATCTTTTATGATCAATTTCGAATCATTCATTAGACTTTCGATCATTTTTTTGGCAGCCAAATGTTTTGCTTTCTTTTTCGATTGTCCAGATGCTTCTTCACAATGATCATTCACTTGTACTTGATAGGTAAAGGTTGGCATATGGACTTGTCCCTCTCTTGATAAAAGAACATAATCAACTTTAGTGTTATTATGAATACAAATCAGATGCAGCAACGATATCGGAGTATCCATTTCGAATTACAATAGCGATTTCGAAAAGCGATCAAGTACCAATTTGATATAGCGTAATTATGAAAATTGCATCCAAAATTTAAAAATAGCTTTGATTAGCTATGATTTGATCAATGGCATCGTGAAATTCTTAACACAAAAATGAGAAAAAATAATATCGAATCACAATCGAGCGAAAAACATCTAATATTTTGATTTGATCTTTGCTTATGTGATAAAATTTAGAAATTTTAAGCAAATTTTCTCTCATTTTTTTGGGACAGAATATATCGATACTATCATTTGATCATCTGATAAATTTTGGACTAATTTATTTTTCTAGATTTTAAATTGAATTCAATCAAATTCAGGTTAATTCAAATCCCATTATTTTAGATTAATTAATTTTTTGATCTTTTCTTTTTAGAAATGGCAGCATCTGACAATGAAGATATAGTTTACAGTGTTGAGACGCCGGGTAATGCTAAAATAAAAATCATCAACAATCACTTCCGAGAGTATTAATTTTAAATTTTTCGCTTCAAAATTGTTTCAGTATTATGTTTGGATGCCAAAGATGCTTTTGATGGATTAAATGAGCAGGAAAAACTTTACGTTCACCATCTTTCCAAAGCGTCTTGGTTCGGTTCCTTGGTGGATCTTTTTCAAACTTCCCCAGAATCACCTTTGATATTCGTGCTATTAAATCGTTTATTCTCGAGTCAATCCATTTCGGAACTTAAAAAATTTGCATTGGATAGATTGAATTTCTCGGAAATACAATGGAAGGTTTGATATTTACTCTCTCCATTGATGTTTTTTCTTGATCTCATTGTTTTTTCTCAAACAGGAATTCTTAGCTTATTCAGCCGCATTCTATGCTAACATGGGAAACTATCGAAGTTTTGGAGATTCAAAATTCATTCCTGAATTACCTTCAAATCTTTTGGAGAACTTGATTTTAAACTCTACTGCATATCAATCTGATCCAGAAATGATTAAATATTTATGGAATGAATTGAAAGACAAAATCTATTCACTCAAAAAGGAAGAGCGTTGTCTCGGTTTCTATCCCGAAGTTAGTCTCGAGTACTCATAGTTTTTCAATAATTTGATTCTCTTACTGTGATAAACTTAGGGTCAAACGACTTATTGGTCAAAGAATATCAATCAAAATGATCGAGAATTAGTTGGAAGATTTCTTGCTTTGAATGTAAGATAGATAGGATTTAAAATAGTTATTCTATTTCAAATTATTCGATTGAATATTTTGTTCTATATGCTTGTAGTGTATCGATGGATATAACACCAGAGTTATGAAAGATATCCGAAACGACCAACTAATTATTCGTTTCGCTTCAGTTCGCGATTCTTCAGATGCCGAAGAACGATCTTTTATCGATTGCGTTGACAAAGATCATCTCGTTATTGATGGACGAGAATTCAGACTAGAACGCGGTGATTATTCGGGAATTTTATCACTTGTGAATAAGCATCTTGAAAAAGCTCAATTGTTTGCCTCTAATCAAATTGAACAGTCAATGATATCGAGATATATTGAACATTTCCGTTCGGGATCTCTAGAAGCTCATAAAAATGGCTCAAGATTTTGGATCCAAAATTTGCAGCCTGTCATCGAAACTTATATTGGATTCATTGAAACTTATCGCGATCCAGCTGGTCAAAGAGCAGAGTTCGAAGGCTTTGTGGCCATCGTTAACAAAGAGATGTCGAAAAAGTTCAATGAACTTGTTCAGAATGCTGAAGAATTGCTTTCTCACCTACCTTGGCCTAAAGTTTTTGAGAAAGATAAATTTTTAAAGCCTGATTTCACTTCTTTGGACGTTTTGACATTCGCTTGTTCTGGTATACCTTGTGGGATCAATATACCAAACTATGATGAAATCCGTCAGAGCGAAGGTTTCAAAAACGTTTCATTCGGAAATGTGCTATGTGCTTCGTCGAAAGTTTTCGATCAAAATTTTCTTTTATCTGAAGATGCTCAATTGCTTCAAGAGTATTCTTCAGCCGCTTTCGAAATAATAGTCGGCCTTCACGAACTCTTAGGTCACGGTAGTGGAAAGCTTCTTAAATCTACTGCTGATGGAAAATTGAATTTCGATCCATCTCAAGCAATAGATCCTATTGAGAAGAACCAAATTAGCTGTTGGTACAATCATAATGAGACTTATGACTCTAAATTCGGTCCAATCAGTTCAGCCTATGAAGAATGCCGTGCCGAATGTGTAGGTCTTTATCTTTCCACGAATAAAAAAGTTTTGAAAATTTTCGGTTTCGAAGAAGAGGAAAAAATGTGTCGAGTGGTTTATGCTGCATGGCTTCAAATGATCCAAAAAGGAATTCAAAGTTTGAAAATGTACAATCCAACGACTAAGAAATGGCTCCAGGCGCATTCTCAAGCAAGATATGTCATTATGCGAGTTTTGCTCAGCTCTGCCAAACCGATCGCTAAAATTTCTTATATCCCAAAATCAGAGATTGATGGTGATCCAGATCTTTTGATTGATTTTTTCAAAGATCTAAAACTTATTGAGAATTATGGTCTTGATGCGGTTGGAAATTTTCTTCTCAGATTGCAGATTTACAAATCCACTGGAGACATTGCGAATGCTTCCAAATTGTTTGCTCACTATTCTGCCGTTGATGATGATTTAGAGAATCCCTATTTGAAATTTAGAGAAATTGTTATGGCCAGAAAAAAACCAAGACCAATTTTTATTCAATCTGCTACAAAAGTTATAGATTCAAAAGTTATGCTAAAAACATTTGAACCCAATCTTGAAGGTCTGATTGAATCGTTTCAAAATCATTTCAATGAAGAATCATCATTAGAAGCCACAATAATTGAGCTTTATAAGAAAGACTCCCACTACTTTAATTGATTAATTTGGATCGGATTCGGCTAAGAATAAAACACCAAGATGGAAGACACGTCTCGGGTTGCTACGGGACCACAACAAGCGCAACACAGTTACTGATCAACATCGATATCAGAGGCATTTTTCAAATTTTTTCTAAAATTCAATTCAATTTTTTAAGTTGATTTATTTGAATAAAATTTGTTTTATTTTTTTAATCCAATACAGCCATTAATGAAAGTATAAGTGTAGATACTGAATAAGTTGCCATTGTTAGAAGTTTTCGAAGTGAAATCTAAAGATTACTATAGTTCAGAGTTAGAGTCAATTTAAATCAATCATAGCTCAAAGAATTCTCTCTCGCCCGATGGCCTCCTGTCATGGCTCTCTAGCTAAAGCTTTGCTTTGTACTCTGAATGTGATCTTCTTGTTGATAGCGATTGTCATCATTATGTTCGGTTTCAAAATGCAAATGCATCCAAGTTTTTCACAACAAGAAGATTATCTTCTATTTGGATTGTTGAGCACCGGATTCTTACCATTTTCTATGATTATTTTTGGATTTTTTATAGCCATCGTTTCAACGTTAGGCTTCTCTGGAGCTGTCTGCGAATCGAAATTCATTCTGAATGTCTATGTCTATTTCGTTTCAATCTATAGCATTATTTTATTGCTCACCGCTGTGGCTGTTTTCATGTTCAATTTTCAAATGATTGTCTATTTTCGAAATCTCTTCCATAAATTTCAATTGCTTTCGAGAGATGAACGAAAATCTACGCCTGTTTTTATCATTCATAATTTTCAAAATTTTTTCGACTGTTGTGGACTGGAAAATCCAATGGATTGGTTTAATCAAAATTTTGGCAACAAAACCCTTTATGAAGAGCTGCCCATAAGCTGTTGTAATCAAATGGACATTCCGAATAGTCTATCGATGGAAGAGAAGGATCTTTTTCGAACATGTCCAGCTTCTAAAATCTCTAAACAAGATGGATGTTTCTCACCGAAACAAATCAGTCGCTACAAAATACTGGTGCAGATGTTTTTCACCATCTTGATATTGTTACTAGCACTGTCATTGAGCTTAGCTTGCTGTATTGATCGAGATCGAAAGCTTCAAATTGCTCGAACGATCAATATGCAGTTTGCATCTCATTTGTCGAACTGCCATCAAACTGTTTCCGCTACGACTGATTGTGTTCGTTTGAGAGATACAAGACCGATCACAAAAGCTGAAGTTCTCGATATGAATATGGCGATGAAGAACGTTCCTTCTCAATCATTTGATCGCTTCGCTTCAAACTCCATCATTCATCGCAACATAGATCCATCAGGGCTAAATGATAATTCGACAGCGTTTTGAATTATTAAATATTTCTTTGTTAGATGCGCTGTATTGATTTCTCGATTAGTTCTATTTGATAGCTGAATAGATGATAGATTGTATTGTTAAGTTCGAGCATGTTGATCAGTTCATTGATGGTTCACTGCGAAGTGATCACTAAATGCTTCGTATTTCATCTTCCAAAGCTAAGAACTTTTGCGTTCAAAAAAGAGAGAAACGAAAAATAAGAGGGGACAAAGATGGATGGAATAGTGGATTGGGATGAATCGTTCATTGTTCGAAAGGGAACGATTTAATCATTGTGAATATTTATTTGAAAGTATTCAGATCTTTGTGAAAGATGAACTTTTATTGCTGGGCTGATCATTTCTCGGACAGCAAGATTATTTAACGATTCGTTGGATTTTGAATCATCGATTTGATCTATTAGAACTTTTTATTTCTATTCGAAACGGTGTCATCAGTTTACGAGATTGCAATAGATCGATTGAGAAATGTTTCCGAATAGGAGGTCTAATTATATCTTATTGATAATGATCATTATGGGTTTCAATCATTTTCAACCGATTCTCTCAGGTATGTTAAAAATTTGGAATGATTGAAGGTTGAATTTTTTTCCTCTTTAACTCCACCGTCTCAAATGAGCTATTAGAGAACGTTTCGCTTATCAATTGCCGATGTGGATCGAAGCCTTGGCGAACCAAAGACAATGATAATGTTGAGCCAACGATGGATTGTTGTCAATATTTCATTCAATCCGGTCAAGGAAGATTTCTTGAGAAATCCATAGCTTGCCGTATCGAGAATGAATTGGTTTACAAAAGATTCCATAGCTGCTGCATATCGTTACTTAAAAATGCTTATTGTTCTCAGTCTAGAATCAAAGGAATTATCAATCAATAAATTGATTCGACCCGATTCCGGAAATGAAAATGGATAAGGACAATATTGATGCGATGATACAAGTTGTGATGCCCATCGCTTTTCTATCTAGGAGTTTTGATTGTTTTTTTTTTACTATCCAATTAGATGATGAAAAATGAAGGCCATAAAGTATTACGATTGAATCAAACATTTGTTTCTAAAAGATCTATTTTTCTATTCTCAGTGAAACGTTTCAATTTTTTATCGGCAATGCGATTGATTTGTTTGAAATGGAATCGTTTCGAATTGATCCCATCCATTCTGTCTTTGACTTGATCAAGTCGACTTCGAATTTGAATGATGAATAATATTGGAAAAAAATAAGTAAAAAAATAATATGGATCATTATGTAATCGATTGTGGCATCCATGAATTGAAAAATTCTAGCTTGTAAAAATCTAGATTTGCTTAGCTTCTCAAAGGCATACTTTTTATGATAAACAAGCCATTCGGAAGTGATCCAAAAAACGGCGATGACAGCGATCAAAATCAATAGAAAAATCAATGAAGCGAATGCAATACACTTGTAGAGAAAAATTTGCCTCAATTCAAAATTCATTGCAAAGAATCAATAGAATGTTTGAGATGTGATTGAAATTGAGATGATAATCGCTATGAAATAATCGATTCAATAGCTCAGCTTTATTGCCAAAATTTTTCCACAAGCGGATGCCATATTTAGAACGTAACAGAGAGAATAGAATGATTAAAATGGTTTAACAAATTTTTCCACCACCAACCATTGATATCATCTACTAGTTTTTCAATGCAATGTTTGATGTAATGTTTAAAGATATTCCATACGAGTGTGTGAGAATTTCCAAATGGATTACACAGCGAAAATCTCTCTCCCTCTCTCTCTCTCTCTCTCTCTCTCTCTCTCTGTGAGAAGTCGAGTATTCTCTATCTCTCTTCATTCTCTATTGCCCATCGCAATTATTCTTAAGAACCGCATATGTTGCAAAAATTTAAGACAAAAAAAAGCCTCTTACGATTGGGCTTTCTATCTAAGGATTATGATTGGCTTATCTAGACAGCCGATTCGATCACTTCATTCGTGATCGATATGCATTAGTGAAGAATCACTCACTAAGAAATCTCTCTTAGTCTAAGTGTGACTGTACGGATGTCCTTGGATGATTGTTTGGATTGATTGATTAATGATGCTATAGTAGACGGATAATTAGATTGAAACCAGTGAAATTCTCTCTGATCCAAATTTTATCCAATCTTCATCTCTGTTATTTGTGTATTAATCTATGCATTCTACTAACAAACTAGGCGCATTATTGTTTAGCGAGATCGAAATTCATCGACAAATCATCGTGAACAGAAAACAGTTTCGAGTATTGAAGCAAATTATTATGCACAAGGAGGTCGATTAATAAGAAAAGAAAGTCGATTTGCAGTGTAGCCTAGATTTGGATTGAAATTAGAATATTAATCTAATCAAACCATACTCTTTAGCATAATGGAAAGTGGCACGAATATTATCGTATTCGAAGAATTGACTCAATTCAATGAGAGCAATCAAATCCTACTTTGATTGCAGTATTGATCATCTAATCAATGATAAGACCCTTAATGTTTGATTGAACTAAATCCTAGAAAAGAGAAAAAAAATTCAGTCAAAAATTTAATTGATGAATTGATTTGAAACACGGCGTATTTTAATTTTGTAGCCAGCTTCACTAAATCTCCACTCCTATCCATTCTCGTTACATAGCGCAAAACGTCAAAGATTGAGCCAAAGTGTGTGTTTGAGTGAGTGAAAGAATTTTATTGAGTACAAACAAACAAAGACCGTAAAATATTAAAAAAAAATGAGGAACTCATAAACCAATTCCAACTGCAATAGTGAATGTGAAGAGAAAGTGAGAGAATGATATTCATTCATTTGTTCTAATAAGATCAGTCATTA